>JAJJMB010017237.1:0-18137 GCA_023531105.1 Papaver atlanticum
ATTAAAGTTTTTAAAAATACTAAATAAATATATACAAAGACTATTAACAATGGGCGAGAGGTACTGGGACTAAGGATTTAGCCAATCTTCATAACATAGGGTTTACTTATTTATTCTCAACAATTTTAGCTCAAGAAATATAAACATGGACTCTATTTTTTTGCCAAGGTAGATTCTCAAAACATTGATTGTAAATGTTAAGCATGGGACATCAAATCACCTAAGCTAAGCATGATCCATCTAATCAAATGACAACCAATTTAATCAAATCATATTTCAATTAATTTTAGTGCAAAAGTCATAAAAAAAGAATAAAATAAATTTACCCATGTATGAAGTTCGACCTCCTCCGTCGTCCCAGTGTTGGGGTTTAGCTCTTCATGGTGAAAACACGCTCAAAATTCATCTTTATTAATGCTCAAAAGTGTTTTATAATTTATGAAAAGGAGAAAAAATGGTGAAAATCGGGTTTTGTAACAATTATATTTGTTACAAACCTTTGTTACAGAGAACGATAATTGTAAAGTGTTGTTGTTACTGTAGCATATAAGACTGTCCTGGAACGGTCGCATACACTGTAGCAGTTACGACTGTTTTTGGGCGTCTTATGTTCCTCGTGTGTTCTTCACCAGCAGAAAAAATATCCTTCCTGTAACTTTGATTTTCCGGCTCTCTACTGCTCCAAACTGCTCCCCATTCTCCCTCCTGCGCTCTATTACTCCTCCACACATTATATAGCCTCACATCACCGAGAATACTCCTCCATAACTCCAACAAATCTTCCATTACTCGAGAGTGAATGAATATCTTCTCGGGAATATTTTCATCCCTTTCTTCTCTTTTCACGCTGTCAACGAGTGCTGAATCTTCCTTCACGCTTCTGCAGCGGCTAAGCTCTATCGAAACACGAGCATCACACGTAAAATCTTGTTGTAATCCCGCCATTATCTCATCCGCACACGTACTCCCTGTTGTGTAGAAATTCCACGTATTCAACCCAAGTTTTTCGAATATGAAGGAATTACCAGTCCTGTGTGAGTGTAAAAGGCTGGAATGAGTCGATTGGAGTGATTGAATCTCGCCATAGCTCCTCCAAATTCAAAACAGAAAACTCTGCAGTTGAAAAATATTCGAACCTGCACTTTCCCGCCAATTTTTCTTAAACCGTGAAGAAGAAGGGTGTCCCCCTAACCAAACCGGGGGTGCGAATAACAGGTGCCCGGGGTGCTCCGCATAATTTTTCGAGCCGATTTTTCCAAAAATGTTTATTTCCCAAAAATACCTACAAACACATAAAACACCATAATAAATACAAAAATGGGTACTAACAATATACACAATAAAGATGAAAATAGACACATAAATGTGTCTATCAAATACCCCCAAACTTATTATTTGCTAGTCCCGAGCAAATAAAAACTACAAAATAAAATCCTAACTCACTGTCACAGGCATCGCGATTGCACTTAGCGTGTGCAACAAGCCTTTGAACCCCTAGGTGGCCCGAGTGGCCGAGTTATAGTCTCGGGAGGGTTTACCAGAGGTGTACCCACAAAACCTTTACTCCAGACCCTAGCTATCTACGCAGAACCTTGAAATGGCACTAAAGAACCTCCTTGGTTTGCATACTTATTGATTACGGAAGGAAGTACCCTGATGCGAAATTCCAATTGCTGTACATGAGTTTGCACTCAAGCATACTAAAATTCATATATAAGTGAAAGAGCTTTACTCAGATAGTTTCACTATGGACATCAATATCCGGAGTCAACAAATCACATGGATAGATTAAGAGATGGATATAGAAAAACATAGATGGTTTTGATGTTGACTAGGTGAACGGTGTTTCTCATATCTGTCTGAAGGCCTCTGCCAAGATGAACCTATCCTAATGGACTGAGATACCGGTCTGACTAATATCAACACAACTGGCATATACAAGGGGACCAGTGGTCAATAATCCTAATTCTAGATCAACTCGTCTGGCATATACAAGGGAACCAGCGGTCGATTTATTGAACACACATTTATTATTTATTTAGAACTAACAACATGATTAGATCTTGTGGATCCAAGCGCATGCTTCTTGTCAGCAGATTACATGGTAATTCCCGTGGATCCTACATTCCACGCTTGTTTAGGCGACGGAGACAGGGAGAACACACACATATTGCTATCCAAGTGTTAAAATTTATTCCGATTGGTCTGATTTGTCTGGTCTTTTTTTTTTTAGTATCTCAATCACTCTATTACACCCTAGCAGTGGTAACAACTTGAATCGTGAGCCCCACCTAATCACTTAGAGAAACATATTTTAAAAAGAAAATAAAATAAAAACAGAAGTGAAAAGGACTCAACGAGATATGGCGAAACTATCATGTTATTTCTAACACCTGAGCTCTGTGCTTTTACGAATAGACTCTTATAGATGTTTCCATCTACTCAGATTGGTTCCTCAACTCCTAAAACCAAAATGCTTCCATCCACTTAGATTGGTTAGTGCCATCCTTAATAGGCATAAATTTCTAGGCTCTGGAGTTTATTTATTGCAACTAAAAAGTTTTTCCCATACCCCCAAACTTAAATCTAACATTGTCCTCAATGTTTCTAATGAAAAAGCAGTACCAAAAATAACACAAGGAGAAGTTGGAAAGATAGTACCTGGGTGAAGAGAGAAATCAAAAACTAATATACAACATACAATGACCTTGATGGTCAATCAAGGGTAAGCAGGGTCCTCCAGAGGGACCTCCTCAACATCACCTGTAGGAAAGGGATCTAAAAAGGGTTTCAATCTCTGACCGTTAACCTTCGAAGAACCATCCGGTGTCTCGATCTCAACAGCTCCATGAGGAAAAACAGTACGGACCACAAAAGGACCGGTCCACCGAGAGCGCAACTTCCCGGGGAATAGATGCAAACGAGTGTCATACAGAAGAACTTTTTGACCTGGAGAAAATGACTTTCGTAAAATATTCTTATCATGCACAAGTTTCATTTTGTTCTTATACTCCTTAGCACTATCGTATGCATCTCTACGAATCTCGTCCAACTCATTTAGCTGGAGCTTTCTGTGAGCTCATGCCTTGTCAAGTGAAAAGTTTAGCTGCTTAATAGCCCAATAGGATTTATGCTCTAACTCAACAGGCAGGTGACATGCCTTTCCAAATACTAAACGATAAGGTGACATTCCAATGGGTGTCTTAAACGCAGTACGGTAAGCCCATAAGGCATCAGTAAGCCTCAATGACCAGTCTTTCCTATTGGGATTAACTGTTTTCTCTAAAATACGCTTAATTTCCCTATTGGAGACCTCTACCTGACCACTAGTTTGTGGGTGATATGGGGTAGCTACTTTGTGGGTAATACCATACTGTTTCATTAAAAGAGCAAATGGTCTATTACAAAAGTGTGAACCTCCATCACTAATTATAGCTCGCGGCGTACCAAAACGTGTAAGTATATTCTCTTTCAAAAAATGGACTACGACCCTATGGTCATTGGTTTTACACGCAACCGCCTCAATCCACTTACAGACATAGTCTAAAGCGACAAGGATGTATAGGTTACCAAAAGAATTAGGAAACGGACCCATAAAGTCAATATCCCACACATCAAAGACCTCAACAACTAAGATTGGGTTCAAGGGCATCATGTACCTATGGGAAATGGTTACTAATTTCTGGCAATGTTCATAAGTAACACAGTAACTGTGGGAATCTTTAAACAACGAAGGCCAATAGAATCCACACTGCAATATCTTAGCAGCAGTCTTCTTAGCACTAAAGTGACCCCACAAGCATGATCATGACAAAAGGAAATAATACTTGACTGATCAATCTCATGTATACATCTCCTAATAATTTGGTCTGGACAATACTTAAACAAATAAGGATCATCCCAAAAGAAGTGCTTAACCTCAGCTAAAAATCTAGAACGATCTTGTTTACCCCAATGTTGGGGAATTCGACCAGTAACAAGATAGTTCACTTTATTCGCATACCAAGGTAATTGGGTAACAAAGAACAGTTGTTCATCAGGAAAACTATCTCTAACAGGAGGGGAATCATCAGGGGTATCCACAACAAGCCTAGACAAGTGGTCTGCTACTACATTTTCTGCACCTTTTTTGTCTCTAATGTCTAAGGAAAATTCCTGCAACAATAGGATCCATCTAATCAATCTAGGTTTTGTATCCTTCTTGGAAAGAAGATACTTCAAAGCAGCATGATCAGTGAAGATTATAACCTTAGAACCTAAGAGATAGGATCTAAACTTGTCTAAGGCGAACACAATGGCTAACAGTTCCTTCTCCGTAGTAGTATAGTTCAACTGGGCATCATTCAGAGTTTTGCTAGCATAGTAAATCACATGGAGTAATTTGTTTTCTCGCTGACCTAGCACAACACCAATAGCAAAATCTGAAGCATCACACATGATCTCAAAGGGTAGGTTCCAGTTGGGTGCCTGGACTATGGGGGCGGTAGTGAGTAAAGTCTTAAGCTTCTCAAAAGCCTATAAACAAGCATCATCAAAGACAAACTTAACATCTTTTGCAAGCAAATTGCAAAGAGGTCTAGAAATCAAGCTAAAATCCTTAATGAATCGACGATAAAAACCTGCATGCCCTAAGAATGACCTAATATCTCTTACGGTTTTTGGGACCTGTAAAGTCTTAATAAGGTCAACTTTGGCTTTATCTACCTTTATACCCTTAGAAGATACGACATGCCCTAAAACAATTCCTGACCGAACCATGAAATTACATTTCTCCCAATTAAGCACTAAATTCTTCTCCTTACACCTAGTCAAAACTAATGACAAATGATGCAAGAACTCATCAAAAGACGAAACAAATACTGAAAAATCATCCATAAAGACCTCTAAGAACCGTTCTACCATGTCAGAAAATATGCTCATCATACAACGCTGAAAAGTTGCAGGGGCATTACAAAGCCCGAAAGGCATGCGTCTATATGCAAAGGTACCAAAGGGACAGGTAAAAGTAGTTTTTTCTTGGTCTTCAGGGGCAATAACGATCTAATTATATCCGGAGTAGCCATCTAAGAAGCAGTAGTGACTATGTCCAGCTAATCTCTCTAGCATTTGGTCAATGAAAAGAAGGGGAAAGTGGTCCTTCCTAGTGACCTTGTTCAATTTCCTATAGTCAATACAAACACGCCAACCCGTGGTCACTCGGGTTAGGATTAACTCATTGTTCTCATTCTGGACTACAGTAATACCGTATTTCTTGGGGACAACCTGAATAGGCTGACCCACTTACTGTCTGAAATAGGGTAGATAATGCCTGCATCTAACAACTTAAGAACCTCGGTTCGAACTACCTCTTTCATATTAGGGTTTAGTCGACGTTGCATCTCCCTAGAAGGTTTGGTATCTTCCTCTAAATAAATCTGATGTATACAAACAGTAGGACTTATACCCTTAATGTCTGCTATGGTCCATCCTAAAGCTTCATTGTTGTTTTGAATGACGATTACTAACCTACTCTCCTGATCACTATCCAAGTTGGATGCTACAATCATAGGTAAAGTTTCAGCTGGGCCTAAAAACACATACTTCAAGGTATCTGGTAATGGTTTAAGGTCCAACTTAGGAGGCTCTCCTAACGAAGGAACTAGAGTAGACTCAGAAACTGGTAGTGGTTCGAACTTAGATTTCCAAATATTGCTAGTGTCCAACAAAGGGGTTGAATCTAACAAAGCATTCACCTCATTAATCACATTATCATCATTAAAATCAATCCCAAAGTGGGCTAGGCATTTCTCTAGTGGATCTTCTAACAAAGTGTTTTGTAATGAATCCTCGACTAATGTTCCTATCATGTTGACCTCTTCTATGCTCGAGTCATCTAGTTCAGAGGGTAGCTTACTAATATGAAAAATGTTCAGCTCAATGGTCATGTTACCAAAAGACAAATTCATAATACCGTTTTGACAGTTGATTATCGCATTGGATGTAGCTAAAAACGGGCGACCTAGAATTACCGGTATCTGGTTTTCTGGGTCAGGGACAGGGACAGGTTGGGTATCTAGGATAACAAAATCCACTGGATAAATAAACTTGTCGACCTTAATAAGAATATCCTCGATCACACCACGAGGAATTTTTACGGACCTATTAGCTAACTGAAGTGTTATCTGGGTAGGTTTCATCTCACCAAGTCCTAGCTTAAGGTACACATGGTATGGGAGTAAGTTCACACTGGCTCCTAAGTCAAGCAGCGCTTTCTCAACACGGTATTTCCCTATTGTACAGGCAATGGTAGGGGAACCTGGGTCTTTATACTTAGGAGTAGTAGTATTCTTAGTAATAGAACTCACATGACTAGCTACGAAGGCTTTCTTATGGACACTGAGCTTACGCTTTCGCGTACACAAGTCCTTAAGGAACTTGGCATAAGGAGGAATCTGCCTAATTGCATCTAATAATGGAAGGTTGATAGTTACCTGCTTAAAAACCTCCAAAATATCATTAAAAGTGGACTCCTTCTTAGTTGGTACTAGCAATTGTGGGAATGGGGCTCTGGGAACAAAGTTTGGCTTATCAGGGGCCTCATCAGTCTCCTTAGAGGTTCCATCAATCTCTTCAGCTTCTGATTCAGAAGGGTGAACTACAGCACGTTCACTATCAGGCATGGCAACCTTATTGTCTATTTCTCTACCACTCCTAAGGGATTTGATTGCATTCACATGATCAGATGATCTTCCTCCTATTTTATGAACTCCTCTAGGATTAGGTTGAGTCTGACTAGGAAAACTCCCATTATCTCTCTCACTTAGAATCTTAGCCATTTGACCAACTTGAAGTTCTAACTTAGCAAGAGTCTTGGCATTATGGTTAAAATTATGCTTGGTTTCCTCTTGAAAACTAGCCTGGTTCTTTAGTAATACTTCTTGGGTCTTTACGAACATGTCCTGGCTCTTTTGTAATATACTAAGAGATTCCTCTAAGATAGTTATTCTATTCTCAGAAGGGTTCTGGAACTGGGCTTGACTC
This sequence comes from Papaver atlanticum, assembly GCA_023531105.1. Classification (NCBI taxonomy): domain Eukaryota; kingdom Viridiplantae; phylum Streptophyta; class Magnoliopsida; order Ranunculales; family Papaveraceae; genus Papaver; species Papaver atlanticum. The sequence goes on from JAJJMB010017237.1 coordinate 7,021, forward strand.
TGTCCTGGAGGAGGCTGAGAATTAATAGACTGGCCTTGACTCTGTCCTTTTGACCAAGAGAAATTAGGATGGTTTCTCCAACCAGGGTTGTAGGTCTCTGAGTAGGGGTCAAACTTCTGACGGTTTTCAAATCTAGCATTGTTATAGACAGCATGGGCTTGCTCTTCACTAACCTGACCTTCCCAAAACGAGTTATTGGGTTCTATTCCACAACTAGAGACTTGAGAGGCTCTAATCCTATTATCAGGTTCAACAAAAGACCTATGTTTAGACTGATTCAATTCCAAAGCTTCTAACCTTCTAGACAAAGCAGTAAACTTAGCATCAGACCCAAAGCCTGTATCAACCACATTGGTGCTACTTCTATTGATCAAGAGTCTTTTAGGGGGTTCAACACAAGACTCCCACTGTTGGGATTTTTCAGCGACATCTTCTAAGAAGGAAAACGCATCATTAGCATTTTTACTAGTGAACTCACCAGCGCACAAAGACTCGACCGTGGCTTTGGTCGAATAGTCTAAACCATCATAAAGAATCCCTACTAGTTTCATTTTGTCAAACCCATGGTGAGGACATTGGGATAAGAGATCATTGAATCTCTTTAAAAACCTATAAAGAGATTCTCCCTCTTGTTGAACACTAGTACTAATTTTCTGCCTAACAGCTGCAGTTTTATGTTTAGGGTAGAATTTAAAATAGAAGGCATCAATAAGTTCCTGCCATGTTTTTATGGATTCAGATGGTAGGTTGTTCAGCCAGGTCTTGGCTTTATCTCTCAAGGAAAAGGGGAACATCCTAAGTTTCAAGACTTCTTCACTAAGGTCTTTAATATTAATTGTTCCACAAATTTCTTCAAAGTCCCTAATGTGAAAGTAAGGGTTTTCATCATCTTTTCCTAAGAATATAGGGATCATCTGAAGAATACCAGGTTTCAACTCATAACTAGCCGTAGAGGCTGGCAACTTAATGCACGATGGTCGGTTGGTCCTAGTTGGGTACATGTACTCCTTCAAAGTTGTCATTGTTGGCACGGTAAAAATCCTAGGGGTGAATTCCTCACTAAGACTTAAATTCTCAAAATTGAAGTTTCCAAAAATAGGGCTCTCCAAAGAAGAGTCTTCGAGCTCCCCGTCTACAAAAGAAAAACCTATAGGCTCATCACTAATCAAACGGCCAAAAGTGTCTCTTTTCCAAGCACGCTCACTAATGGACTTGAACGATTTTGGCATACACTAATAAAATAAAATAAAAAAAATCCTAAGGAAGGGAGGTTCTAAGCAAACACACAGCAGGCTGACTCCACCAAAGCAAACCTAACGATTTCTAGCAAACAACAAGCATGATGGCTCCACTTAGATTGTTTCTAGACCAGCTTCTAATCCTTCGAAAAGGAATTCGTTACAATCTAAGCAAACCTCTCTGGATCGATCCGAATAAAGTGAGTCAAAGAGAAGTAGGGGAAGCTCAGAGGAGCTTTGATACCCCCACCTCTTTGGTAACGCTTCCCTGGGTTACAAGGCGGCTCTAATCGACTTACAGTAATCTTCCTGAACTTTAAAGTATGCTTAAAAGAGCAACCAATATTTTTCGAACGACTTTCCTATTAAGCTCGTTACCCTATAGGTCTCGTTCTAGTCAATATTTTAGGCTTGGGTTCGCGTAGGTTATGTTTTCCTAAGGCGGGCAAGAAGAGAACGGTGATGAAATCCGAACCCTTATCTTGTATGGCCTGTCCTTGCCCTTTACTAGGAAATTAAAATCCGTATTCAGTCCTCAACATATTTTACTGCTGACAGGGGATTCGCGGGTGTTTCGAAAAACTTACCTCCCGTACCAGACGGGGGATGAACCGCTGAAGTCGACTCGGGCCACGACTCCTATGTCATGTACGAACCCGAGGGACCGAGACGATATCGTAATCGTCGTCCTTCTCTGCAAACGGTTTAATATTTAAAACTACCCTTCCGTAGGGTTTAAAAATAAAATAATAATGTCCCAAAGTTCACAGTCCAAAGTCCAAAAATAAAGTGCAAAAGAAAAAAAAAATACAAAAATAAAAGATATCCTAATACAATTTCTAAAAAGAAAATCTAAAGAAATAAAATAAAATTTCTTTGTCTTTCTTTTCCTTTTCTTTTAGCTTTTATCTTTGGCTCCTAATCTCTTAGTCACCAAAGTCTTTGGCTTAAATTCTTTTCGGTCCAAACTCCAAACCTGTAGCACAAAGAAATATACCCAAAGAAACGTAAAATAGAACAAAGAGAAAATAATAAAAATCTAAAAAAAAAAAACTAAAAAAATAATAAATCTAAAAACTAAAAACAAGTCCGCGTCGGTGGCGCCAAAAATTGATCGAATTTTAGATAGTGGTAAGAAATGATGTTGTCGTTCACTCGGATTTGTAAAGATTAAAGTTTTTACAAATACTAAATAAATATATACAAAGACTATTAACAATGGGCGAGAGGTACTGGGACTAAGGATTTAGCCAATCTTCATAACATAGGGTTCACTTATTTATTTTCAACAATTATAGCTCAAGAAATATAAACATGGACTCTATTTTTTCCCCAAGGTAGATTCTCAAAACATTGATTGTAAATGTTAAGCATGGGACATCAAATCACCTAAGCTAAGCATGACCCATCTAATCAAATGACAACCAATTTAATCAAATCATATTTCAATTAATTTTAGTGCAAAATTCATAAAAAAAGAATAAAATAAATTTACCCATGTATGAAGTTCGACCTCCTCCGTCGTCCCAGTGTTGGGGTTTAGCTCTTCATGGTGAAAACACGCTCAAAATTCATCTTTATTAATGCTCAAAAGTGTTTTATAATTTATGAAAAGGAGAAAAAATGGTGAAAATCGGGTTTTGTAACAATTATATTTGTTACAAACCTTTGTTACAGAGAACGATAATTGTAAAGTGCTATTGTTACTGTAGCATATAAGACTGTCCTGGAATGGTCGCATACACTATAGCAGTTACGACTGTTTTTGGGCGTCTTATGTTCTTCGTGTGTTCTTCACCAGCAGAAAAAATATCCTTCCTGCGCTCTATTACTCCTCCACACATTATATAGCCTCACATCACCGAGAATACTCCTCCATAACTCCAACAAATCTTCCATTACTCGGTAGTGAATGAATATCTTCTCGGGAATATTTTCATCCCTTTCTTCTCTTCTCACGCTGTCAACGAGTGCTGAATCTTCCTTCACGCTTCTGCAGCGGCTAAGCTCTATCCAAACACGAGCATCACACGTAAAATCACGTTGTAATCCCGCCATTATCTCATCCGCACACGTACTCCCTGTTGTGTAGAAATTCCACGTATTCAACCCAAGTTTTTCGAATATGAAGGACTTACCAGTCCTGTGTGAGTGTAACAGGCTGGAATGAGTCGATTGGAGTGATTGAATCTCGCCACAGCTCCTCCAAATTCAAAACAGAAAACTCCGCAGGTGAAAAATAATCGAACCTGCACTTTCCCGCCAAATTTTATTAAACCGTGAAAAAGAAGGGGGTCCCCCTAACCAAACCGGGGGTGCAAATAACAGGTGCCCTACTGAGGTGCCCCCTATCCAAACTTAGAGTCCGAATAACAAATATCCTCCAGGGGTGCTCTGCATAATTTTTTGAGTCGATTTTTCCAAAAATGTTTATTTCCCAAAAATACCTACAAACACATAAAACACCATAATAAGTACAAAAATGGGTACTAACAATATACACAATAGAGATGAAAATAGACACATAAATGCGTCTATCAGTGCCCTAGTAGCCTCAATATATTTAGGCATCTTAATACTTCCCTTATTGTCTGCAGACTTTGCACTAACCACTTTTGTTTCAGGATTTTCACTCGTTTTGTTAGGTTGTGTTTGATAACAGGGAAAGGAACCAATTTTATGGAAAGTGTATTCCATAGAATCGATATCCCGGGGAAGGTAAGAAAGACTTTTCATAAAATTCCATGGAATTAAGTTTGAAATATATTTTAGAACACGTCTTTTTGTAGATGGAATCACAGTTCCATGGTAACAAATATGCAATCAAACAACGAAAAACACGTTATTTCTATGGAAAGATGGCTATTAAACACTACCTTAGACTCATTCACAATTACCACCTATTTGACCGGCCCTTGAGTTACTACCATCTTCCTAACACCTTCATTATCGTCATTATTCATTTTTTTTGCATCCATACCTTCTTAAAAACCTTGTTTGCAGGGTCCATAAGATATTTAGCACTTGAATGCCCATAAGAAGAGAAAGACAGGCATCTTGGTGGCTTCTAAGGGTAATCAACTAAAATTTTAAACTCTTTACCATCAAAGGAGACTAGAATAAAGTCCATAAAATCACTATTTGCCTCAACTTCCATATACCTTAGTATAGCTAATTATTATTATAGATAATGTATATTTATGACTTAGAAAAGGAGTACCTACCACACTGGCGGTTACAGTAATTCCCTTGGTATTCCATAAATGAATACGAATGTTCCTCAACTTCAACCAAAAAGGCAATATTATTATTTCTTGAACATCATGTTCAATAAAGAGCTATCATGGGTGAATTAAGAATAATTTACTTGATACAAATACACCTCATTATATATAAAAATCTTATTTTAATCCAAATCAAACTCAAATATGAACACCGGTTCTTCATGTAAAGTCATATGAAAATCCCATAGCATTTTTAACTACGTTAGAATCTAATATGCGGCCAACAAAATACCCAACAAGAAATTTCTCACTAGCCAAGTTCAACTTCAATATCAGTAGATAAGATAACAAAAATCTTCTTACCATTGATTGTTTGTGGTTTGCGGATCATAAATTTGCAAGTTGAATAATCCTTATTGCAACCCTTGTCTTTAAAGAATAAAGTCTTCCACTGTCAACCCTAAGTTTTCAGAAAAAGCCCCAAATAAAAACCCCTTACCTGTTGCACTATCAAAGTGCAATTTGTTAGAGCATTGATCGGTCGAACTCGCAAGTTTTGCCATCTCAAGCTTGTTGTCAATTTTAGATATACAAAATTATATCTTGATGTCTAGTTATTAAAGTTAAGTCTCAGACTAGGTTTAGAGGTTGGTAGTTGAGTGTCAGACATCACTGAATAACCCTCGAAGATTGAAGACTGAAGATCATATGAAGACATTTGGAAAACTTCATCAACAAGAGGTATGTAAAGACTGAACCATTCTATTTAATCACATGAATTACCATTCTATTTATACATGATTATGTCGTATGACTTTTAGTAGATTTAATATAGCAGAGAAGAAATTTCGAGTCAAGCTTGTCTTGTTAAACATTTCGAAACATTATTCAAGCAATGGTTGTTCATAGGTCCTTAACAATCTTAGTTCGAAGAAATTTATTATTTAAGAACCATGTTTATATCATATGAATCATTTGGAAATTGCCCCAGCAATGATATTTTATATCCATGGCATTTGGGAATGTTTCAAAACATCAAAAGAGAGTTTCAAGAACTTACTGAAATCTGGACTCAGGATAGGTACACGTACCTAGTACACATACCATAGATACCTGAGGTTCTGGAATATAGGTAGGTACACGTATCTAGTATGCGTACCTTAAAGGTTATGTATTCGTGAATGAGTACAGTGCACGTACCTAGTACGCGTACTGTAAAGGATCTGAGATCGTGAAAAACCAAGCAATATATATACTTATTACGCGTATTGTCGGTCCCTGAATTCACGAACTGGTCATAGGTAAGCGTACTATTTCGCATACCTACCCAGTACGAATCATGCAGATGCTTATAGACTTTTTACCCAAATAAATTTAGCATTGCAAACACCCCTAAGAAAGCATTTATCACTAAAACACTTTGTGTTGTGCATCATGATTTGAATCCTAAGTGTTTAAATGAATACGATATTGCTTATAAGCTTGAAACGCGTATTTTCCAAGAACTATCATTATATACGGTTCCGGTACCCTGAGAATATTGTATATTCTTCTATGTGATTTCAAGACATGTTTCTCACATGCTTATATGGACTCCTAAATATAAAATGTGTTTTCTTGAATCTGAAGTTATCTTAGCTTTAAAGTCTAAGCAACCCTCAGTCTTGAAAATCTATAAATAGAGAGACTCAAACAACCAGAAAATTCAGTCCCTGAAACTTTTATGTCCTAATTGTTTGCTAGAGTCATCCTTTATTGACCTAAGTTTCCTCTGAGAAACATAATTAGATCTATGACTTAAAGACTTCACTTAGGGATTCGTGAAGCTAGGTCCGACTATCTTTACCTTGATAATTCATGTATCTTGATCTTGTTCATTTTTTTATCGAGGTTTTAGTAATCTCTTTCAGGAATGAGATAAATAGAAATCGCAAAGTTCTCTTCGTCTCAGACTTTGTGATTCCTCAAGATAGATATCTAAAACTCTTCTTAATTGATCGGTTTAAGGTTATTCTTGAGATGAGGGTAATAATCCAGGATTCTGAGTTAACTGAGTGTAAATGTTTTGAATTTGTGAGGTTTGCCAGCTTAATTAGTCTATTGCAAACAAATTTCCGAGCCTTGATCTATTCGATCTAAAGGGAAATCATATAGGCTTATCTGTTAGAGGCAGATTAATATCAAAAGTTTTCACTTAGGGTTGAAGAAACTCTTAGGCTGTAAAGGATGTCAGCTAATGGAATCAATTGCATAGAGCCTTGTGAGTTTCAAGAGATGTAAGGAGCACGACTGCAGCTGAATTTATTAGAGGGTGAATTCGATCTCAACTAAATTCCAGTCCGAAATCTAATAGTAGGCTAGTTTCTGTAGCGTCTTAAAACATTTCGGTGTTTAAATATGGATGAGGTCCCGGGTTTTTTTTGCAGGCGCAGTTTTCCTCATTAACAAAACTTCTGGTGTCCTGTGTGTTTTCCTCTTCCACATTGTATTGTTTTATCTTTATAATAGGAATAACACAAGTAGTACTTAATCAATTCTAATTGATAAGTTCATATTAATTATTATCGATTACAGGACTCGTTCGTGTATAATTCATATCTTAAAATATAGATAACAAGTTTCATACTTGGTAGAATTCGGATTCAATTATTTGGATGCAACTAGATTGATCTTGGATATTGATTTTTGAGATCATCCAAGTACTCTTCTAAAAATCAGGTTCACGAACTCTATTGTATAGACTTTCTGATTGTGAAGAGTTAGAGATATAAACTCTATGTACATATTTTCAAGGATCAATAAGTTGGTCTACTTGAAATTGTATTAGTTTTTGTTCGTACAGGTTACCGAACGGAAAAGTTCGTGGTGTACTTGGTACTCTATCCTTTTCAATTGGTATCAGAGCAGGAAAACACTGAATTACCTAACTAGTATGTTTTTGTGATTGGTCCTAAAAAGTACATCCTTGTGAGAAATTTCTTTCGGAGGCTCATTTCGTAAAACTGTAACATACACCGGAATTCCTTAAAGATTCTTCAGAGCCTTTTGTCTAGAGGCAGACCTTTAAATTGTTTAGTCTATCTAGATGTTCAAAAAAAAACTGAGACCTCTTGAAAAAACGGGGGTCTAACAACCACACCCAATATTTTGTTTGGCAATTTGAATGGACTAATTCCAATATAATTCTAAGAGAATCAACTAGACAGTCAGACTCAATCAAGGAAAGATATCCAAGAGTTATATCTCTTTTGAAAATCAATCAGTAAATCAACAGGATGAAATCAATGAACTGATTGGTATGAGAATAACTTGAACGGTACCAAAGACCAATGTTCAAGTGTCAATCAATTTATATCAACAACCAAAGGTTGGATTATCTAATTGATTGAACTACGCACAACCTGTGATATTTCAATTATATAAACAAATATAATGCGGAAAAGAAATAACACAGACACCAGAAATTTTGTTAACGAGGAAACCGCAAATGCAGAAAAACCCCGGGACCTAGTCCAGATTTGAACACCATACTGTATTAAGCCGCTACAGACACTAGCCTACTACAAGTTAACTTCGGACTGGAACGTAGTTGAGCCCTAACTAAGTCTCACACCGATTAAGGTACAGTCACGTTCCTTACGCCTCTGAATCCCAGCAGGACTCTATGCACTTGATTCCCTTAGCTGATCTCACCCACAACTAAGAGTTGTTACGACCCGAAGTCGAAGACTTATAAACAAATCTGTCTCCCACATATAAGTTTATTCTGATAGATAAATCTGTCTCCCACAGAAGTACCTATGAAGTTTTGTTCCGTCTTTTGATAAATCAAGGTGAACAGGAACCAATTGATAATCCAGTCTTATATTCCTGAAGAACAGCCTAGAAATATCAATCACCTCACAATAACTTAACTATATGGTAGTAGAAGAAGTTATTTCTGAATCACAAAGAATGATACGAAGAGCTTTGTGATTACTTTTATATCTTACCTATCGGAGATAAATCTTGAGCAAATCTTAGAGAAGATAGTACTTAATACGATAGAACAAGTAAGACCAGAACACACGACTATAAAGAAAATAGTTGGGTCTGGCTTCAGAATCCCAATGAAGTCTCCAAGTCGTTAACCTATAATGGTTCTGGAACAACCTAGGTTAAAGGAGAATCAATTTTATTCGCAACTAGTATCACACAGAAGTGTGGGGATAAGGTTTTCTAGTTGCTAGAGTTTTCCGTTATATAGTCTTTCAAATCAGGGTTGCTTACAATCAAAGCTAGGTTAGCTTAGAAACAAAGCATTCAATATTCACCATTAGATTAAAACCTGATTTAAGATTCAAGCTAAGTTTGCTTAAAACCAAAGCAATATCTCTCCACCGTTAGATGGTCTTAGCTTGTTACACACAAATGAAATATACCTTCATTTAGATATGGGTAACCGTACCTAAACGTGTATATTGAGTTGGCTCAACAATAGTTAACCGAAGTTAGCCATATGAACACTTTTGTCTTAACCACATTCATCTAATACTTCTAGATCAAGTTGATGATCAATCAAACATGAAAGATAATCAAATGAATCTAATTATGTTACTCATAGAGTTTTTCAGTTGTATATATCTCATAGAAGTATACAATAAACAATTGAAGCAAAATCAGATTGATTCATGAGAATCAATTCATGAACATTAAGCCACGTTTTGCAAAGATTGCATTCCTTAATTCATAAATGTATTTGTTCATGAGTATGAAAACTTACTTAACCGATTTTAGAACTTTAACCACTAAGTTTGCAAACGGGTACATAAACTATAGTTCCAGACTTTGGTCTTGTCCAGCAGTTTGCAAACCGGTATGCATATGTTGTCCCGGACCTAACTCAGGTATAACAGTTTGCATACTAGTATGCAAACTTGGTTCCCGGACTTTAACAGTTAAAACCGTTTACATACTTGTATGCAAACTAGGTTTCTGGACCTGAATCATACCATAACCATTTGCATACTGGTATGCACACTGTGTTGTATCCAGACAAAGGTTAATTGTTCTAAACTCCCATTTCAATCATTAAAAAAATCCTTTGAACACGACAATAGCTGTCTCACATAAACTATTAGCTTATAAGTAATTTTCAAGTGATCGAATGATCAATACGAAACATTCCTAGTCTACATCAAATGAATGTCTCACACAAATCATGTAAGATGTTCCAAGGAAATTTCCACATGATCATCTTTTGACTTATTATTTAGTTTCCAACAAATAAATCGTTTCCAACTAAACTCGTCAAGAATAATGATGAACGTAGCTAAAGAAAAAAAGTTTCCAACACATATTTCGAGAATTATATAAGCGAGTTAAAATCAGCTCGAAATATCAAATGTGTATAATATAAAAGTCTATATAGCTATACGACTTAGTCTCAATAGGAGGTAAAATAGTATAGACTTCTGAGTGATAGATAAGTTTTAGTCTCCACATACCTTTTGTTGATGAAGTTCCTCCAAGCTCTCCTCAGTAGATCTTCGTCTTCAATCGATTAACGCCGTGAAGTCTAAAGCTCAACTACACATTCTCTCCTAATCCGAGACATAGCTATAAGTAGACTAGAAATCAAGACTTATAGTTTTGATCACCTAAACTTGACAAAAAAAATATATAGATAGCAACGCTTGCGAGTTCGACCGAGCAGTGCTCTAACAATCTCCTCATTTGTAAATTTTAGTGACAAAACTATCAATATATGAATTACAAAATAAATAAACTTTGTAGCTTCTTGTTAGAGCATTACTCGGTCGAACTCACAAGCGTTGCAATCTCAAGCTTGTTGTCAAGTTTAGTTGCCAAAACTATAAGTCTTGATTTCTAGTCTACTTATAGGTAAGTCTCGGACTAGGATAGAAAGTGTAGTTGAGATCTAGACTCCATAACGTTCATCATACCAAGACGAAGAACTACTCAAGGAACTGGTGGAACTTCATCGACTAAAAGGTATGTGGAGACTTGAACTTATCTATCACTCAAAAAGTCTATCTACTCTATCTCTTATTTTGAGACAAAAGTCGTATTGCTATATAGACTTTGATTATACACATTTGCTATTTCGAGACGAGTTTATCTCGCTTATCTTTTTCTCGAAATATGTGTTGGTAAGCTTTCGCTTTGGCCAAGTTCATCTTTACAAGTGACGAAAGTCATGTTGATTATTTCAATATCTTGAAAATTGCTTTGATGAAAAATAGTGTGTGAATAACCTCTATTTAACATCCTCTAAGAATGTTTCAATGATTGAAATAAAGAGTTTAGAACATGTAACCATCCTTGGATATAAGCATATAATGTGTTCGCGCATTAGTGTATAAGTCCAAAACCGGGAACCAAATGTATGCATACTTGTGTGTGTACTAAATGGTTGATGGAGACTGGGTAAGTATGCGTACCCGTATGCATACTGGCAGAAGTTCACGTCCGTGAATTTCTACTGAGTTTGGAAATCAATACCACCTCAATCCGGTTACCAAAGTATGCGTACCCGTACGCATACTGGCGGAAAGTTCACGTCCGTGAATTTCGGATGAGTTTGGAAACCAAAACAAACTCAAATCCGGTTACTTAAGTACGCATACCCGTACGCATACTTAAGTGTGTTACT
>JAJJMB010017261.1:0-11543 GCA_023531105.1 Papaver atlanticum
ACTCCTGTTACCAGAAACACTGGTACTGGTAGTACCAATAATCCTCCAGTCATCACTCCTGGTGGTACGCGTAGTGTAAATAACCATCCAGTCATCACTCCTGTCAACATCGGAAACGCTGACGCCGGTACTATCAACAATCCCCTCTTCGGTCGAAATCCAGAAGAAGTTAGGAACAACCCTCCTACCATAGCTGATCTCATGCAAACACAAGAAACTCTTTCTAAGACTCAGGAAGGTATGGCTGCAACACAAAAAGATCTTCTCACCTACTTGAAAGCTCTGACAGATCAACTAAAAGATGATTGACGACTGGAAAAAGGGAAATCGAAAGAAATTTCTATAGATGCCGACCCTGAAGTGACTCCAATTCATGTTTTCGAATACAATAAGATCCGCGATACTGCAAAAGACTCCCAAATGAAGGATCAGTCAAACTTCATTACTAAGGAAGACCGGGAACGCTTCTTGGAAAAGTGTGGAAAAGACAGAGGCTCATCATCTGTTCACCATCATCAACCTCCATACCCCTCTGATGTACAGAAAGTTCCACTTCCCAAAGTCTACGTTGCCCAAACATTCACAATATATGATGGAACTGGAAATGCACGAGAACATGTCTCATGGTTCTTGGAATCATTGGGAGAACATGAATATAATCGCAACCTTCATTTAAGGGAGTTCTCGAAATCCCTGAAAGGAAGAGCATACACGTGGTACAACAACATCACACCAGGGAGCATCACCAGCTGGGGTGAGATGGTCAATGCATTTTATCTAAAGTATTTCTTTGTCTCAGAACAGATTACTTTGTCTGATCTTGGAAGGATGTTACAAAGAGCTACTGAACATCCAAATGATTATGTTAAGAGGTTCAGGGTCCAGGCCTTGGATTGTCATGATCCGAATGTCACTAAACAACAACTTGTGGACATGTGCATCAACGGGATAATTCCTGTCTACAGAGCATTATTAGAGAATTTGCATTTTGAGACATTCTCTGACCTCCATGAAGCAGCCAAACGGTCAGCTACCACAGCGCCTGCTTTACTGGAGAGTACTAAGCCTGCCAAAGCCGAAGAACCTCATGATACTTGAATCAATAAACGGCTTGTTAATAAGCAGTATAATCTTGGACCCTCTGTGAATGCTGTCAACAAGGGAGGAAAGAGAAAAGCCACGTCATCGGATGCACAACAGCCTAAACGTGGAACACCACCAACACCATCCCAACCGGCGAGGGTGCCACGACGTGTTAATCAGGACCAAATTGCACCAGAATTGAGGTCACGTCAACAATTACGACATGCAAGAGAAGCTCAGACACCTCAAAATTTCCCTTTACCCATAGAAGAGGTGTTGGAACTACTAGAGGTATGGATTCAGGATGTAGCAATCAAATTACCTCATGTCAGGCGTCCACCTACTGAGGAAGAGATGGAGGATCCTAAATATTGCTGCTTTCATCAATTTTTCAACCATCCGACAAGTGAGTGCAATGTTCTGAAACGTATCTTTCAGGAAAAGGTAGAGTCTGGAGAACTGAACCTGGGACTGAAGGAGTCCATAGAAATCCTTTACCAGTCAGAGCATTCACTTTATCTGAGGAGCCGGTCAACGGAAGCAGTTCAGTCTTTGATGAATCATTTATGTGAGCTGCTTTACTTATTGAAAGCACAGAGGAAAGACATCTTCAACGCTCTCAACCATGTTGTGTCAGGGAAACGCCTACTTCTACCGATACCAGAACCGCCTTCTCAACCACCATCCACAGACAAAGAATTGTATGACCGGGGACTGCTAACCTCAGTCCATCTGAAGGGCAATGAATTTAGAAGATCTTTGATTGACGCTGGTACCCATTTCAATATCATCCCTCTCAAGACACTCAGAGCTGCAGGGATTACCCGTTAGGAAGCTACGTTCACTCCTACGACGATAAGAGATCCGAAAGGAGAAACCAAAAACTCTTATGGTCACATTAATCTCAAGATAAGGATGGATGCTGCTTGGACGGAGGTTCAATTCCACATCATCAAGGAATATCCGTGGTATGACATATGTTAGAGCATAGCTCGGTTGAACCCACCAAGCATTGGTATGTCAAGTTTGGTTGTCATATTTTAGTGAATCAAAACTCATTTAAAGAGTCACTTGATTATATACTAGAGTCCACTTCGTATAGGTTAGCTTGAAAGTATTAGGATATGAGACTTACACGTATTACATGAAGACTTGAAGAATGTGAAGAAGTATGGAGCTACAACGACAACATCATCCTTCCTCTTGATGTTAGTAATATTTTACTTGAACTGTTTCATTCCCTAACGTATCTTTCAAGTCGTGCATATTGAAAACATAACTGCGAAGCTGTGTATGATACTCTAGTTAGACATAGTATTAAGGAATACAATACGAGGTTTATTGCTTAACCATTAAACTTTGTATATAAGACATCGACATGATCATATGAATGCTATTGTGATTATGTATGGGTATGAGTGAAGATTTCATCCTAGGAAACAATGTTTTACATTCGTTTAAAGGAAGTAAGTTCATAAACTTGTTTTGTGAATCGAAAGGGAAATCGCTAGGCTTATTGGTATTGTTATTCATTGCAAATCTATTTTTAATTACCAATATGTGTGTTTAGTATAACCGCTCATAAACTTGTTTATGTATCTTAGTAAAACTATTCACAAGGCCTGACTTATGTATTGGTATGACTTTTATTAGTGAAACCGATCTTAAGTAATCACCCAAGATGGTATGATCGATACCTTGTAAAGAACAACTTGTATCTAGTCATTGGGGAACCGATCCTAGTAAGAGGTGCAACAAATTTACAAGAGGGGAATCGATCCTTGTAAGAGTTTCAACACGTTTTTAGTAGATGGGGTAACCGATCCTATGAACATGTGCAACAAGTTTGTAGTTTTTGGGGAACCGATCCTATGGACATGTGCTACCGAATACAAGTAGTTACCATAAGTTGTGGGGAACCGATCCTAGTACCTAGTCAACCGAATTTTGGTAACTAGTGTGACAATGCACAATACTCACATGGAGGTAGAACCGAAACTTGTTTTGGTAGAACCGTGAAACCCATGAGTGGTGATTTGATAGGATAATCAATCACATAGTTCTTGGAATTCAGACGAACCAATTCTAAACTTGTTTGGAAGTGTGGCAAATCGTTTCCAAGATTGTAAGTATGAAAAAGGACTTGCAAAGTAAAGATGTCGACATACTTTGAACATGTGCAGTAACTCTTATCATTAATTGTTCAAAGATATTCCTTAATAGCTAAAGGAAAAATCCCAGGATCGAAATAAATTGAGAATCTTTTATTTAAGGTTTCTTAGTTTTTATATGCTATTTATTTTCCAGCAAATAAATGCATATCTTTAGAAAATAATAATTAGTAATGTGCATTTACTGATTATAGATTTTTCTATTGGATTTTGGTCAATATTTGGACAAAGCATTTCCAGGAATTATGAAAACCGATTTTATGTTTATTGCATATCTTTGAGAATATTCGGTTTTGGAAATTCGTTGGTGTCCAAACTTCCTTGTCTATAAATATTGAAGTTTGCATTTCGAGCAAACTAATCCTCAGAGCCAGCAAAACTACCTAGTTGTGTTGTTACTGGTGGAGCCGCCTATTCGGAGAGGAAAGTAACCTAATTAGGCGAAATCTCTTACGGCCGCTCAGTTTAAAGACTTCTTTGGGATTGGGAAGCTCTATTAGTACCGTTGGTGGGAAACTAGATAATTACGGTTGTTGAACTTTGATTGCACCTAGTTTGTTTATGCTTGAGAATCTTCTCTTCTGATATAAGATTCATTCAAACTAGATCGAAGTTTCGACGGGGATCTTTAGACTGTTTGTAGTTCTAAAGACGTCTTGTGATAATCCAACGTTAACAGACTCCGTTCTGTGTGTGATTGATCACAAGCGATTCAAGTTGATTGTGTGCAGGTTCTGATTGAAGATTAAAGAAGATTTGAAGACAATAAGACTTTTTGGGTTCATAATCTTTGGTGTACACAATACTTGTTTCGGCTGGAAAGGGATCCAACTATAATTGGCTTATCTTTGTGATAGATTGGATTAATTAGTTGAGTAGATCGGCATCAATACACTTCTTTTTGATTAATAGTATTGACTGCATAATCTAACAATTACTTCGGTAGTTGTTGAGAGATTGATCTAAGGACCTGACAAAGGAGTTTATTGATTAAACGGAAAAGCCTTTGTCAAACTCATATCACGTTGGTTGAAAAGAGTTGTTACCGAACAGATTTGTTGTTCCTTTACTATTTGGAATACGAACCAAAGGAATTGTTCCAAGCACGTGACTTATTACAAGTTGGAGGCGTGGGAATACTGAGGGAACTAGGTGAACTATAGGTTTAGTTTCTTGGTCTCAACTATACGAAGTTAGTTTGATTTTGTATAGCGGCTTAATTCTGAGAGTATTCAATTCTGGACTAGGTCCCGGAGTTTTTATGCATTTGCGGTTTCCTCGTTAACAAAATCTTGCTGTGTCTTTTACTTTTCTATTTCCGCAATTATAATTGTTTTATTATAATTAGAAGTAAAATACACAAACGTTAATTCCTATTTTACTTGATAGACAATCCCTAGAGTTTGGTTAAGTCCGAACCTATTATCAAGTAAACATATTTCGTTGTTGTATTGTCTCGATCTTGTATCCATAGACGATCATACGAAGTGTGAACCGATTAGTTGTATTGTCTCGACTCAGTCCATAGACAATCACTTTCGGAAAATGACTTATAGGTGGAAAAGATTTAGATTGAGGTATATTTGGTACCCTCGTCTTTTTAACATGATCCTTGGACGAGAATGGCTACTCGCTGAGAAGATCATCGCCGGCAAAGATTCATCTCATCTCCCTGATGAGGGAATCCCTAGTCCTGAGACATTGATCGATAATCCATCTTCAAATCGCCTAGAAGAATTTTTGAATCTAACAGCAATGAAAGAATTCTAGAATCTGATTATGATGAAACAAGAAATCGGAGAGAACGCAGCGTCCTATGTCAAGAGATCCCTTGCTCAGGCAAGTCTCATCCCACCTGAATCTCTTTCATTGAGTTATCCGTATACCCTAATAGCCGAACTCAACCATGCTAGTAAAATCACCACTGCTATTACGGGGTGTTACGACTGGGTAACTTCTCCCTTGCAATACTACATCAAGTGGGTGACTCAGATCTATCAGCAATATGTTGGGACTTCCACTGCTGATGTGATCCCCAAATACGATGAAGAACATCTAGGGTTTCTCTTTCTGACATTGCAAGAATGTCCTCATGTTCCTCATAAAAGTCACGAAGAATTTCCAGCTCATGACTGGAATAAGGGTCTTGGTACAAAGATGAAGGAGAAGATAAATCAACATAATATATTCAAGGCTAGGCCAATCAAACCTAATTCCTTTCATGTTGGAAATTTGGTACTCAAAGCAACAAAGCGTAACTATCGCTTTATGACCGATTCTGATTGGGAAGGTCCGTTCATGATTGCCAAATCCACCGTCGGTGGGTACTACAAGTTGGTTGCCGCGGATGGCAAGGTAGTAGAAGCAGCAATCTATGAGAAACGGTTTAAGGCGTTCAATGCTTGAGGCATTCTGATCTCAGAGATCAACAAGTTTAATGTTTGGAACATCTAGGATTTTCTTAAACGGTGTGAAAGTATCACTTTTTCTGAAACGGTGTGAAAGTATCACTTTTTTCTGAAACGACGCGAAAGTATCACTTTTTCTGAAACAGGGAGAAAGTATCTTTTTTTTCTGAAACGGGGCGAATGTATCACTTTTTCTGAAACGGGGAGAAAGTATCACTTTTTCTGAAACGGCGCGAAAGTATCACTTTTTCTGAAACGGAGCGAAAGTATCACTTTTTATGAAACAAGGTGAAAGTATTACTTTTTCTGAAACTGGACGAAAGTATCATTTTTTCTGAAACGGAGCGAAGGTATCATTTTTTCTGAAACAGGACGAAAATATCACTTTTTCTGAAACAAGGAGAAAGTATCACTTTTTCTGAAACGTGGCAAAAGTGGTCGCCGACAAACCCCATCTTCATATTTTTCTTCGGTCGGCCCTCCCACCGTGACAACGGTTGTACTAGTAAGAATACCCTCAACAATAACATATTAAAAGAAATGATCAATTTTCTTAATCTAAAATTTGCATGCATGTATAGAAAAGATGAATGAATCTACCAACAAAAATAATAATTACGTCTAATAGAAATAATGGAAGAAAAAGAAAATGAAAAGAAAAGTAAAAAAGTGTAAAGAAATCTACGAAAATGAAGATGAGTCAAAGATTCATCTAACTTTTTGTTTATGAACATAGCAAGTAAATTGAGGTTTAGGGTTTTGATGAGTTGTGGAAGGTTGATTTCGAACAATATTCTCCTAAATCAAGAAAATGGTCGTTCAAAGACTGCTTCAGCTACAACGAAAAGGAATTGGGTTGGTCGTAGGAGGAAACATAGAAAGAGAGAGATAAGAGTAATTTTTCTGAGACTAAATACTTTGCATATTATTGGTGTGTTTAGCATGGTCGATTTAATAACCCATTTATAAATGTTGAACTACTTGATCTCAAGTCGGTGCATAAAGACTAGGTGATACAGGACAATCATTTCTCTCATGATTGCAATAATAACGAACGGTGAACTACTGAGATAATCACATCCTTTAGGTTATCTGTGATTTCACTCACTATCAAGTTAGCGAAAGGTTTTATTTTCCCAATAGGTAATTTTTTCTTGGGCATGCTTTATTCTCACTTAAATAGATTACTGCAAGACATGAAAGGTTTTATGAAATGCTTCAATTGATCTTCGCCTTCAAACGGTAGAACGCAGTGATATCTGGTACTCAACTACACACTTCTATCAAAATCCGAGACTTCACTAAATGTATACTAGAAATCAAGATATAATTTTGATCAACTAAATTTGACAACAAGCTTGAGATAGAAACGGTTGTGAGTTCCACCGAGCAATGCTCTAACAATCTCTCTTTGTCAATTTTACTGACAAAACTATCAATACATATGGATTAAAAAAATAAAAGATTCAAAACTCCAAAATCAATCATGCTTGATTTTCTTGGTTCTCCAACTCCTTGAATTCTTCGTTACTTCAAGATTGCAAATGATTTTGAACGTGTTCAACTCAGCATCGTTGCTGTTTAAGATCCGTAGCGATAACAACTTTGAAAACAGATATTCTCAATCGTTGTTATACAGAAACATAGTATTATTATCTTCTCCAAAGTTCAGTTGTATCACAACTTCGAAGTAATACTATGGTGATATGTTCCCCCCCCCCCCCCACACACACACATAATGATCCGTAAACCATATATATGTAGTGTGAAACTACTAATTAATCCTCTTCTTTTTTGTCAATAAAATCGGCAAAGGTACGAAAACTATGGGATCATAATGAATTCTAACAAAAGATACTTCAAGACTAAATAAACACATATCAACTTTAATTTAGATGATGTTACAGAGTACGAAAAAAATACTTAGTGTCTCATCTATGAGATATTAAGATACAAGCATCCCCTACATATTCCACATCTACTCTCCCCACAAAGAAATATCAATTAAGCACAAGTTCAAAAAGAACTCTCCCCTATTTGATGTCATTCCCATAAGAACAACATAAGTGACCTTACTTTAATAAAAAGAAGTATTTTTTCGTACATGGACTTGTATCCTAAATCATCGACATAAATTAATCTCAACGCCAGTTACGAACAAAGAGATAATTTAAAGGATTTGACTCAACATATGAAAATCTTACGGAGTTGATAATGCAATAATTACACAAAAGTTTGACCATGGAGAGATCAATACTACGGAAATTCTCATAAAGTTTATTCTACCTTTAGTTAGTGAATTCATAAAGACTTAATAGATTTAACTTTTAAGCATATATGAGATATCAGTTCAATTCACAAAAAGTATAGGAAACATATGAAAAAACGGGGGTCTAACAACCACACCCAATATTTCGTTCGGCAATCTGTATGGACTAACTCCAATATAATTCCAAGAGAATAAACTAGACAGTCAGACTCAATCAAGGAAAGATATCCAAAAATTATATCTCTTTCTCAAATCAATCAGCAAATCAACAGGATGGAATCCGTGAACTGATTGGTATGAGAATAACTTGGATGTTATCAAAAACAATTGTCCAAGTGTCAATTAATTTATATCTAACAACCAAAGGTCAGATTTACCAATTGATTGAACTACGCACAACTTGTGATATTTCAATTATTTAAATTTATAATGCGGAAAAGAAATAACATAGACACCAGAAGTTTTGTTAATGAGGAAACCGCAAATGCAGAAAAACTCCGGGACCTAGTTTAGTTTTTAACACCACAATGTATTAAGGCGCTACAGACACTAGCCTACTACAAGTTAACTTCGGACTGGAATGTAGTTGATCCCTAACCAAGTCTCACACCGATTGAGGTACAGTCGCGTTCCTTACGTCTCTGAATCCCAGTAGGATCCTACACACTTGATTCCCTTAGCTGATCTCACCCACAACTATGAGTTGTTACGACCCAAAGTTGAAGACTTATAAACAAATTTGTCTCCCATAGACAAGTTTATTCTAATAGATAAATCTGTCTCCCACAGAAGTACCTACGAAGATTTTGTTCTGTCTTTTGATAAATCGAGGTGAACATGAACCAATTGATAATCCGTCTTATATTCCCGAAGAACAACTTATAAATATCAATCACCTCATAATAAGTTAACTATATGGTAGTAAAAGAAGTAATTGTGGAATCACAAAGAATGAGACGAAGAGCTTTGTGATTACTTTTTATATCTTACCTATCGGAGATAAATCTCGAGCAAATCTTAGAGAAGATAGTACTCAATACGATAGAATAAGTAAGATCAGAACACGCAACTACAGAGAAAATAGTTGGTGTTAGAGTACTGCTCGGTCGAACTCGAAAGCATTGCTATCTCAAGCTAGTTTGTCAATTTTAGTTTTCAAAACTATAATTCTTGATTTCTAGTCTACTTATAGCTATGTCTCGGATTATGATAGAATGTGTAGTTGAGCTTTAGACTTCACGGTGTTCATTGATTGAAAACGAAGAACTACTAAGGGGGGCTTGTGGAACTTCATCAACAAAAGGTATATGGAGACCATCTATCACTCAGAATTATATTATATTCTATCTCCTATTAAGACAAAGTCGTATAGCTATATAGACTTTACATTATACACATTTGATATTTCGAGATGAGTTTAACTCGCTTATATCTTTCTCGAAATATGTGTTGGAAAGTTTTTTGCTTTAACTATGTTCATCATTATTATTGACGAAAGTCAAAAGATGATCATGTGAAAATCACCTGGTAACATCTTACATGCTTTGTGTGAGACAATCATTTGATGTAGACTCGGAATGTTTCGTATTGATCATTCGATCACTTGAAAATTGCTTATAAGATAATAGTTTTTGTGAGACAGCTGTTGTCGTCTTCTAAGAATGTTTCAATGATTGAAATGGGAGTTCAGAACAATTAATCATTATCTGGATATTGCATAGTATGCATACCCGTATGCAAACTGTTGTAACAGTAATTCAGGTTCGGGAACCAAGTATGCATACCCGTATGCGAACGGTTTTAACTTTCAAAGTCTGGGAACTAAGTTTGCGTACTCGTTTGCAAACTTATTCACCTGAGTTTGGTCCGGAACAACAGTATGCATACCCGTTTGCAAACTGTAGGAAATGTTCATGAACTGATTCTTTTGAATCAATCCGATTTTGCTTCAATTGTGTCTTGTATACTTCTATGAGAATATAAACAATTGAACAATTCTATGATTAACACAATTAGATTATCATTTGATCTAGAAGTGTTAAGATGAACATGGGTTAACACAAAAGTGTTCATATGGCTAACTTCGGTTAACTGTTATTGAGCCAACTTAATATACACGTTTAGGTACGGTTACCCATATCAAAATAAAAGTATATTTCATTTGTGTGTAACAAGCTAAGACCATCTAACGGTGGAAAGATATTAGATTGAATCTTAAATCAGGTTTCATCCAACGGTGAATATTAATTGGTTTGTTACAAAGTTATCAAACCCTGATTTGAAGACTATATATTTGGGAGAACTCTAGCAACTGGGAAACCTAATCCCCATACCTCTTGTGTGATACTAGTTGCGACTAGAATCGATTCTCCTTTAACCAATATTTTTCCTTAAACCATTATAGGTTAACAACTTAAAGACTTCATTAGGATTCTGAAGCCAGACCCAACTAGTTTCTCTGTAGTTGCGTGTTCTGATCTTACTTGTTCTATCGTATTGAGTACTATCTTCTCTAATATTTGCTCGGGATTTATCTCCGATAGGTAAGATATAAAAAGTAATCACAAAGATCTTCATCTCATTCTTTGTGATTCCACAATAACTTGTTCTACTACCATATAGTTAAGTTATTGTGAGGTGATTGATATTTCTAGGTTGTTCTTCGGGAATATAAGACTGGATTATAAATTGGTTCCTGTTAGAGCATTGCTCGGTCGAACTCGCATACGTTGCTATCTCAAGTATTTTTTTCAATATTAGTAATCAAAACTATAAGTCTTGATTTCTTGCCTATTTATAGATGTCTCGGACTAGGACATAGATAGTGTAGTTGAGTCTAGATTTCTCGGCGTTCATCATTTGAAGACGAAGAACTACTAAGGGGAGCTTGTGGAACTTCATCGACAAAAGGTATATGGAGACTTAAACTCATCTATCACTTGGAAAGTCTATTTCTACTCTATCTCCTATATTGAGACATAAGTCGTATTTACGATATAGTTTTATATATACACATTTGAGATTTTGAGCTGAGTATATATCGCTTACATATTTCTCGGAATATGTGTTAGTAAGCTTTCGCATCGACCAAGTTCATCTTATATCATGATAAAATTACCGAGTAACATCTTACATGGTTTGTGTGATACAATTATTTGGTGTAAGACTTGAAATGTTTGGATAATGATTATTTCAATATCTTGAAAATTGCTTTGATGCTAATAGTGTGTGAAAATGGCTATTGTCATTATAGAAGAATGTTTCAATGATTGAAATAAAGAGTTTAGAATCTTGTAACCTTCTTTGGATATAAGCATATTGTGTGTTCGCATATTTGTGTATAAGTCCAAAACCGGGAACCTAAAGTATGCATACTTGTGTGTATACAAAATGGTTGGAGGAGACTGGATAAGTATGTGTACCCGTACACATACTGGTGGAAGTTCACGTCCGTGAATTTCTGCTGATATTGGATTTCAAAACCGCGTACTTAAGTGGTTAGTTTCTAAAATCGGTAGTGTACATGATCTTAAACATTCATCAATAAGGAATGCAATCTTTGAAAACCGTGGCTATAATGTTCATGTATTGATTCGAGTGAATCAAACCGAT
>JAJJMB010017287.1:0-12073 GCA_023531105.1 Papaver atlanticum
ATAATGGTTTTAGGAAAAACCTAGGTTAAAGGAGAATCGACTCTAGTTGAACCTAGTATCACACAGGAGGTGCGGGGATTAGGTTTCCCAGTTGCTAGAGTTCTCCCTAATATAGTCTTCAAATCAGGGTTTGATAACTTTGGAACAAAGCAATCAATATTTCCCGTTAGATGAAACCTGATTTAAGATTCAAGATAATATCTTTCAACCGTTAGATTGATCTTAGCTCGTTACACAGAAATGAAAAATACTTTCATTTAGATATGGGTAACCGTACCTAAATGTGTATATTAAGTTGGCTCAATAACAGTTAACCGAAGTTAGCCATATGAACACTTTTCTCTTAACCTTGTTCATTTTAACACTTCTAGATCAATTGATAATCAAATGAATCTAATTGTGTTACTCATAGAGTTGTTCAATTGTTTATATTCTCATAGAAGTATACAAGACACAATTGAAACAAAATCGGTTTGATTCAAAAGAATCAGTTCATGAACATTTTAGCCACGGTTTGCAAAGATTGCATTCCTTAATTTATAAATGTATTTGTTCATGAGTATGAAATCATACTTAACCGATTTAAGAACTTGAACCACTTAAGTATGTGAACGGGTACGCGAACATAAGTTGCGGACATTGGTCACAAGCCGACAGTTTGCGAATGGGTACGCAAACTTTAGCTCCGGACCCAACTCAGTTGAAACCATTTGCGAACGGGTACGCAAACTTGGTTCCCGGACTTCAACATTTAAATTAGTTTGTGAACGGGTATACAAACTTAAGTACCCTGACTTGAACAGTTGAATAAGTTTGCGAACGGGTATGCAAACTTCTGGTCCTGAATTCCGTCAAAACAGTTCGTACACTAAGTACACAAACCGTAATGTATCCAGACATGGGGTTTAGCTCTTAACTCCCATTTCAATCATTGAAACATTCTTAGAAGACGGGAATAGCTGTCTCACACAAACTATTAGCTTCAAAGCAATTTTCAAGTGATCGAATGATCAATACGAAACATTCCGAGCCTACATCAAATGACTGTCTCATACAAATCATGTAAGATATTACCAGGTGATTTTCACGTGATCATCTTTTAACTTTCGTCAAGAATAATGATGAACGTGGTTAAAGCAAAAAACTTTCCAACACATATTTCGAGAAAGATATAAGCGAGTTAAACTCAGCTCGAAATATCAAAATGTGTATAATGTAAAGTCTATATAGCTATACGACTTTTGTCTCAATAAGAGATAGAATAGAAATATACTTCTGAGTGATAGATGAGTTCAAGTCTCCACATACCTTTTGTTGATGAGGTTTCACAAGCTCCTCTTAGTAGTTCTTCGTCTTCAATCGATAAATGTCGTGAAGTCTAAAGCTCAACTACACATTCTATCCTAATCCGAGACATAGCTATAAGTAGACTAGAAATCAAGACTTATATTTTTGACAACTAAACTTTACAAACAAGCTTGAGATAGCAATGCTTGTGAGTTCGACCGTGCAGTGCTCTAAAAATCTCCCCCATTGTCAATTTTAGTGACAGAACTATCAATACATATGGATTACAAAATAAATAAACTTTGTAGCTTCTCATCCAAATGCTTGATTTCCTTGGTTCTTCAACATTTATTGAATTCTTCGTCACTCCAAGTACTCAAGTGATTCTGAACGTGTTCAACCCAGCATCATAGTTGTTGAAGATCCGTAGCCATAACAATAAGAAAACAGATGTTCTTAATTATTGTTAGACAGTGTCATAGTATTGTTACACAGCATCAAAGTTCAATTGTATCACAACTTTGAAAATAATACTATGGTGATATGTATAAAAAGCAAACATGAGATAACAAATCCAATGTTTCACTAAGATTTCGAATAGCTGTCCTGAATTCAAGTTGATTATGTTTCGCTTCTTTCTCAGAGAAAGATGATCAAACAATTCCCAATCATGGTCCTTGCGGATTGAATCATCTGTATACTCCCCTTTAGTCAATACTTCATCTCACAATGAAAACCAGTCCCCCTTACATAATGATCCGTGTTTTTTTTGGCCGAATCACATCTTTTTATATTAATAGAGGGGCAAAAGCCAGAAAAATAATACAGGACTGACTCTCAACTAAACTAGACACAAAATAGACAAAGCAAAAGAAAAAAACAACAAAACCAGGATCAGCAAATGCTGCCTGTAGCAGACCTAACAAAATCTATAATAAGCCACATCTGGCATTTCTACATGCTTGGGAAAAGAAGGTCTTCCGGGAGTTATAATTCTTGCTCCAGCACTTAACACAACACCTTTCTTGGCCAAGGTGTCAGCAGAGAAATTGATTTCTCTAAAACAGTGGTTGAAATGTACTTCCTCTAAAGCCTGAATGGCATTAATCCATCTAGCTCTTGTAAACCAAGGCACCTCTCATATTATAAAAGATTTAATCACAGATTGAGAGTCTGACTGCATTATTACCTTTTGACATTTCATAGTTACTGCCCATTCCAGAGCACACAACACAGCAAAAAATTCAGCTATAAAGTTTGTTGTAATCCCCACTCCACCATGTAATGTACCAATTACTTGACAACCACAATCCCTTGCAATAATCCCAAAACCTGCACTGCCTGGATTTCCAAATGAGGCTCCATCACAACTGAAAAGGGTATAACCATGTGTTGGAGGCTTCCAATAACATTCTTTTATGCAGTTGTATTTAATGCTTCTGTTACCAAGCTGGAAAAAAAAACAATCACTTGACTATCATAGTCTTGGCTCCACCTGTTGCTTTTCATTCTGTATCCACCTTCATGAACAACCTGATATATTATGCTCTTGAATTTGTTGAAATTTGGCTTCACTTCTCTAAACAATTTTTCATTTCTCTGAAACCATAGTTCCTTCATTGTGGCACATGCAGCTGTCATCCAGATTTCCTTCACAAGGGCTTTTATTTTTTGATGCTTTACAGATATCATCAAAAGAAAGAGGATTCTTAAATCCAAAAACTTCATGTAGCCAATTCCATACAGCCACACTAAATTTACAACTCCAAAAAGTATGATCCATGTTGTCTTGCTCTTCCTTGCATATACATCACATGTACACCATGTCAAAGCCTATATCTCTCATAATCTCATCATCAACATAAATTTTATGTTGCAACTTCCATACATTACTGGCAATGTTAGGATGTAAAAAGGATTTCCAAATGAATTTTGGCCAAGTAAGAGTGCTTTCTTTTATTCTAATTTTTTCCACTGCAGAAGTGGTTGAGAATTTACCTGTTGTATCAACACTCCATACTCTTTTATCTTCTCCACTACTTGCTTCAGGGAGTGCATTCATGGTAAGGAAAGGTTGTAGTTGCTCTGGAATAACCCATTTCTTGTTCTACCATAACATGTTTACTTTCATTCCAATGTTTTCCTTTACATAATTTGTTAGACCAATCACATTTATCAATGGAACTTCACCAAACCAAGTATCAAACCAAACATAAATGTCAGAGACATCACCTACACACCACCTGACATCATCTTTTAAATGATTCTAAGCCCATTTCAGTCCTTTCCAAACAGAAGATTGTTTTCATTTTTTTGTCCATTGTCCTTGTTTGTCTTGAAATTTAGCATGAAAAAACAAAACCCATTCTTCCTTTGAATTAATAATCTTCCACATCATCTTCATAAGTAGTGATTTGTTAATAACTTCAAGTCTCCTGATGTTGAGGCCACCTTCATTATAAGGAGTGCAAACTCTCTTCCAGGCCAAAGTTTTAAATTTTTTATTTTCACTATTTCCAGTCCATAAAAAAATCCTGATTAACCTCTCACACACTTTGATTATTGATGATGGCCATTTATAGACTGACATATTATAAATGGGCACACTACATAGAACTGATTTAATCAAAACTAGTCTATCTTGAAAAGAGAGTAACTTACCCTTCCAAGCTGCCAATTTACTCTGCAACATTTCAACTATTGGCCACACCATAGCAGCAATAATTTTTCCTGGAGCAAGAAGTACTCCCAAATACTTGTCAGGAAACTTTGCTAACTCCATATTGATATGTTCACTAATCATTTGTTTCCTCAGTTGAGTTGCACCATCCATAAAGCATTTACTTTTGAGCTTGTTAATAATTTGGCCTGAACTAACTTGATAATCATCTAGTAGCTTGAGTAAATTAGTTAGACTTTCTTTGCACCATTGCTAAATATGAACACATCATCTGCAAAGAATAGGTGAGTTGGATGCACTCCTTTTTTACTTACCATTGGTTGCATTTTACCATTTTCTACTAAGGCTGAGATATTTCTGTTAAGTACATCCTCCATCAGCACAAATAGAATTGGTGACAGTGGATCACCTTGTCTCAACCCCCTTTCAACCGAGAAGAAACCACATGGACCTCCATTCACCATGACATAGATTTTTGCTGACTTGAATAATGTAATTAACCATTCACACCAGTCTGCTGAGAATCCATATTTCATTTAAACTTTTATATGAAACTCCCAACTGACTGAGTCTAGGCCTGAGATATATCCAGTTTCATACCAACATTTCCACCCCTCCTTTTAAACTTCATTTCATTTACTAATTCAGAGGCCAATAGCACTTGCTCATGAATGCTTCTTCCTTTTATATATGCCACCTGCTGAGGAGATACCAATTTATCCATGAACTGACCCATTCTTGAAGTAATTATTTTTGTGAAAATTTTGAATATCACATTACTTAGACCAATTGGTCTAAACTGACTTGCCACCTTTGCACCATGAACTTTTGGTAATAGCACCATAAAATTAGAATTCATTCCTTTTGGTATGAATTTTCTTTTCTAACAAAATTGAACAACAGCTATAAGGTCATTCTGAATTATATCCCATCAGCTTCTATAAAAAATTCCTGAAAATCCATCTGGACCAGGAGCACTTTCTGGATCCATTTCAAACACAATTTTCTTAATTTCTTCAGCTCCAGGAATGATATCCAGAGTGTGTTGATCCTCCTCATTAATCACTTTAGGAGTAACATCCAATATTCTTTCCACAATGTTAACACTTTGAAATGCAAACTTCTTCTAAAAATAATCAAGGTATTTGCTATTTGTGTTTGATCCAAAATCATATTCCCATCTGTATCTTCCAGTTCACTAATCAAATTCTGAGAGTTTCTTATTTTCATATTTGTGTGAAAGAAACTGGTGTTGGCTGCTCCATCAGTAACCCATTTAACTCTATCTTTTTGTCTTGTTAAAGTATAATTAGCTTGAACTTCCCTGGCAGCATGTTCATTTTAAGCAGTAACCAAATTATTTAAAGCTTCATCATTAAAAGGATTTTAATCATAAATATGTATCGCTACTTTTACTTTTTCTTTAGCCTCCTGAATTTTGACATTAACATCACCAAATACCTTCGAATTTCATTCATTTAACATGTTCTTCAAGTATTTCAATTTATGTAAGAAAATAAAAGCAGGGTCTCCTTCTACATTCTCATTCCAGATTTATGTAACCACCTGCAAGAAGTTAGGATGCTTAACCAAATTTTTTAAAATTTCCTTGGAATATTTTTGGGCTTAGGAATATTTTCTCCCCCCCCCCCCCCCCCCCAAACAGAGGAGCATGATCAGATACAATCCTTAAACCCACTTTTTAACCCCAGTCACCATAAAGCTGCAGCCATTGTTGATTGAATACCATTCTATATAAATTACATAATATTCTTCTTGTACCATGTTGACAATTTGGCCATGAATGTTGCAATCCTATTTTAGGAGCTTGAATAAGATCACACTTGTTTAAACAATCACTAAATTCCATCATAGAAGATCTATTAGGAAGTCTACCACCAATTTTTTCTTCATGAGTAAGAACTATATTAAAATCCCCCAAAACAACCCATGGTTTGTTAAGAGCACTTATACTCTCCATTTCAGACCATAAAAATCTTCTTTGAACAACCTTGACATGTGCATGAACACCAGACACCAAAATATCACCTACACTAACTGTAATCATTTGACTAGATACAAATATTATTTGAGGTTGAGCCATACTTATATTCCATAACAACCATATATTTCCTTTTTTTTTCTGAAGTAAAATTATGAATAACCATCTTCTGCATTCCTGGTAAATTTAATTTATTACAAAAAGAAGAACTGCACACCACCTTAGGTTCTGCAACCCAAACTAAAGAAGGCTTCAAAGACCAAAGTTTGTCTTGAGCCCTTACCCTTTTCAGACCCCTGACATTCCAAAAGAGTATCTTCATTGCTTTGGTGGAGGGTTTTTATTCCCCCCTTTTCCTGGATTCTTTCTGAAATTATATTTTTTTTGTGCTGGAATTTGAATACTCTTTGATTTATCAGGTGATTTTCTGAAAGTAGAAGAACTGGTGGAAGTAGAGGTAGAATTTACCATCTCTTTTTCCACCACTTTTGCCCAAGTAGTAACTTGAACTGGATCATTTGATACTGTACCATTAGTACCATTAACAAATTTGACAGTGTTATTATGTAAACTATTCTCTTCAACAATCTTAAGAACTTTTGGCACTTCTAAAATTACTGATTCAGTTTCACATTCCTGTTTATCATTACTGAGTAGACTAAACTTACTTGATTGCACAATGCTTCCTCCATCAGACTTACTTGCTGGTGTCATATCTTTAATAGAATCTACTACAACATCCTTTTCCAGTTCATTACCACAAATATCAAAAGGCATTGGTGTAGGAGTCTCCTTCCTTGAATTTTCCTTATGAGTATGAACCACAGTTTGTGTAGCAATTTTCTTTTGTTTCTCTACTCTACATTCAGATAATGAATGTCCCACAATCTTGCAAGAATTGCAATACTTTGGACAATCTGGAATTAATACATCTTGGAAAAAAAACCCAAGTTTGGTTCCAATCCATACCTTACTGGGAATACACTTTGCAAAATCAACCTCCACTAAAACATTTGCATAATAACCCACCTCACAGGATGCAGTAGCATTATCAATTTTAATAGGAGTACCAATTTCCTTGCAAATAGTGAATAAAATCTTCTTCCTCCAGAATTCCAGACCTAAACCAGGAAAACAAACCCAAACCATAGCTTTTGAACTCCTTTGATTTATTGGACGAAAATTATAAATCCAGTGTCTTATCTGTAAAATTTGGTTAAGAACTTCCCACTTTTGAGACTTGATGTTCTGCTTATCTTGTTTATTATCTAACTTGATAGCAAATAAACCTCTTCCCAAAGGAATAAGTTTACAATCTCCAACAAGCTTCCATTGACTACGCAATATCACCGAAGCATCAATAAACTTAATTTTTTGTAGGTTAAGCCTTCCTATAAGAGAAAACTTCCATGGATTCAAACTCTCTTCAAACAAATCATCAGGTAGATGAATTGATGGAGTATTTCTCGATAGGTTTTCTTTACTAAAAGTATCCATATCTGAATTATTTTGATCAACTAAATTGTTTTTAGGACAAGAATCCATGCAACTTACTTGGATTAATGACCTATCATCATTAAAAACTAAAAAAGGAAGAAAAAATAGCAAGATTAGCACTTGAATTAATGAATTTTAGATGTAAAAAACTAGATCGAGAAGATGAAAAGACGCCGAGTCAATCTCCGATCCTCAGAGCGCAACTCAGATCGATCCCCAACCAGAATCTGTTTATCTAAAGTTCAGTCTACATAATGATCCGTAAACCATATGTATATGTAGTGTGAACTACAAAATAATTCTCCCCCTTTTTGTCAATATAAATTGGCAAAGGTACGAAAACTAGCGGAATCATAATGAAATTCTCAAAGAGATTCTAAAAGAGAACATATCAACTTTGTTTCGATGATTTCATATAGTCGAAACTTAGTGTATTCATCAAGGAGTTTATAAAGATACAAGATAACTCTTACAATATTCCACAGCCGCGCTCCCCACAAAGATTTGACAATTAAGCACAAGTTCAATTAAGAACTCTCCCCTATAAAATGTTATTCCCGAAAGAACAACAAGAGCGACCTTACTTTTACAAGAAAAGAAGGATTTCTTTGGACATTAACAAATCACATGAAACATGAATTTGTATCCAGTAAACTCAATTAAATTAACCACAAAGGAATCTCAATGATTAATTTAATCAGAAATGATAAACATAAGAAAACTTACGGAGCCGTACAATACTTTCACATAGAAGTGGATCAGGGAAAGATAAATACTATGGAATCTTCAAAGATTCATTCTATTTTTCATCAATATTTGCATAATGACGCCATAGACTTAATCTTTGACATCAAAAGTTCATTCTATTTTCCATCAATATTTGCATAATGACATAATAGACTTAACTTTTGACATATATGGGACAATCATAGTTCACGGACGTAAACACACATATCCCATAACATTATTTGCAATATATGAAACTAATAAAGATTAATACTGCAAAATCATCTTCCAAATAACTTAGAATTTAAATAAATAAATCTAAAAACATTGCAAGATGAAAATCGTTAGCAATAGCTATTTGTAATCATAATATTTGCTATTCCAAACCCTAGTTATCCATCTTAAAACACAAGAATAAATTCTCATAAGAAGTTTTCTAGACATTAAGTCCTCTGAAAAATTCTTTATCGTCCCCGAACTTCTTGTCGTTAACAGCCATTGGAACATAAGGTTCATGAAGAAAGAAGTCAATTCCAACAAACCTTCTTGAATGATGCCGAACCAGGGCCTTCTGAATTTCAAGAGTCCTTAAAACAATAGCCTTTATTTGTTGAATCTCCTTCCTTGTTTCTTTAAACTCTTCAAGAACACCAGAAAACTTCTGAAGATTAGAGGGGATAGCCCTTGGTTTCTTCATATTCTTCATTTTTCTTTTCAAAGTTGTAGAGGAAAGAGATTTATCTTTTTCCTTCATGATTGATGGCTTAACAATCATATTAGCATCTTTTCCATCAGAAGATATGGTGCTAGGAGTCTCCATTTAAATATGAAATTGTGAGATAAATACACAATTAAAGGTCAACAAGCAATCTTGTGATAAAAAGAGTTTTCAGAGAAGGAAAAAAGAATGTAGGGTTACGAAACCTATATAGAGTAGGATTCACGGACGACCAATTCATAGCCCTAAAGAAGGTAGACTTGTCGATTTTAACCCTCTTTTAATGAAAAAAGGAAAACCTTTTCAATACCAATTTATGCTATGAAAGGATCAACAGAATTCCAAAAACACAAAGAATAAAACGATAAATTTCTTTTTCCTAAAGCCTGATATGTGCACATATCTTGTCTCTTTGGATACATGCATATGAGACAAGATGCACCTTCAACACAATTAAGCTGTGTTGGGGTGAACAATAATTTGTCCACCATACTCTTCTTGTACGGAATTCTTAATACCTTTTACAAAGTGTTTAGACCTTGTTCTTTTCTGTGAAGGTCTAATTTTTTCTTTAGAAATTAACTTTTTCAGAGAAGTATTGAGTTTACATACCTCATATGAATTAGATTTATAAACAAGTTGAGCTTGTTTGCTAATCGATTTGCTATCGTTGAAGTTTGTTGACATACATTATTTTATGCTTGTACTTGTAACACTTAGAGAGTTTATGACCCTTAAAAGTACAATAAGAACATGTCAATGTGGAGGACGGTTCAGACACCATAGCTGAGCATGCTGCTAAACAAATTGAGGTACCTGAAACATGTGAAATAGAATTTTCAGTATACAGGAAAAAATCCATTTTATCCTCCATAGTGGTTGACGAAGTTTCTACGAGAAGAATATCAAGATTGATGTACGTATTGCTACAATTATCAAAATCAATATTTTCACCAAGGAGTGCAACACTTGACTTTTCATCATCGTTCGAATCATAGTGATCAGACATTTCATCAGGAGTTGCAGCAAGACCTTTTTCCCCAGTGTATTTTCTACGATTTGGACACTCATTAGCAAAATGACCAAAACATTTACACTTGAAGCACTGTGGCATATCCTCATCATCAGTATCAACAGTGTCCCTGCTTTTTGGAGGGGCACGGTCATGAGTTTTGACTGATGACATGGGTTTATCTCTGATGAACCGTTTACTTCTCTTTAAAAGAAGAACTCTAAACCGTTTTGTGATCAGTGAAACTGAGTTGTCAAGATCTTCATCTGATGAATCAGTCTCAATAGGATCAACAACAGAGTTGCCAATGCTTTTACTTTTATCAAGCAATTTAGTGATCTTTTGTGCTTTGAAAGCAATATCCTTCCCAGATTTGGATGTATGCTCATGATCAAAGATCTTTAACTTCCCAACAAGAGTATTTCTGGAAAGTGTATCAAGGTTATTTCCTTCAACGATGGCATATTTCTTAGAATTGTATTTGGCTAGAAACGATCTGAGAATTTTCATCACAATGTCCTTTTTAGGAATAGTCTTACCTAATGCAAAAGATGTATTAGCAATTTCAGACACTTTGTGATTAAACTCATCAAACGAATTTTCATCAGCCATACAAAGGTTTTCCCTATCAGAATTTAGGTTTTGAAGCCTAGCTTCTTTCTCAGAGGAATTTTCTTCGAATACAGTTTCTAAGATATTCGAGGCTTCTTTAGACTTACTGCACGTAGACACATGGTGCTGAAGATATGGGGTAATGGCATGGAAGAAAACATTTAATCCGTCAGAATTTTGCTTTGCAGCGAGAATCTCGGTAGGATCATATGCACCAATATCTTTTGGAACAGTTACATTACTTTCTGTAACAACCGGAGGATCATAGCCATTAACTACACGAACCCATGATTGAAAATCACGTGCTTGGAGAAAAGAGCGCATAACAATTTTCCACCATAAGTAATTCGAGCCATCGAAGACTGGTGGTACATTTATAGACATAACGTTTCTATCCATAGAGTCAGATTACTACAAACACAGACTTATGAGGTCTTAAACGTGTTTGCCTGCTCTGATACCAATTAAAAAAGTGGGGGTCTAACAACCACACCCAATATTTCGTTTTGGAAATCTGTATGGACTAACTCCAATATATATCAAAGAGAATCAACTAGACAGTCAGACTCAATCAAGGAAAATACATCCAAGAGTTATATCTCTGTTTCTTAATATAATCATCAAATCAAAAAGATAGAAATCCATGAGCCTGATTATTATGAGAAACAACTTGAACGATACCAAAGTCCAATGTTCAAGTGTCAATCAATTGATATCAACAACCAAAGGTTGGATTATCTAATTGATTGAACTACGCACAACCTGCGATATTTCAATTATATAGAAAATATAATGCGGAAAATAAATAACACAGACACCAGAAATTTTGGTAACGAGGAAACCGCAAATGCAGAAAACCCCCGGGACCTGGTCCAGATTTGAACACCACACTGTATTAAGCCGCTACAGACTCTAGCCTACTACAAGTTAACTTCGGACTGAATGTAGTTGAGCCCTAACCAATCTCATACTGATTAAGGTACAGTCGCATTCCTTACGCCTCTGAATCCCAACAGGACTCTACGTACTTGATTCCCTTAGCTGATATCACCCACAACTAAGAGTTGCTATGACCCAAAGTCGAAGACTTGATAAACAAATCTGCCTCACACAGAAAAGTCTATAGAATAGATAATTTGTCTCTCATAGAAATACCTACGATTTTTTGTTCCGTCTTTTGATAAATCAAGGTGAACAGGAACCAATTGATACACCGGTCTTATATTCCCGAAGAACAGCCTAGTAATATCAATCACCTCACAATAACTTAATTATTTGGTAGTAGAACAAGTTATTGCGTAATCACAAAGAATGAGACGAAGAGCTTTGTGATTACTTTTTATATCTTACCTATCGGAGATAAATCTCGAGCAAATCTTAGAGAAGATAATACTCAATACGATAGAACAAAGTAAGATCAGAACACGCAACTACAGATAAAATAGTATGGTCTGGCTTCAGAATCCCAATGAAGTCTTTAAGTCGTTAACCTATAATGGTTTTAGGAAAAACCTAGGTTAAAGGAGAATCGACTCTAGT
>JAJJMB010017291.1:0-14061 GCA_023531105.1 Papaver atlanticum
GACGTTGTAGTAGTTCTACTCCCTCCGTCCCACTATTAATTGACCTAATAGTACAAATTAGAAATGATTTATCTCTCAAACTATACCACGGATATTCGTAAATTTTATATCATTGAAAAGCATTTTAAAACACCTAAGTAACGAATATAAACATGAGTATCAAATGATGTAAAATCAACTATTAATGAAACAAAATCTAAAAACAAATAGGTCAATTAATAGTGGGACGGAGGGAGTATTATAAGTTAGCAAATGCGACTCGACACAATTGTCTTCCATTGAGATTCATTAATATTTATTTGCACTAGAGTGGTTTCAAAATAAAACCATCTTTTTAAAATTATATCCGTGTGTAGTTGTTGCGATAAACCTAAGTTGTGTTCTTTCAACATCATTTTCTACTTACATCTGATCTTTGTATAATTCTTTTTGCTGTCTAGGTTCAGCAATCATTTGATCCTGCAAGTTATTACGGCCAAGTGTATCGAGCTGGTACTGAAGGCGATGGCCGCTTCTCTCCCTTACTCACACCTGCTGCTGCAACCAAGTTTAATGGAAATATAGCACTATTATCCTCGCAGGCTGGTCAGTCTCCTCAAGAGGTATGCACTTAATACATGTTACAGCTTGATGTTTGTTTATAAACCTCAACGCAAAGGTGCGTAGTTCTTCCAACTTATCTTGTTGGGTATCTTAAAGAACCAAAAGCTCCAGATGGGGATACTGTCATTGATCATGGTTGTGCAAATGATAAGTTCTTGATCTTATCAAATCCGAAACTCATATAGCTACAGAATCCTCCCATTGTCAGAACTAGAGTCGTCATTCACTCATTTGGATGACAACTACCTTTTGAAGGTTAAACTCGTGTTCAGTGTTCATGTATACTATAGACTGCTGGTTTATGAATTTCTGACATTTTCTCTTTAGCAATACAAGGGACTTCTGATCCATGTAGCTATCACCCATGTCTAGCCTTATGTTATGTGTACCTATTACCCATACGATATTAGGGTAGCACAGGTGACAAGTACTAGTCTAAGGTGTGTGCACTTTTGATTTTGGGAATGATCTGCACTGTAAGCTCATTAGTTTTTCACTATACATGACATGCACGTTCTCTGAGAAATTTTAGCGGAGTGTTAACTATATCAGATTCTGTCGCTCTGGTAGTGGAATTTGCTACTCTATTGGGTGTGCTTGGTTCTGTCTACACATGGTCTGGGAAGGAGACTTACACCATTATTTTATATTGGTTGCCTAGAGATATTGACGTGTGTGTGTGTGTGTGTGTTTTATGTACTCAAATGTCTATGTTCTGTTATATGGTCACTGGCCAAACTAGTCAGTAGAGAGCTCAGGAGTTCCTAAGCATGCCTAGCTCATTCAGTTTTTTTTCTTCTCTCATGACCTTAAAAATTAAGAGTGGAGAGTTCTGTTTCTACACTTTTAGTTGTGTATAACTCTGTAACTAGTTCATGCTTTCTCGATATGCCTCCCACATCTGTTGTTTCATGGCCCACCAGTATGTTAGGATGTAATGTTAATTTTTTTTTTTTTGCATTATCTCCTTGAAAAGGCTTTATACTGTTTTCTTTTTTATGTTTTCCGTTATAGCTACATACTTCTATTTATAATCATTTGTTAAATGTTTATTATATGAATTCCTGATTTTTATTTATAAATATGTCCGATTGCAGAGTGGGGACTCTCTGATTCAATCTACAAGTCCAGCACCTCATGTGAGCCAAGCTACTGGAGTCATGCCAAGTTCTATTTCTGTAACACAGCAGCCAGTTCCTGTTTTTCGACAGCCTCACGGGATGCACATGCCTCATTTTCCTCCAAATTACCTTCCGTACGGCTCATACTATTCACCTTATTTTGTGCCACCTCCCACAATTCACCAATTCTTGAGCAACACCGCATTTCCTCAACAACCTCCAAGTGGCAGCGTGTATCCACCTCCTGCTGCAGCAGCAGCAGCTGCTGCTACAGGTATCAAATACTCTCTTCCACAATTCAAAGTTGGAGGCACCACAGGGAACCCAACCCACATTGGAATGCAACCCGGCTATGCACAATTTAGCTCCCTCCCAGCTGGTTACAGTCCCAGTCCCGCTTCCACCACCAGTAACTCAACCGGGAATGAAGATCTAGTGGCACCTCAGTTCAAAGAAAATAATGTTTACATCACCGCTCCACAGGTTAGTTTACCATAATCCATAGCTTAAGTAATATGTAACGATATGGTTAGCATTTTGTGTGTATTCAAGTTAGCACATGTTTGGGTAGTTTGATTCAGTATGTGGTCCGTTCCAGCACCATAGAAGCCAAAAAAGCTACTGCATGGTGGCATAAGGATGAGTTTCATGTGGTCTTTAAAGAGAACTTACTCTGCAATATGTGTTGGGCATTGGGTTTAACTTGGATTTTTGTTTGCTGTCTAAGGGGACAATTCTGGTGTTTTGTACCGTGAGTGATTGAGGCAATGTATTCTCCACATCAGCATTTGGTGTTTCTGAAATTCTGTCTTGCTGTTTGCTTATGCTTGAAAATCCCACCTTGATAGGATATTTCTAACTATGCCTATGTAGTTGTGGACAATGGTGATGTTGGCCTTTTAGTTTAGATAGATCCATCTGGTGATATATGTCAATGTTGAGCTTGTAGTCTTGTTTATATGATTTCAACCTGCTACCTTGATTGAAGTTATTTTTGAGTCTGTGTATACGTGTTCCAACAAAGAAAAGAAAGATGTCCATGTAGTTTCTTGCTTTCTGGTCCTTCCACTGGTAATTAACATTTTCATTTATTTAGTTCGTTATTTGTGAAAGCTTTGCATCTTCTACTACTTTGGTGATGGCTATGCCGGATTCAGTGACTTTCAGATCTGCTGTTGTATAACTTAGTTACACTTGTTTTTGTAGAGTGAAGGTGGTGCAGCTGTCTGGGTTCCTGCACCAGGGAGAGAGATTTCTGGAATGCAGGCTGGTTCTTTCTACAACCTGCCTCAGGGACAGCACATAGCATTTGCTCCATCTCAAACTGGGCATCCAGCCTTTGCTGGGATATATCACCCAACACAGACAATGGGAGGAGCACCTGTTCACCCTCTGCTTCAGCAGTCTCAAACCATGGCTGGAGCTGTTGAAATGGTAGGACCTCCTGCAGGTGTTTATCAGCAGCAGCCTCAACGCACACAGGTGAATTGGACCAATACTTACTGAAATAGAAAGAAGTTTCGTTATATTTTTTGGAGACTTACTAAAACGAGAAATACAAGTCAATCTTCTGGATTTTCTTAGAGACCCAAAAAGTTATGGGAGAAAATTCGGCAGCAGCCTGCTTTTGGAGTGTAAATAATATAAAGATGGCTGAGAAACTGGGGAAGATTTTTCCAGTGGTGAATGGAAGATGAATTTACTAAATGACCATTTTTCAAGTTAATTTAGAGAGAAATTGATGGATAGAGAATTCTACAGGTCTTTTGTTAGTTACTGCTGGGTATCGGGTTCCCCTTTTTGTTGTTCTTATTCTTCTTCTAGCCTTCTAATTGTCTGTAGGTGCTGAAAAGATTTGGTATTTTCATTTCTTTTCCTTTATCTTGGTGTCTCCTAGGACTTTTTGGAAGGTAAGATTAAAATTTGGTGGTTTCTTCTCATTCATCAACCTTAGTTTCACCAATTCTTACCTGTAAATTAAATTTTGGTAGGTAATTAAATTTTCTGTACTAAACAAACTCTATGCTGTTGTAATTGGGTTTATAAAGGAGTACAATTACATTTGTTCATCTGTCAGAAGGATCTAGATGTTTTGGTTGCGCCTTGAAGCTGGTAGAAAGTGCCTACCCCCTAGGTGAGCTCATGTGCCCAAAATAGCAATTGGGTTTAAGGAGAGGGGTACAGAAATAGTTCAAAGAGTCCGAATATTTTAGATGATCAGTGATGGAGAGAAATTAATATAGAAGGGTTGAGCGTCATTGTATTTTCAGCTCCATGGCCAGCAGCCAGTGAACTTAAGACTGGTATTCGGGTTGTCTAGGAGATGAGATTCAACTCACATTATGATTTAGTTATCACTATCTTTGCTGTAAGATAATGTCTGTACAGTTTTCTCTCCGAGTCAGCAATGAAAACATTATAATCATAATCTATCAGAACATTCATATGGATCTTCCGCTCTTTCTCGCCAGCTCACGCTGTATGAGATGAGTAACTTCAAACAACAGTTTCTGTAGTGTCACTCTTTGCTTCTAGTTTTTCCAAGTTAACTACAGCAACGTTGGATTTTGTTTTTATCAAAGAAGAATTCTGCTTTGGCAATAGCTTGCTCGACTCCTTTGCCTCTTGCAAGTTAAGAGAGGTATACACTGACATTCCACATAGAGCAGTCACAGCTCCACAGATACTCAGAACCCCTGGATCTGAACTGAATATCAGATATCCTCCAAGCAGGATTACACAAGTCTTGAATTGACCCAAAACGACATGAGATGTTGCCGATGTAGCTCTGCATGCATTTTTTTTTGTTTTTTAAGGTTAGTAGTGATAACCAATTGTAGGAAAAAAATGTATGGTACCATGACCATTAGAAATGAGAGAAGAATCTTACCCAAGTGCCAAAGCTCCAGACCATTGAAGTAGAAAACCAAGGAGTGCTGATATGGCTATAGCTGACGTGTTATTGAGGTCCCATGGGAAGGATAAGACTCCGGGTGGATCCAACCATGGCATCAATGCAAGCAAGAAGAAAATGGTAGTTGGTGTGGTCTTCCACATCAACCTACAGTTACGTATTGTGATTCAGTTAGAACTGAGATCGAGAGAGATCAAATTTCTTATACATACTGAAAAAAAGTTTGATACATACGCTAGAGCAGTCCAATTTCCTTTTTGTTGCAGATTAGACCATAGTATCTTATTTATAGCACTTGGAACTATCCATGCTAGTGCAATACACGCACCGAAAAAGTTGAACTCGAGGTCTGTCACGGTTGCAACTGCCACACCTACTGAAACAACGGCTAAAGAAAGAGCCTACCATTTTGACATGACAGTTGAATCAGTAATCCTTATAACTTCCATAAGTAATAGCAAAACTGACTTACTGAAATGTTGATACGCACCTTATTGAAGGAAACTTTCTTAGTGAAGAGAATGAACTCTGCTAGAACAATTGTTGGAGTGACTGCAATTTTTGCCATCTGATAAAATCCAACGCTGAAAAAGTGAAGCACATATGGAATTGGACACGTGAGGTAGACGAATGCCACATTGCAAGTCTACGCACTAAGAAATTATTACCACAAGAAAGGCGTATGTATAATTCATACCTGTTATGTTTTAAACTGATATTAGCAAGGCCTGTAGAGAAAGACATAACTGCACCCAAAGCAAAGAGTGAAGAGAAAGGCGTTGATTTTGAAGGAGGTGAAACTGGTAACAACGACAATGCCTTGAAGATAGCGAGAAGAAACCACGCAGAGATGTAATGGATCAATGTAAGGAATATTGGATAATTAAAACCAACCTTCCCCATCACCTGTTGAACACAATCCATTAGCTATAAGAAAATGCGTGAGAACGATACACCATCCTCTCATACATAGTGTGCAAGTAGATACAAACCAGTTTGTTTGCCATGATTATTGCT
Source organism: Papaver atlanticum (assembly GCA_023531105.1). Taxonomy (NCBI): domain Eukaryota; kingdom Viridiplantae; phylum Streptophyta; class Magnoliopsida; order Ranunculales; family Papaveraceae; genus Papaver; species Papaver atlanticum. The sequence goes on from JAJJMB010017291.1 coordinate 5,656, forward strand.
ACGGAAACCACAAAATTGAAGGTGAGCGCCACGGATGGTCCACATAACCGCTGCTGTTGACGCTTAGCTCCTTCCGAAGATCGTAAATCATTGAAAAGAGAAGACCGTAGTTCCTCCAATGCCCGGCCTAGTAATGCAAGCGAGATTAAACCAAATAAACTCAAAAGACAACTTTTCTTTTCCCAACATCATTATTCCAAATGAAGCTAAAGTATATTACTAGAGAAAAATCTAAACATAGTGGTAATCCAGTCTACATATTCCAACATTTCATTAAGGACAACTAAATCTCAGATATCCATCAATCAATGCAACTAACTAGAACCCATTTTCCAGGATGTTAATCAGCAGAAAATCAAAAGATTAATCAGCAGTGTTTTTCGCATGATATTATTTAACAGAAATAGAAACAAAAAGATCTCATGAACACGTAAATCTGATATGTAACGAAAACATGAAAATGAAATGCAGCAATGGAGATGAGCTAGATTACCTGCTTCACCAGCATCACTATCTTTCCTCTTGATTGCGAACCTTCTTGTTCCATCTTTACCCAAGAAGTAATCTAACAATCTCCCCATTTTCACAGAACGAACACATTACTTCATTAAATACTCCATATCAAACCTCTTCTTGTTTGTTTGTAAATAATTTACGTATCCCAAAAATCTAATACACTTGGAGAAGAGAAGAATATATGAAAGAGTATTTTAAGAGACTATTAGGCAGTAGTAATTACTGCTGAAGGTTTGTTGTTTATGTTGATTGGATTCAAACTAAAAACCTTAATAATAACAAAACCGAAAATGAATTGAATACAAATAAACGACCTTGTATTGTGGTAGTTCCAAATCCTATAATAATAATATTTGGTAACTAGATCCGGGATTTGTTTAACTACTTCCCAAAAAAATTTCTTTTTATTGTTTCTTTTCTTGTTTTCATTGGACCCTACCGTTTTAACTGTTTTTGTGCTAAACTCAAAACTCAAAATGCACCTCGCGTAATGCATTAGTTGTTGTGGTAGGATACATCATCTTTTTTCAAGTAAGCAGTCTCACGCTCTGCCTGCCTTACGCATGTGGTTGAGTACGATGTCCTGCCAGTGGTCCAATAATAACCCCATCATATTGATTAGTTCATTCATTGATGAGGTTGAGAGTTGAGACGACGATACGTCTGCTCTTGCGTCCCACAAGTGTTGACAGGGAGGTTATTTGGTGAAAGAGAGGTTTTAATTAAATACGAGACGTATTAAACAAAGTCATTTAATCGCGTTTAGAGTAGGCTTGGTTTTGAGCAGAACGTAAGCTTATGCAGAGTTAGCTCTAAGATCTTCTAAGCAACAAAACAAAAGAGAGGGTTGATTCACAAGGTTAAATGTCACTGACCAATATCGAAATTTGATAAGATTCTCTCGCCCGACAGTTGGTAGTATGACTTATTCTGTGCAGAAGGTAAAGATTTTTGATATTCTGTCAACTTACTAGCAACTGAAATCGGTTACGAGGTTTTAATCAGATTTGCCAAAGTTTTACTAGATGGTTCTGGATTAACGAGGGCTAATTAAATACGTACTCCATATCAGAATGATTAATTGCTAGTTAATAAAGTGGGAGTACGTGCCCTAAACCAAGTCAAGGGAAGAACGGATCTCTTCCTCTTGATTGCGTAACATAAAAATCGTTTATCCCAATATCTTAATTAACGAACTTATATATTATTAAAGACCGTGGGATTATAAATTATTGGCGGTATTAACAATGTTGGATCATTCGTATCTCCCAAACAGTTCTTAATTTGGAAGAAAAAAAACTGATTTTGATGCGGTGAGCATGGATCGAACACGCGGCCTTCAGATCTTCAGTCTGACGCTCTCCCAACTGAGCTATCCCTGCAGTTGTGGTTTGTTAGGAAACTAATTGTTCTGACTTTGTTTAGTCACTCTTTTGATCAAATGCACGGTTTCGAAGAATTTATAATTCTATGAGATGTAAAATTTTGAGATTCATGTAAATTCCTTGTATTTTTGGTAACTCAGTAAAATTTTCAGGATTTATAAAATTTCCTTGTTTTAAATTCCATACACTATTTTGTAATACTCTCAAAATCTTAAAATTTTCATAATTACCCTATTTTAAAATCTCAATTATACACAAGTAGAATATAAAAAACATTACAATCGGAAGTTTAATCCAATAAGTATCGTAATTTCAAATTATAATACTAGCATAAGTAAATGTTAAAGAGTAACCAAATATGACTTAATTTCTAGTAACATTTTGACTTTTGAGATCTATCAAATCAAAATCAATTAGCGGGAGAAACAATGATTCATCATCTTTTAAAACTTCAACCGTGACAGGTTTATCTTCTAAAACCTCAAACATTTCAATATGCAATTCAGTAAGTTTGTTCTTTAAATTGTTCAACTTACATTTGAAGAATAAATTATTATCAAACATTAGTTTGAGCGAAATGTAAAAAGATATTGATCAAAGATAAAAAATAGTAACATGCCTTCCGAGGTTATATCATAACTATGTATGTATAATCATAATTCAAGTAATTATAAGCACTTGTAGATATGTATTGCAGGCTACATGAGATACATGTAAAGTGAATATCAAAGGATTTCTTACTTGTAATGGATTATCCCGAACAGCCGAATCAGCCATATGTAAACACCTTTTCTACAAAATTTCAACAAAATTTTACTTAACCCCATAAGTTCTTTTACACCCTTCATCAACTTTATCATTGTTTTCAATCGATTTTGGAGTTAAGTTTTGTCAACTTGTGTTGGCAAAGGGGTTGTACTCTTTCAACTACAACTAAAAACACAAATGCAATTGCCTCATAACCATCATAACCCCTCATCTTAGAAGGTTTGCAACATTTCTTTGTCTATTCAACTAGTCTAAGAAGTGTTGTTTCTTTTCTGTACTTGATCAGATTAAGGAGAACCATCTTCCATATCTAACATTTTTAAAATGATACAAGATAGTTTTTTTTAGGGTGTTTTACAAAATGGTCACCCTTTCTTAATTTGGTTTACAAAATGATCACACTTTAAATTAGTGATGACAAACTGGTCTTTCTCCATCCGACACACAGAAAATGAATAAAACGGTAAACTTTCTGACTAATGTACCCCTTGTTTGTTGTTTCTCGGCCTATACCATCACAGCAGCAACTTCCCTGTAATTCCAGCATACACAGCACCACCTGAGACTGCAACTATTCTTGCAGTTCAACCCCTGCAGATCTCGACAGCAGCAACTTAACCAACTTCCCTGTGTTGTTCTTGCTCAAATGCAACTACCAGCACCAATTCAGTTCCTTGCAATACCATAGACTCGTGCAACAACAAACTACAGCCATATCTCCCTCTGCACCAGTAGCACAACTCAACCTTTCTGGCTGCATAATTCCCTGTAACCCCTACAGATTTATCTACTCAATTCCTGCACAATTTCGACCACCAGACCCTTGAATACAAATCCATTAACACAGTTTGTTGTTGATTTCCCGACCAAAACTTCACCTATCTCAGACCACAGTATCACCAAATCAATTACAACAGCTACATGTACTCTTCAATTCCATCCCCACAGTTCAACTGCATCTTCTCAACTTAACAGAACTGCAGCTGCAACCAGCCGAATCATTGCAACCATCACTGCAATCCTGCAGCAGCAATTTCTAGCCATACTTCCATTCACAGCTGCCTCATCATACATCATTTCTTGTTCTTCCTCTCTTCAACAGAATCAGCTTCTCAATCTCTTGTTCTTCTGCTGCCATAACCATTACCAAACCCTTGAATATCAACATCAAATCCCATCAGCAACCACCCAAACTTCTCAACATCTTCTTATCCTTCTTCATGAAATCCATGGCAACATAGATTCGACCCACAACTAATCATTAGAGCATCTCAGCACACACACAGTCATCAGGTCCAACAACATCTCCCTGAGTTCACCATAGAACGAACAACAACAGTGACCTAATCTCCTTCATTTAAATTTCACACAAATTATCATTCTCAAAATCGAAATCACTCAAAACCCAACTTTCCTCCTTCTGTTAATGACCCATAATCACCATTAGATCCGATTCTTCTTTCTAATTCGAACTCAAGAACTGACCTGACTCTGATTTCAGATAACCCTAATTCAATCTTCATCTGATGTGAAGAACTCTCTAAACTCGTATTTCGCTTTACAACTTTAGTAGATCGAGAGGAAGAGTAAAAGATATTGAAGAAATCTCTGAAGAAACAGATCGATCTGTACTGGTTCATGGGATCGCCATCACCTTCTCCATTTCTTCAGACAAGAAGCTATCGAACAGAGGCGGCAAGAAATGAGGTGGGAAATGGATGAAACTCGTATTTGTGTTAGGATTTTCTTTGGTTTTGATCCAACGTCCCACATTTTTTAGAGATTTGTTAATCGATCCCACACGTGCAAATGCCACGGTTTAGGGGTATTTAGGTAACTTAACAGTCCGACAAACGTCTGACACGTGACATAACTCCGCAGTTACATGTCTAGTGACCCTTTTGTTGATACTTTGTAACAGTGGGATCGATTTGTAAACCTAAATAGTAAAGTGTGACTGTTTTTGTAAATACCCTTTTTTTAATTCAAAATATAAGTCACACGGACTCGGTACTTGCAATCTGAAGATGATTTTTACACGAACACTTTGACCAAAGCCTTCCACAAGGACATCACTTGCAGTCAATTTTATCTCTCACAAGTCACACAACCAATAAAGAGAATATGACTTGTTAGGAATTTAAGATGACATGACTTAGTTTTGGGAAGACATCCTCTAACTAGTTACCATTTTATTAATAAATTATGTAAAACTTAAAATAGAGAATATATCTATCAATAAATGAATGACACACAAAAATGTAAAAGTTGTAACGGGTTGGAGATTAAAATTTTATGCTCATCGTGTTTAGGAATTTATTCCCTAGTATAATAAATAAATATCAAGTGGATGTCTTTAAGGTGGCGCCACATATGAAACAACCACATTGAGCATTGGAGAAGCTCCAAGCTAGTCTTAGCATATTGATGAGTCTAGCATGATTCTCAATGATGAGTCCATCATGCTTCGTAGAGACTCATTATGTTCGTGAATGAAACATAAAGTGTCCGCTAAGACAACAATGATGCTTTGCATACCATAAATGTAAGAGTCTGATTGACATTGATGGTTGTGGCATATCATAGTGTCGGCTTAGGAAGGAATGATACTTAAACGATTTAGATCGATAGGCATTGGTCTGATGAGATTGATGGATCGAGCATAGACCAATACGAATGTCAAGCATTTGACAAGATTTCATGTAAATATCAAAAATGTCAATGTTAGCAATAATTGTAGAATATTTAATCTCGATCTACCATGTCAAAACTGGTTTGAGCAGCAAGATAGAGAAATTATGGTGGTAGCCAGACCAATAAAATATCGCTTATCAGAGCAATATCGCTAGTCAGAGCAGTTAAATATTGCTAGCGGAAGCAATATTGCTATCTAGAGCAATTGAATATTGTAGCAAGACCAATTGATTTATCGATGAAAAATATTGGTAGCAAGACCAATATAAAATAATTGTTATTTAGACCTAATGAAGATTATGCTCGTCAGAGCATTAGGCAATAAAACCTAATATAATACACGGATGAACCAAGGAATAGTAGAAGGAGGACCAACCAAAATGGTGGAAGGAGGACCGATCATTTAGTGGTGATGGGACTGGCCTTGATGGTCGGTGGTGCACGAACCATCCCTAATTGTTTTGTATTTTTTGTTGGTATTCTTAGCATATTTTGGTGTATTTCAGAAGAGTTTGATCTAGACTGAACCTAATTTTGATGGAACGACCAAGTAGAATTTTTTGGTGTAAAGTTCTAGATTTAGAAATATCAAAATAATGATATTTCAATATTTTAAATGATGTAAAGACCGAATGGTGACGGGACCATTCATTTTGTACATCCTATGCTCTTTAAAGCAAGATACGATAGAAAGACCATAATTTGGTAGAAAGAGGAAACCCTAGGTAAAAAAATAAAATAACATTAAAAAGTAAAAAGGGGGTGTGCGACCTACCATACGCCGATGGCATGGCCGACGGGCATCGGTCCCACATGCGCGTTTTTTTTCTTTTTTTTAATCCTCTTTGTACCATAATACTCAGCCAAGTATAGCGTGTAATAATCTATCTTCCGGCTTTGGATCATGATATGCTCTTTAGACCATTTTTGTTATGTATACTCATGTAATTTTCTTGGAGCTAGCCGGTGGTGGCCCGCATGTCCGAAAGGTGAATATTCACTATTAATTTATACTTCCTCCGTCCCACTATTAGATGACCTAGTTCAAGTTTACATGATTCTTAAGACAAGGAAGGAAGGAAAAGAGTATTTTTAAATATTTTTTTTTTTTATAATTATACCCTTATGGATAATAACTAGTGAAACTTTGAAATGATTTATCTCTCAAACTACACCACGGAAGTTCGCAAACTTCATACCATTGAAAAGCATTTTGAAACACCTATGTAACCAATGTAAACATGTCTATCGTATTATGCATATTTCTTATACTAACAATAATTAATTCAAATGATAATTTTAAAAATATCTCCTTGTTTATTGATATAGGTCATCTATTATGGGACAAAATCTAAAAATAAATAGGTCAACTAATATTAATAGTGGGACAGAAGGAGTAGAATTCTTATGAGAAAAGCTATAAATTGAAGTAATGACATATTTTGGTGAATATAGTACTAGAATTAATAATTGAGTCACACTATACTAATAGGAAATCTATCTAGGAACATCATATTGACTCAAGGACGAGGTATAGGATGGTAGAAGCACCATACCGGTTCTGCATGTATATTCTGCATAATTAGAAAATATATGGAAAGTGTTGCAATAAGCACCAATAGTGTTTCAAAGTCTCAACAAAGTGATTCTTGAGGGCAGAAGCAAGTAATGAGTCATACATTAAAATAATAAAACACGTAGAATATTGACTGTTTTAAAGTCTCAATAGAGTGATTTTTGAGGGCAGAAGCAAATAATGAGTCATATATTAAAATAATAAAACATGTAGAATATTGAAAGCTCAGCCAGGCGAGGCTCTAATAGTGCTGTATATATTTATGTTTTGAAGAGGTTACATGATCAATCAGAGATGCCTGTAACAAGGTTTTATTCCAATTATCTTGCGAAATATGATGTCGGTCAGAAACATACAAAATTTTCGTGTTTCTACAACACAGTGGAGGCAGCTTTACATTTTATCCTTTGTTAAAAATCCACCATCAACACTTGGAGAGTATATTTTGCCTCAACTACATCCAGTCTGAAGTCTGATTGTACACTAGTGTTGCAGCGGATTAATTCGGTACGTGTTCACAAGGTCCCTGTATTTTTATACACATTGCAGTTTTGTCGTTAACAAATATTTTTGATGTCTTGTTTTAGTTCTTTTTCCATATTATATCGACTAGGATATGACCCGTGCCGTAACTGCACGGGCTTTGGCCTGTTCTTACTAACTGGTTTCACTATGCATCTTAGATGAGTCTAAATTTTATACGCCATCCGATTATAGAAAAAAGATACTATCAATTTGGCTTGTTTTTAGGATAAAATGAAAAGTTATACAATCTGTTTTCCATTTCCAGAAAAGAGATACATCAATTTAGCTTGTTTTTAAGATAAAATGAAAAATGATATTATCTCTTTTCTGTTTCCATAGATACTATCAGTTTATCTTGTTTTTTTTTTGATAAATGAAAAGTGATACTATCTCTTTTCGGTTTTCCAAAAAACGGAGGGAGTAACTTGTACCGGGTTTCACTTATGCATCTTAGACGAAAATCGGTTGATGTATCTTGTCTAGCCCAACCAATCAAGGGCCTATTAACTCTCGGTACCGTGTACATCCTATGTGGGATCATTATTTTTTGGGGCAAGCATAATATGGGAGTCAGTCTCTATGTCCACTACTCGTTAAAGTATCCCATGTATCTTCACTGTTGCTTCTTCCTGCATTTTATCAATGATAAATTTGTAATACATATTTTCGGAACAACCTAACAAAAACCTTTTAAGCTAATATTATACAATTATCTGCTTTATTTTGAGTATTGATTTTAAAGTCTAGTGGACTAAATTCTCCGCTAGTTCACCAGACGCCTCGAACCATGTTTTTCCATAGTTGTCCTCGATCTCCATACAAGCCGTAATCTGTATATATTAAGTAATCGTTAGAGTCATATTTGAAGTCTATAATTATAATGTGCTAACTGTGATATGGGGTACCTTTAGTTTAGGATTACCTCTCAACTGATAATGTATT
>JAJJMB010017315.1:0-11730 GCA_023531105.1 Papaver atlanticum
TAGTTTTTATCTTTTATATTACCAAACCAATTACTCTCACCAACTTTTATTTTTGAGCCGTCTCCCACTTCCCATATATGATATCTTTTGACCCATTTTAAGCCCCTCTGAATACTTCTCCAAATCCAAGTTCCCTTCTTTTTAATCTTGTCTTGAAAAGGATCAACATTTCTGAAGTATCTTGCTTGCAAAAGTGTAACCCGTTCAACATCTTTTTCATTAACGAATTTCCAAGCCAATTTTGTGAGAAGAGCTTCATTAAAGCATCTTGTGTTCTTGAATCCTAGACCTCCATCTCTTTTAGTTTGCTTATTTATTTATAGGAAATTGGATGAAAACCTCTTGCATTAACTTTGTTCCACTAATAATTCCTTTGAACAACATCAATCTTTTTTATTGTGTTATCTGGCATGTGCATACATCCCATCTGGTACTGAACCATAAAACTAAGAGTGGATTGAATCTGTGTGCTTTTACCTGCCTGATTTACAAGTTTTCCTTGCCAAGCTTGCAGTCTAAAATTCATTTTGTTCAGAGTTTCTTCACAGCATTGTTGTTTATTTCTCCCCACAAATAAATTTATACCCATATATTTTTCCTTAAGAGGCATGACCTTCATATGCAACATAGAAGCAATGTCTTCTTTAGCTCCCTTACTAAGATGCTTACTGAAGTGAACACTTGATTTATTGAGACCTATCATTTGACCAGAAACTTCACAAAATTGGTTGAACAACTTCATGTTCTCAACTGATTTACCAGAACCAGAGGCTTTGGTAAAGAGAATGCAGTCATCTGCAAAAAATAAATGTGAGATTTCTGGGCCTTTTGGTGCCGGCTTTATTGGAAGAATCATCTTCTTGTTTGCAGCTAATTGAAGCATCCTACTAAAAGCTTCCATACAAATTATGAAAATGTAAGGAGACAGAGCATCTCCCTGTCTTAAGCTTCTTGAAGGAGTGAAAGAGTTTGTTGGCGAGCCATTCAGAAGAATTGATATTGTTGAAGTACTGATGCACTGATCACCACTTTCCCATGAACCTAACTAATTTAAAAAATCGGCTTCCAAGGTTAAAATGCCCCAAGACATATACACTTCACAAATCCATAAAATCTAGGTGATATGGGGACTATACTCAACACATGTCATATATAATTCCTGTTATTATGGGTGTGTCGTTTTCTTATTGTTGATGGAAATGTTGCGAAGAGTGAGTGCAATACTAAGATGAATTTATGCTAAAAGTTCTAATCAACTTAATAAAGTTCTAATCAACTTAAAGCGGAAAACACCACAAAAGGGTACAGAAAACCTTTCTACTGCATCCTAAGATGGAAACCTTTGTACTTAAATGTTGTGAAGTTTGACTGCTCTACAGTCTACATTACTACCGAAGCTGCTAGACTTTCCCCACTCTCTTCTCCCACTCCTTTCCACCATTAGGTGGCATTGATCTTAGCCCTTAATCCCTTATATTTGGATTAGTAGGGGCTCTTTTGTGCGGCATCATACCACTACCATCATGCCTCATGGTGGAAATGGTTGGTGGACATGGATAGGGGAAGACTAGCATTTTGGATCACTAGCACTGTAAAATGTAATTAAATGTAACAAACAGTGAGTCCAATTTCGTAATGTGTTATATTGACCCATATGTCTATGTCTCCAATGGAGTACCATTTTTTCATGTGCCTGCAAAATTTGAGCATTAAATTCCCTGTATGGAACTATGGCCATTTCTTGCTCCGTGGGGACTAATATCGCTTCCTCTACACCCAAATTACTGCTAACTCCTGTTCTACATAACTGATTCAGAAAACAAGATGGACAGCCTTCCTTCATGCCCGGTTACTTACGTATACAGTTTTTAACCGTTGGTGATGTCAACCTAATGAGATTTTCTACATGTAACTGAAATGACGCATTTTCAAATGCAGCCAGAGCAGAGTACGGAAAACGTGTGGATTAGCAAATTCAATTAAGAAATCATAATACAACCACTCATTTTTCATTATTCACGTCACTTTTTTCCACTACAACTATTACATTACTTGAACTTGTAAATCAATAATACAGGAAAAGATTGAATTAATTAATATAAAAAAATTGGGTTAAACAGATAGAAAAGGATGGAAAGTATGATATGGGAGATTCTATTAAATAAGAGTGAACTTACAATATCTACAGGAACAAGATAGAAAACACAAGCATTTTAAGAGATACATTACAATATCTCTAACAAAGAAGATGGATTCCCGATAATTTAAATCCAAAAGCTAGAAAATTGACGTGTACAGTAGTTAGACCTGCTGCAGTCGCCCAAGTTAACAACAATGTTCTAGAGAAATTGACCATTTTGATCATTCAATTTGATCAAATGGTCTCTTGAGGAAATTTGATTTCTTCGGTTTCCGGAGTTCCTTGGCTAGTTCTTGTAGCCTCGATTGTAGTTCAGCCGGAGATTTTTCCAGACTATCACAAACCTATGGAAAACAACAAACAATGTGTCAACAGAATTAACGTACTCTACAAAGGTGTCATTGTTGGCGAATCGAAAATAAATAAATACTACTGTCTGGCTAGTTAAGTAACAAACCTTGGTTTGAAAATGATGCAAAACCTTATTTGCATCACGACAATGTGTTGAACGAACCAGTTCAAGCTGATGGTTTTCAAGTTCATCTAAAACATCTGCCGATATTAATACATTCTGCGGAGTAGTGCTCTTAGTAACCAAAGTAACATTAACTCGGTCACCTCGAACTCGTATCGCCACGGAAGAAGAAGGTTTGGGTGCAATACGGATATCACAATCACTTACTGTGCTTGCAGCAGAAGTTGCCTTGTTCTTTTTATTGTCTGAACCTTGAAATGCCAGCAGAGAAGAAAACTTTGAATTTGACAGAACGGACGAAGTAGTAGTACTGGATGAAGCATCATCTATTGAAATTTGAAGCGAACGAAGACGATCCGCAGCTTTTGGTATGTACTTAAGAAGCGCATCAAGTATTACTGATTGTTCATTGCGTAATGTTTTTGAATTAGGTAATAATGAATGAAGAGATGAGAATAATTGTGTCATTGATTTTCTTCGTTCTCTTTCTAATAATTTATGTCTTTCTTTTGCATCTCCTCCTCCTCCTCTTATTCCATATTCTGGTTTTCCATTCGATTCTTCTGCCACTTCAAGATCACTAGTATAATCAATTGCCATGGATTCTCTCGATTGCCCTGTTTTCTCTGTTCATTTATGTTTCTACTTCTGCTTTAATAATAAATATTGCCACGCGGCACGGATGATTATTAAAAAAATGGTTATCAACCACTATCACTATAACTATATCACACGTGATAAATGGAGTAATGGACCACACAAATGTTAACTTATACTAATCTAATAGCAGGCAGCCATGCACCATGATTAACCATTTGTTGGCTATAATCAAAATTGTAGACAAGTCAAGATTAAGAAGAAGAAAAAATCAAGTGCTATGTATCTGAACTTATGGCGATGAAACTGAGTTTTTGGCAAGGTCCTGTACCTAGTCCTGCACACGGTTCAATCGGTTCGGTTTTTGGTTAAAACCGTTGACCAAACCGTATATACAGCGGTTATGAGAATCAAACTGTAACCGAACCGTCCACTCTTCGGTGCGGTTTTAAACCGATACGAGTCTATTCGGTTACGGTGCGGTTGTCATCGGTTTATATCGATTGGAAAATTATGAACAAAAAAAAGTACAAACAGTAGAACCATTAAAATGAAGTTGTTTTCTTACATTACATTCAAGTAGTTTCCAAACACATTCAACAATTGAATCATTAAAATGAAGAAACAAAGTTTTATCCATCAAACTTTGGAAAGAAAAACACTAAGTAAGTCAAATTAAGTGCCCTAATTCCACTGCAACCTTCAAGCTTCCATCCTCAAAATCAGACCTAATTGATTGATCACGATTCCCCTTACCAGATCCACCATATAATACTATCTCTGAAAACTCTTTATCTTTTACTCCCATCAACATAACCATACCTTCTTTCTCTCTTCATATAATAACAGATCCAATTTCCTATAAAAGAATACAAACATAACATGATACTTCCAAAAAAAAAAAACAAAAAAAAATTAAAAAAGAAAGAATCAAATAAATAAGATCCAATTATCCATATAAAATTAAGCGAAAACAGTAACCAAAATCCAAACTCAAAACAGAAGATATATCATGCCTATTTAGAGAATAACTTCCGTGATTTAATCTAAATCCTTCAAACATATGTGATAAATCATAAATCATTCATACATATTATCAGTTGTTCTTGTGATGGTGGGGTTGTACTTCATGAATCGGTGATAGAGGCGGTGAAGGGTGGTTGCCGCTGCTGGAGTGGAGAAGAGAGGAAAAGAAAAGTTTGACTGTTTCTGAATTAGGGTTAGGTTTTATTGTATTTGGGGAATAGATGGATGGTCGTGATATAATTAGATCAACGATTGTCATATATCTGTTTATCGGTTCGGTTATGGTGCGGTTAATGGTGAAACCATTGACCGATCCGAAGATCTAACAGTTATCAAAGTTCAAACCGTGACCGACCGTTGGATTAACGGTTCGGTTCGGTTACTGTGCGGTTTTTCTGTTTCGGTGCGGTTTCTTTGCAGACCTACCTGTACCTATGTATCTAGCAATATTCACAGTGCGTTCAAGTAAATCCATTTGCATAAGACATACAAATCCAATTGAATGATATTAAGGTGTCAAGAGGCTAGAATGGCATTCCATAGGGTAAAAACGAAAGATTTCACTGATAGGGATAAAAGATGAAGTTGTATCACTAAGCTCGAGGTAAAAGGTGCTGATTTATTTAATCAAGATGTCACGGCTAAAATTTACTACACGTGTCAGCGTAATTGATTATCATAGTTTTTTCGGTTTATTTGCCTGCACATCATTTCGAATAGATTCTCGCAACTCTCTAACAAACAAACTCAGATCTAGTTTGTGGTAGTGAACTAGACTTTTCTACTAATAACTAATCGAATGATTTTGATAGTCTTCAATGCTTTCAGTGTTCTGCAGCTTACTTAGTTCTCCGAAGAAATCTAGAAAACTATTCGGAGCATATCGATTTTGCAATGCATATTTGAAGTCCTCCCAAGTGACGTAAGTCATCTCTTTCTTCAGTATTTGGTACCATATCCGTGCATTATCATCAAGATGATAAGAAACAAAAGAAACTCGTTGACTTTCAAAAAAATATGGAGAGAAAAGAATTTCTCGGCCCTACATAATTAACTAGTAGGATCATTTGTTTCTTTGAAGTTTAGAAAAACTAATTTAACACCATATTTTAGTTTTGCAGAAGTTCTTAAAAAAAACCCTCACCTTCATTTGATTGTTTTCCATTACCTTCTGGATCGTTTTTCATCGAATCAAGCATTGGAGCAAACTTTTCAAAAAGATCAGTTATCAAGACCTTCTACCCACAATACACGATATCATAACTCTAATAATACCACTTGTTAAGATCACACTAAGAGATATGGTGATGGAGATGGATAATGGTTTAAAAAATGGGAATGGGCAGTGGAGAAGAAGGATAAATATGGTAAAAATAAGAAAGGGTTTACAGATGAACCCTAACGTCCAGGGCTTACAAAGGAGCCCTAACCTCCGAATAACACAAGTGTTAAACCAAGTTTCTCATAAACCAATTGATATCTTTCTTATTGATTTCCATATCTTAGATATTGATTACAAAAGATATACCATAACTTGACCACGTAGCTAGTTTAATAATAAATCTTACAAAAAATTAGGAACTAAACCCAAGATTGGAAGAGCCATAAAGAATGGGGACTAGTAACAACACATTTTCCTAACTGGTTTGAATTGGAAAATCAATTCAAACTTATTTCCTATCTACGGATAAAAACTAAACTGATGAAAACCAAATGCTTAACTGAGATTATAAAAGTTGATTGTAACAACTTCTTCCCCCTTAACATAAGCTTTGTCCTCAAGGCTATGGAATATATGTCTCCATGACATGATCTGAATCTATTTCTTAAATGACTGGAGTAATTATAAAAGGTTTTTTTCATCGGTGTCCCAGTTTGAAATTATCATCACAGTGAAAGCAAAGTCCTTGTTTCTTCTGTTCCTGCAACTCCATAGTAGTTAACTGCCTTACCAGAATCTTCCGTTGAGTTGTTATTGCAGTAACAACAAACAATTGTGACTTATTACGGGCTTAAACAAACGTGCCAACCCAATTGCTTCTGAAACTGTATATGGTTTATATGCCTGCATATCAGTTCGAATCGATTCTCGCAACTTGTTAACATACAAACTTACTTGTCTAGTTTTTGGTAGTGAACTGGACTTTGCTAATAACTTTTCGCATCGATTTTGATAGTCTTCAATGCTTCCAATTTACTGCAGTTTATACTTAGTTTTCCGAAGAAATCTATAAATTATTCAAACCATAGCGATTTTGGTGTGCATATTTGAAGTCTTTCCAAGTGATGTGAATCATCTATTTCTTTGGTATTTGGTACCAAATATGTGATTATCATTAAGATGATAAGAAGTATAAGAAACTCGCTCACTATCAGGAATTTCGTGAAGAAAAAAGTATTGCTCGTCCCTACATAACTAACTAGTTCTATCATCTGTGCCTTTGAAACTTGGAAAAACTAATTTAACACCACCTTCGAGTTTTGCAGAAGTTCTTGAAAAAGAACCCTTACCATCAGTTGTTTGTTTTCTATCACCTTCAGGATCGTTTTTCGTCAAATCAAGCATTGGATCAAACTTTTCAAAAAGAACAGTTATTTTTTCAACAATCACCTATTCGTTTTTAACCATAGTTTTTTTAGATCTTATGTAATTTTTTCTAAGCTCTCGACTCTCGCATCCATTTTTAGAGTTTTTCTTTGATTTGGCGGAAATAAAGATGAATAAAAGTGTTTTTGGGAAGCAATGATTGGAGGACCTTCTACCCACACTAAAATATCTTTTATCTGATATATAATACCACTTGTTAAGATCACACTAAAAGATGTGGTAATGGAGATGGATAATGGTTTGAAGATGGGAATGAACAGTGGAAACGAAAGATAACTATGGTTAAAATATAAAAGATAATGGAGAAGAAGTAAGATAAAAGGGTTTACATACGAATCCTAACATCCAAGGCTTATAGAGGAGCCCTAACCTCCGAATAACACAAGTGTGTCTACTTTTTTTTTTCTCGAATACAGATACAAGTTGCGAAAAAACAATTATCATATGAAGGGAAGTTTCATGTACTGCTTCTGTTGGGATTAACATGCATGTTTTCATACTTTATACAAATTAGCTGATGTTCACCAAATCCTATATATTTTGTTTAATAATTGGAAATAATGAATTCTTCGATCAGAAAATAAAACTCTTATGATGAGTTTTTAGAAAATAAAACTTTTATGATTGAATTATTTATTATTTATATGTCATACGAATTGAACACGAATTCTCACAACTTTAAATGAATGGTAAAAAATAAACGTATCATCTGATTGCAAATCATGATAAAAAAGACAAAAATAAAACTGCATACAAAACACACGAACAAGGGGAAAAGGGTTTTCTATTTTTTGAATTGTTGCACTGATTTTGTGAACTGCGTTTTAGTCAAAATAAAGAGTACTCAAAAGTCAAATGCCCACATTTTTAACTCTCACTAGAAAAGATAATAACTAATTCATATATGATTAAGGAGAATCAGAGGTGAAGGTAGAAGATGTAGAGACAAGAAGGATGATATATTTTGTTATTTCAGTTTTCATAATTCCAATAAATGCTTGTCCAATATTTCTGAAATCACTCAATAGAAAATCTCCAATTAGTAAATGCACATTACTAGTTTTTATTCTCTAGAGATATGCATTTAATTGCTGGTAATTAAAGCATATAAAACCAAAAACCTTAATTAAAAGATTCTTAATTTATTTCGGCACATGATCACCTTGAGTACTAAGGAATATCTTTGAACAATAAATGATAAGAGTTACTGCTCATTTTCAAAGTATGTTGACATATTTTCACTGCAAATCCTTATTTCATATTTACATGGATTTGCATGCTTGGAATCGGTTATCCCACACTTTCATACAAGTTTAGAATTGGTTTACCTTTTTTCCAAGACTACTATGTGATTGATCAAATAACAAATAAAATACATGGGTTCAATCGGTTCTACTAATCACTAGGATCGGTTATACCTAAGTATGGAAATACTTGTGATCGGTCACATCAGTCACTAGTGTTAGAGCATTGCTCGGTCGAACTCGCAAGCGTTGCTCTCTCAAGCTTGTTTGTCAAGTTTAGTTTCCAAAACTATAAGTCTTGATTTCTAGTCTACTTATAGCTAAGTCTCGGACTAGGATAGTAAGTGTAGTTGACCTCTAGACTCCATGGCGTTCATCATGCAAAGACGAAGAACTACTCAAGGAACTGGTGAAACTTTATCGAAAAAAAAGTATGTGGAGACTTGAACTTATCTATCACTCAAAAGTCTATCTATTATATCTCCTATCTTGAGACAAAAGTCGTATTGCTATATAGACTTCGATTATACACATTTGCTATTTCGATCCAAGTTTATCTCGCTTATATATTTCTCGAAATATGTGTTGGTAAGCTTTCGCTTTGGCCAAGTTCATCTTTACTCATGTTGGTTATTTCAATATCTTGAAAATCGCTTTGATGAAAAATAGTTTGTGAATAACAACTATATAACATCCTCTAAGAAAGATTCAATGATTGAAATAAGAGTTTAGAACATGTAACCATCTTTGGATATATGCATTGTGTGTTTTCACATTTGTGTAAAATTCCAAAATTGGGAACCCAAAGTATGCGTACCCGTACGCGTACTGGCGGTTGTTGGAAATCCGGGACAGTATGAGTACCCGTACGCATACTGGCCGAAAGTTCATGTCCGTGAATTTATGCTAGAGTTTGGAAGTGAAAACAAACTCAATCCGGTTACTTAAGTACGCGTACCTGTTCGCATACTTAGGTAGGTTACTTTCTAAAATCGGTTTGTTCATGAACTAAAACATTTATATATGTTAAGGAATGCAATCTTTGCAAACCGTGGCTATAATGTTCATGAATCGAATCGAGTGAATCAAAACAGATTTTGCTTCGATTGTGTCTTGTATACTTCTATGAGATCTAAGCAATTGAACAACTCTCTAACTAGTTCATTTGAGTCATTTGAACTAGTTATGGTGAAGATGAATAAGGTTGATATGAAAGTGCTCATCTGGCTAACCATTGGTTAACTATTGTTGAACCAACTAGGTGTACACGTTTAGGTACGGTTACTCAAACCTAAATGAAGTCACATTTTATTTGTGTATAACAAGCTAAGTTCGATCTAACGGTTGAAAGATTTTAGCTTGAATCTAATTAGGTTTTTATCTAACGGTGAATATTGAATGCTTTGTTACCAAGGTAACTTAGATTGCAAATCCTGATTTGGAGACTATATAAAGGAGAACTCTAGCAACTGGGAAAACTAATCCCCACACCTCCTGTGTGATACTAGTTGTATAAGCTAGAGTCGATTCTCCTTTAACCTTAGGTTACTCTCGAGACCCTGTAGGTTAATGACTTAAAGGCTTTATTGGGATTGTGAAGCCAGACCCAACTATTTTCTCTGTAGTTGCGTGATCTGATCTTGTTGTTTCTATTGTGACTGAGTGCAATCGTAAGATTTTTTTGAGAATTATATCTCGAATAGGCAAGATAGAAAAGTAGTCACAAACACCTTCGTTTCATCATTTGTGATTCCACAATATCTTGTTTCGCTAGTCGATTAAGATTATTGTGAGGTGATTGATATTTCCAGGATGTTCTTAGGGAAATGAGTTCGGTGTATCAATTGGTTCATGTTCACCTTGATTTATTAAAAGACGGAACAAAACTCGTAGGTATTTCTGTGGGAGACAGATTTATCTATTCCTGTAGACTTTTCTGTGTGAGACATATTTTTTTATTAAAGTCTTCGACTTTGGGTCGTAGAAACTCTTAGTTGTGGGTGAGATCAACTAAGAAAATCATGTGCGTATTATCCTGCTGGGATCAGAGACGTAAGGAGCGCAACTGTACCTTGGATCAGCGTGAGATAGATTGGGGTTCAACTATAGTCCAGACCGCAGTTAGTTTGTAGTAAGCTAGTGTCTGTAGCGGCTTAATACAGTGTGTGTTCAATCTGGACTAGGTCCCGGGGTTTTTCTGTATTTTCGGTTTCCTCGTTAACAAAACTTCTGGTGTCTGTGTTATTTCTTTTCCACATTATATTTTGTAATATAATTGAAATATCACAGGTTGTGCGTTGAATTGATCAATTGGTAAATCCAACCTTTGGTTGTTGATTGAAATTGATTTATCCTTGAACATTGGTCTTTGGTACCGTTCAAGTTATTTCTCTTGTATTCAATCAGGCTCGCAGATTTCTATTTGTTTGAGTGAGGATTGAATCGAGAAATTGAGATATAACTCTTTGATAAACTTTTTATTAAGATTAAGTCCGACTGTCTAGTTGATTTTCTTAAAAGTATATTGGAGTTAGTCCATACAGATTGCTAAGCGAAATATTGGGTGAGGTTGTTAGACCCCCGCTTTTTCAACTAGGATCGGCTACACCAGTTACAAGGATCGGTTCCATATATACATGGTATTACTTATGATCGGTCACACCAGTAACCTGGTCCGGTTACACAAATTACAAGGATCGGTTATACATACTCATAATCGATCACACCAATTACTAGGATCAGTCACACCAATTACAAGGATTGATCATACCATCACATGGTGATTACTTAGGATCGGTTACACCAATTAATAAAAACCGGTGTTAGAGCATAGCTCGGTTGAAATCACCAAGCGTTGGTATGTCAAGTTTGGTTTTCATATTTTAGTGTGTCAAAACTCATCTAAAGTCATTTGATTATATACTAGAGTCAACTTCGTTTAGGTTAGACTAGAAAGTCTAGGAATGTTGAGACATACAATTATTACTACGAAAACCTGAAGAATGTGAAAAAGAAGCGAATTACAACGACAACATCATCCTTCCTCTTAAGGTTAGTAATATTGACTTGAACTGTTTCATTCCTAACGTATCTTACAAGTCGTGCTATATTGAAAACATAACTGTGAAGCTTTATATACTGTACATATTTTATGATACTATAGTGATGTGACATATTTGTATGATCATAGTATTAGGGAATTAGACTACGAAGTATAACACTTATCTTTTGAACTTCGTAGATATGACATCGACTATATACTGTTATGATTATGTGAATGGGTTATGGTGAAGATTTCATCATAGGAAACATTATTTTACATTCGTTTAAAGGAAGTACATTCATGAACTTGTTTTATGAATCGAAAGGGAAATCATTAAGCTTATTGGTACGGCTATTCATTGCAAATCTTTGGACTACCAATATGTGTGAGATGGTAGAACCGATCGTAACTTTGTTATGTATCTTGGTATAACTAATCACAATGCCCGACTTATGATTTGGTATGACTAGTTTTTAGTAATTGGTGTAACCGATCCTAAGTAATCACCATGAGATGGTATGATCGATATTTGTAATTGGTGTGACCGATCCTAGTAATTGGTGTGACTGATCACAGAGTGTTGTGTAATCGATCCTT
>JAJJMB010017331.1:2682-265993 GCA_023531105.1 Papaver atlanticum
CTTCATTTTTCCTTTTGGACTTAACCCATCAAATCACTTCATTTTTCCAGCAGAATTCTGCATTTTAATCCATAGAGCTTTATTTTCTAAAAACTACAAAAGTAAATAAAATCATCAAATATGTACAAAATAAAGAACTAGGAAAAACAAAAGTTTACAAGATAAAAATGATAAGTAGTAAATTTGAGTAGTAAATATGTAAGAATTAGGCACTTATTAAAAATCCATGAGGAAAAACAAAAGTTTACAAGATAAAAATGATAATTAATAATGTTCACAAACAAAATAATATAATATGCATTGATAAAAAGAGATTACATAAACTTAAGAGGAAAGATGAATAATGAATCTTAACAAGTTGTAATATACATGACTAATGGATAAAACTCATACCAGAGATCTAAAGAATAAAATATAGACACTAGAAAATATTTATCTCCCAAAAGAAAGAGAGAAAATATATTGTTAATTATGAGAATAACTAACAAAAAGAGGAACGAAAGTAAGAATCAAACTCATTTACTCATTTACGGAGATTTGCATATCGGACATGAATAATAATCTTTACACAAATCATAAAGATCTGACTAAAAGTTGAAGCCAAGGTTATTTAATAATCGATGATGCCCGGTAAACGACCGATATTTTAGTTTAGTACCTAACATTTCAAATATAAATGGATTGTATCTGAGTTAAAAGTTGCCTGTCAAAGTTTTCATTTGACTTTTTAGTTTTCTATTAAAAAATTATTTGATTTTACAAATTTACCCATAATAAAAACTATTAGTACTTTTTTTACTTCCATAACTTAACCTGTTTGATAAAAAACGGGTTTTTTTTCTTCTGTAAGCTTTATTTTTTTACGGAACAGATTGATCTTCAATAGATCCAAAATCTCTATCCCTCCACATCTCTGTATTTTCCTATATGATCCCAAATCTTAGTTATACCCCTTTTATTATAATCCAAATATGTTGGCTATTTGATGTGAAATTTTCTGATTTTATTACAAATTTGGTAACAAATAATATTAGTTTTAAAAAAAAAATCGTTTATAAAATGCATGCTTCAAATATTTTTTTTTCTTCAAAATGTCATTTTTTATCAACATATTAAGAAGAAGATGATGAGTTTTATTAGAGTTAAATTTGAAAATCATATAATCTGTTAATGAAAAATAGTGAAAATAAATAATTGGTCAAACAAAGATTATGACGGTCCACCATTAGTTCAGGCACCATCCCTTAATATTTGAAAAGTTATGTACCAAACAAAGGTTGGTCATTTGTTGGATATCATCTATTAAATAACTTTGATACCATCACACAAAATACATCGATTTCACATGTGAAAATCCCATTCTTAAGCTAGATATTAGAACTTATAATGGTTCATTCAAAGTTCTTAAATTTTGCCTCGGAAATTTTGACAAGATTAAGTGTAGATTTTGAAGGACACTGCGAACGGTATGACCGAACCACTTTAGGTCTACATAGAGTACCGATATTGGCCCCACTTTAGTCAAATTTGATGGAAGGTGCGGTTTATCTTAAAATACTCGGTACTATGTAGGGAGATTATACACTTATTAATCTCCATTTAGAGCTCTTCCCATTCTCTGTGGTACTAACCTTATCGGCTTTGGTCGAGCTAGCAAATTCCTAACAATCTCCACCAAGTGAGATACAAATCTATTTCACCCACCACGTTGTACGATCACTAATTTTCGTCTGTATGTTACTGTAAAAAACAATTACACTCATTTGCATCCTTGAGCCTTGCCTGCTCCATATTAGTTAGCTTCTGCCTTAACTTCACGATGATCCCTCAATCTATATTGACATTCCTTGCTCCACCTGAGTTAAGTATATATTTGTAAAATCCCCTTATCCAAAAATGTGTACCGTTTAGTAGTATCCTTAGTTTTAGGTTCCCAGAATCTTTTCCACCATCAATAATAGTCGTGGACTTTTGAGAAAGAAAAATAAAAATAAAATCTCCAATATTTTTGGAAAGTTCTCCTAGGATATATAGTAAGAGATTAAGGTTATTGTTAATCTCACAAGAACAAAAGAAAATAAACAGCCGCACTAAAACCCTTTTCTCTTTGAAACCTAGTCGTTGTTGTGAAGGAAGTGGAAAAAGGGAGACAATTGATTTGAGGAAAAGTGTGCTGTAACTGTTTGGAGGATCGTTATTGCCGCGAAACAGGTAGGTTTTCTAACCATTATACTCTTTTAAGTTTGATCTAGTGGGTCTAAAAGAGTTTTTATGAGATCATTTTTCTAAAAAGAGTTGGAGGAAAGAGGGTTAAAGTTTTGGTTTTTGTTAAGTAGTCCCAAGTTTTGACATAGGAAGAGAACCTCCGTGTAATTAAGAACAAGGAAGGAGAGAAAGTAAAGATCAGTTAAAGTTACTCTTGTTTTGTGCTGTTTACTATCATTGTTTATCAGCGTAATGTATCGATGCCGAGATCCTACTATATGGACAGGCTAGTGACCTTATATTAAGTCTTTCTACTGTGTAGTATGCCCATATATGTTATCCTCAGGTTAAGATCAATAAGGTCAGGAGGTATGGTTAACTAATCCCATATCCAATTAGGCTTGTTCTCTGTGTAAGGTCTTTATTGAACTTTGAATGCATGGTCAGAGATGTGAGACCTAGGAGTAGATTACTGAAAGTTCTGTATGTTAACTAGGGAATTAGTGGATTGTCTATAGTGCTCTAGACTTTGTAATGCTACAGGTGTTCTTTTAGTGGTGGGATTATTTTGAACTCTCGTTTGGGAGTCAGGTGGCATTTTAAGAAAGCTAACAGTAAGTTGAACTTAGAGTTATATTGTGTACCACCTGCCATTAATTAGACTTAGATTGGTTAGAATGGCCTTGATCTTTCATATTCTAGTAGAAAAGAAATGTGAAGTATGGGTGTTTCAATTGTAGTATCATTGGATAATGGATGCGCGGTGATGTTGGGTCCTGTCATGTTTTGAGATTTATGATTGATTGAGTGTTAGTGCACAGTCGACACAAGAATTCTATGCGTAGACGAATAGTGTTGTTGCTGTGTGACGCCCCGTAGTTGGCTCGACTCCCATGGATTATTAGGCGATGACCGAGTGGTCGCCTAAAAGATATGGATCTATTATCTTTTATTGGGATCGACAACATTTAATTTTTCCGGCGCACGGTAGGGGAATTATTTGGACTACTTAGGGGTTGTTTCCGTTCGTATTATGGTTAGAGAAGGAGTGTTGAGAGTGGGAGTCGTTAAATTCCTAAGGTTTAAAACTGTGGGTGGAAACCTTAAATTGATTTGTGCTAAAATGATCTGTTTTTCTTTCTTTTCACTGTGTATTTATATACTTGTTAAGAGTAATAGACTTTTAAGAGCCGGCATTACTACGTTGCTACAAAAATTAATTTCTAAACAATCTTTTACTTTGCTACATTTTTTTTAACAAAATTTTTTGGACTTGTTAGATTATCCATAAAGGATATAAGGGTGCGAAAGCCTATTTTTAGTTGGGGTCTGACCCAACTTACTATTTTTTTCAGGAGACCGTGACCGTGGAGTAACCTAACTTGTAGATTGCATTTATGTTCCGAGAAGCTATCTCGTGATCACTTTAAGGTGCTTAATTAGCGAAATGATTTATTAATTCCTTCTAAAGACCAAATTTGTGTTTTCTTTTAAATAAATACTTCGAATTTATTTGGGAGATCGACCTGCGAGTCGAGGATTATTTTTGTTTCTAAAAGATTCATTTTAATTCATTTTAGTTTTCCTTAAAAACTTCATTTAAAAAAAAAAAATTTCTTTTATGTTTGGGATTATTGTCAATGTGCTCCATACAATAGCCCGATCTCCATTTGTTGGTATGACGGTTTGAGTGTGTAAAATGGTCCATGGGTAAGCCACACTTTGGATTTTAGGACAGCCGACCTAGAATTCGAAGTAGGAATGTTATAATATTTCGCTCTACTAAGACTCATCTTTGTGCACCCCACCCAGAAGGGTTGACATCCATAACTACTCGATCTCTTAGTAGCCCTAACTTTGATAGTTGTATGTATATATGTTACTGTCAAACTTAGTTATATAGTCATATGCATCATTGAGTCTTCTTTCCCCGTATGAGTTGGCTTTCGTCCCAATTTCACCACGAGCCTTAGCTCCATCTTGATATGCCTTTGCTCCACCTGAGTTAAGTGCTTCACACTACTAATTTCCACCTCGCGCATTGTACCCGTGAGGGTCGACATCCTTCATTACTCGGGCTCTAATCTCTTAATATCCCTAGCTCTGATCAAATTGAAGGACCTTACGGACTATAAGATAATATATACACAATATAACATACCGGTTGGAGGACCTTACGAACGATCTAACCGGCCCACTTTGGTCCCAATCCATATAATACCGCTATTGTCCCTATTTTAAAACACCTTTGGCCATAGGGGTGGAGTTTTATCTTAAAAGACGTCGATACTATATATACACTAAAACTTCAATAAATTTATAAGCTTGGGACCGCTAAATTCTATCATTTTAACGAAGCATTAATTTATCAATAAATTAACAAGTTATTAATATATCGAAACGTACCAAATTTGATTTTTAAAAATAAGTATATAGATCATTTTTCTAAAACAACAAATATTTAATTAAAAAGTTTATTCTCAATTCAAATTATTTTGTAATTATTTTATGGCATAATATCTGATAATATACTGCATATAATGTTCCCAAATATAAAAAAAAATTGATGTTAAAATTAAAAAACAAGAATAACATCCCAAAAAAATCACTCCAAAACTTCTCAAGGGGCACAAAAACTAGAGACGAAATCCATCATTATATAAATGTAAACAAGAAACAAGCAACTTTGGATTCTTAATTCTTAAGGTACCAAAATGTAGTGTTATTAATTTATATATTTAATTGGGCCCTACTAGAATCTTAAATTAATTTATTGTCCTATAAATTTAGCAATGTTATTTATTTAGCACATTTACCCAAATTGGAATTGCCAAAAATATTATTTTAACAAAATTATTAATTTATCACGGATTAATTTAACAAAATTCTACGGTAAAGAGATTCCATAAATTTATCAATCTCCACTTAAAACCTTCCCTATTCCACGCGGGATGAATCCTATCAGCTCTGGTCGAGCCCATCCCTAACAGAATCACCCTTAAAACCTAAGGAGAAAACATGTTGCAACCCGCATTTAAGACTCAGGTAGTCATTAACATCAAATGTGTGAGTCCGCATTCGCCAACTCAAACTCTATTATCTAGTCTAGGCATGGTGGTGCCATCACGAATAACAAAGTGGAAATTAAATAAATACCTCTCATTTTCAGGATTCTTCATAAATACCCCTTTAGGGTATATTTTAAATTTTTAGGGATTGGATTTTGGTATATCTAATCGTATATTAAGCCAATTCAACTTTCGGATGAGGTTGGGTTGACGTTTCCACGCATAAAGAGTATACTAGTTCAGTTTCATGTCCAAGAAAGTATTAGTTGAGTTTCACTATCCACTTAAATATACCCTTTAAGGGTAGTATTATAAATAAATAAGAAATAAGGGGTATTTAAATAAGTGTTCCCGTCAAAAGTGGAAATACATTATCCATTCTTAAATTCACACTGTCTCACATTTTGGGAGACATTTTTTTTGAAAATTTAAACGGTAGCGTATTTGAAGCCAATATTTTAGGGATATGCTCGTCTTACACTGATCATGCCTACAAAAAATGAGCACATTTTGAAATATCAAACTTCACCATCTACCAATCTTGATTTTAATGGTTGATAATTGGTTGTCTTCAACGGTTGATATTTTAAGTAGTAAATGATGGAGTTATATATTCCGGAATGTGCTCATTTTTTGTGGGTATGTAAAGACTTGTAAGACAAACGTATTCTCAAAATATTAGATTTAAATACCCTACTGTTTGATTTTTAGAAGAATAAAAAATAGCGTTCGATATGTGAGGTGGTGCGAAATAGGTGTGTCAAGGGATCCTCCCTCGTAATAAAAATGGCAATGAATTTATACAAGTAGAAACTACCATATAGTTCTAGAAAAAATATAATTGAGTTAGTTTGGTCTTGTTGACCTAGTTAACTATTTGTTTGGTCCTTTTTATAAATATATATTATTGTTTGTTCCTAAATATTATTGTTTGGTCATAGGATAGACAATACCCACGCATAATGATGTCATAATCTGTGAATAGTGGCAGAAATACCCCTCTTTCTCTTTTTTTATCTTTCTTAATATAAATAAATAAATAAATACTTAAAACTGAAATATCTTTTGAACCATATATCCAAAAATGATAAATTTTATATATTCGGAAATCCCTCGACGAGAGCTTTCCAACGAGTATCATTGTTGATATATTTCGGAGATTTTAATTTTATCTTATTCTTTAGCTAAAAATTTACTATAAAATGAACTATTATACGAGTTCATTCTATAAAATGGACTACTTTAATGAATTACCATACTAGCTAGTTCATTCTAAAAAGTGAACTAACTGTTGGAATAAAATATCATGTGAGTTCATTTTACAGAATGAACTCTTATGATTAAGTAACATACGAGTTCATTCTACAAAATGAACTACCATACGACTTCATTCTACAAAATAACTAGTATAATGAACTATTATTACGAGTTCATTCTACCATATGAAATACCATTAGGAGTTTATTCTACAATATGAATACCTATCACGAGTTCATTCTACAATATGGACTACCATTTACGAGTACATTTTATAATATGAACTACCATAATGAACACCTATTACGAGTTCAGTCTACAATATGAACTACCATACTTAATTATCATTACGAGTTCGTTTTACAATATGAATTATCAATCCTACAATATAAACAACCATTATGAGTTCATTCGATAATAAAAACATCTATCACTAGTTCATTCTACAATATGAACTATCATTGCGACGTCATTCTTCAAAATGAACTACTCTTATGAGCTCATTCTACAAAATAAATTGTTAGCATGTACGAGTTCATTCTACGAAATGAACTGCTACACTTAGAATGAGCTATCATGTTCTAAAATAGTGCTCATGCTCGCATATGAACTACTATTTTACCTTAAAAAATGTTTGTTGATGCTGGTGGATTGGCTTTGGAAGATGTGGACCTAATGGTGGAGAGTAATCTGGATTGCTGTCTGATCAGATTGATGATTGATTTTCGTTTAGATACTAAGAATGGTCTCATTTTGGGAGAGAAGTGGACTGTTTTTTTAAAAGCTCGATCTGTACTAAACCTAAGACTAAAACCCTAGAAATGTTTTTAGCTATTCACTATACTAAATAGAAAAGAAAAGGCTATAACTTTGAACGTCTTGGGATACCTATAAATTGCAAGCCTCAAAAGGAATAAAAGCACGTACTTATCTAAAAAGTAGAGGAAGTGAGTCTAAAATCATAATGCCAAGACCAGAGAACTAAAACTTTCTGACTCTTAAAAATAGAACCAGATTTATACTACAGACGCAAAACTACGCACTTGAAGCAAGCACATTTATTTGGCTTTCCTTCCCTATAAATATCTCTGCCTATAGATTAATACTACAACTCATTTTCATCAACACATCCTTCATTGATCAATGCAACACTCTTACCAGAGGGCATTTCAACCACCGGGACAACTCAAGTCTCAGGGGAGCATATGGCAAAGGGTATGACAAATGAATTCGTAGATATAACGAGAGCATTATGACAAAATTTACTATCTAACAAGTAATACAGAAAATGAAGTGACCCTAAATTTTTGTTTCTCTGCACTCAAAACAGATTGATTAAACTTGAAATCAGCCACAAGTTAATATAGAACTACAGATGAAATTATAGATATCAAAACAGAAAGGATTATCGAGAATTTGGTCATTGATAAGTGATTTTTGCTGACTTTTTAGTGGTATTGTTGAAAAGCAACTACATATCTTTTTTCTTCCTAATGAAAGAAGGATTTAAACATAGACATTCTTGGTTAGAGGAAACAATATGAACATTTAAATTGTGTACCTATTGCTATTTTGCAGCAAACCTAATCTAGCGGGTGCCTTGTCTTGTTCGTAAATACATCTGAAATGGTCCATCGTAAAAAAACAACTCAAATCATATAGAATGTGTACTAATCTCAAAAGGGTTCATCAATGGTATTATTCTCTATTAATCTATGTGCAAGAGGGGCATGTTATGAATCACAATGACATCTATTCAAGCAAGACGGGCCCGACACTCATTCTACAAATGGAATACCTTGCAGACGTTGTGGTACAGGCAGAGAGCCTTTGGTGACTGGTTTGGCTACTGATGTCCATGGACAGGTATTATCATCAAAGGTCTAAACTATGTTTTCAAAACAGTTGCTTGTGCAGTCCCTTATTCTATACATTGTTGGAGTGTAAGGGCCTGCGTCACCAGATTTTTTCAACTATTTGATTTTGGGTAGTGCTATCCCGCACGGCTGTGCGGGAAGGCTTTATGAGCTAGCAACTTCTAAAACGTTAGATATGAATATGTCTTTCTTTTTAGCCGTCCATCACGAATCTACAACTGTCGTAGATTTTAATTTGAAACACGTCCTTATATTTATTTAACAAAACTATTACAACCCTTAAAGATGTCTTTGTCTTCGTTAAAAGGACCTTTCCCTTGAGTAAATGCCGAAAGTCAGTCTGATGCAATCCTAAATGAAAATAATAGAATGCATGTGGAAAATGGCGGAAACCTTACAAACGCTAGGGAGTTAGTGGGTGATCCACCTATTGTGAAACGTAAAGGCAAAAATGGAGCAATGAAATCATGGATTGACAAGCTTAACAACAAGCGGAAAAGTACTGAAACAAAAGCAAGAAAGAAATTACGGGAGTCAACAAGGTATGCATACAATACTTTCCTATATACTCCTGTTCTAACTTATGTATATTGTCCATCTTGATAAGCTTTGTGTAAGAGCTTGAATCTATTGCAACACTGTTGATTTTATTTTTTTGCTTGTCGACTAATTCATAGTATGTGCAGGTTGGAACCAAATGATATAAACACTCAAGAAAAACAACCGAGGATAAAGAAAAAGCGTACTTAATGCTTCCCTTTCCCTTGAATTAGCATTTCAGTTTATGGCCATTGTTTTGTTTTATTTCTCATTAACCACTTATTTAAGTTTGTAACTTATGCATATTATCGCAGGGAAAAGCAAAGATTCTTTCAGAGAAATAAACAGCCAACCCGAATCTCTCCATGGTATGTTTTGACAGACTTTACTGTGTATGAAAACAATTAGTTCTCTATTGTCTTCACCAAATAACTATTCGTATTGTCTATTGATCATACTGTACTCTGTTGTCATTATATAAGCTTAATAGTACTTAATCTTTTGTCCATGAGTTCACCAAACCAACGGTTGCAAAACTCTCACTGCAGAATTTCCTTTTTTATGTCCACACAGTCCAACAAGGTCGTGCAGCAAGTGGAAGCATCAGCGTGCAACCAACAAGCATGTCTCTAAGTTAGGCGCAAAGATAATTGTGTATGGGCATGAAGCAATGAGTAGTTGGTTTTTCTTTTAGAACAAATGTTTCCGTTGATAACATTCAAATCTACTCAAACTAATTGGGCACATTGGGAAAATATATGTCCTATTTGAATTAGTTGGCAAGCATTTTGGTTTATTTTATGAAATACATTTGCATACTCTGATCAGAGCCCTGTACTGCTACTAAAATTACTAAGATTAATGTCACCTGTGAGGCTGTGATGGTACTGCTACTACAAATTACTCATCTTAATTTTGGTTGTCCGTGTACGGATATGCGTCTAACTAACATATAACATATTCGAAAACAGGTACTACAAAACTTGTTCTTTACTTGCGGTTGTGCTAGCATATAGCCTTATACTAGTTTTTCTCAAAACTCGTCATTTACGTTGTTCTTGTCTATCAACCTGCACCCCACAGTAAGGAGTCCGCTTAGTTAGAAGCTAAGTAACAAGTAAACGTTTTATGGAGGAAGAAACAGCCTATTTCATGTCCTCAGTCAGAGAACAATAAGTGATTCATTTACTTATACATTCTACAAATGGGGTACTTAATAAATATATATTAAGTTTGAGGATATACTAAAAATTATGTATATTCTCACAGTTGTCGCCAACTATAACTTTAAAACAGAAAAACAAAATAAATAGATTGTGTGTTGCTATTCAAAAAGAAGTTGGTGCCCAGCTTGAAGCTCGGTTGCCAACTAAAAGTGTAAAACTTTAATTTATACTTATTAATAAAAATAAAAATTTAGAAGAAATATTTAAAAAATAAAAATAAAAAAAAAATTGAGCATTTCAAAAACAATTTCGGTGTAAAATTAATATTTGCCAAAGAAAAAGAAAGGAAAAAAAAGATGAAAAAGGTATTGGTGCCCAGCTTGTTGCTAGGCTACCCACCAACTTATTGTAACCAGATGTATTAATAAATAAATAAAAAATCCATGTCGTTTCTTAATATTTGATGCAATTTTTTAGGAAAGGTAAAGAACAGGCAATCGGGGGATATTTTTTTTAAATGGTTAATGGATTGCCGGCATTGAAAAACCATGCCCGCAACTACAGTAAAATATCCCCCAATTAACTGTTCAAGGTAAAAGCCAAGAAGCATGAAGCATTTTTTTAATAGAATTAAGAAAGGGCTAGTTAAGCAAGGTAAACAATCTTGTGTTCCTAGTTAGTAATTCGGAATGTGGATAAACATTGGGAAGGTGATAAATACGAGTATTATTCGGATTCGTAAAAGTCAGATCCGGTCAACGATTCGTGATACGGTAGTAACTCGGAACTGCATACGTATGCGTATAATGTGATTTAAAATACTAATTCGGCATTGAAAATCCAGCATACATCAAACTAACAAAAAAAAATATTTTTAAGGTTATACTCCCTCTGTTTTTAAAAAAGAGATATTAATATACTATTGCTGTAGGGCTTTAGCCCACGGATGCACGGCCCAATATAGTAACTAGGGTTCTATTCCTATTGTATATAAAGGGCTATATCTATGTAACAAAGACTAACTCTAATGAATGGAATATCCTTCTCTTTGTCTCTTTATCTTTCCCATCCACTGTAAAATGTTATCATGCACGAGCTCTTCACTGCAGAATTTTTCATTTTTTATTTCGTAATCATCTTTCAAGTCTGATATCAGGAAATGGTTCTGTGTTTTCAATTTTCTTTTAATTTCATCGGACACTAACAGGAATTTTCGGTGGTGTGTCCGTTTCGATCCAACCCGGTCCGGTCTCAACCCAACCGGTTCGGTCCACCCTAAACCCTGTTCCAGCTGTGCTTCTGTTACAGTTTTGGACGGTGCATGATCAAGGCTGTTCCGGTTATGTCTATATACCGTGGGAACCAAATTTCTGAGGTATGTAACTATAATGTAGGTGTTTACATTGAGTACTTGCTAGGCTTATTTATTTGTTTTTTAGAACATGCCTAGTTTTGTTTATTTTTGTCAATTTAAATTATGATTGCTGATCTCTATCATTAAGAATTTTGGTCTTAATGCTATTTTATTCTCTTGAATATGAGATTGGCTATAGTTGAATGGTGTCTTTTGTTCAATTGGTTATACCAACTCCAATGTATTTATTTGGGGTTTAGAAGTATTTGGACCATTATTGCGTACTTGATATTGTCTCCCCAAATTTGAATGTTTCGTGAAATGTAATCCACATGCTAGACTATTAAAAAGTCAGTAGTCTAGAGTTGCAAATAAAATCACATGTATTCCAATTTTTGTGGAAGAACTTGATAGACGCATTTATGTGTCTATTTTCATCTCTTTTATGTATAGTGTTAGTACCTATTTTTGTATTAATTTTGGTATTTTATCTCTTGTAGGTGTTTTTGGAAAAATGGGCTTTTGCGGCGAATTTGGCTCAAAAAGTGGTTTTTGCACTCATGGAAAAAATTTACTAAGGGGTGACCACTTGCTATTCGCACTCCTGCTCTGGATAAGGGGAGGTCACCCCCTTCATTTTGAAAACGAAAAAGGCGAGAAAATTCTCATCACCTGCGTGATTCTCTAGATCGATTTTTGGATGAGATTTTTGAGGAGTTTGTCTTGGATTTTAGCTGGCATCAATCTTGTACGATAAAACAGGATTGGTAACACTAATTGAATCGAGAAAAGAGGAGTTTTACACGTGACTTCAGTAAACAGGGAGGGATATCGTTCATCTCGACAAAACAGGGATTTTTTCTGATATAGTTAGAAGTTACGCGTAGTTAAGGGAAGATATGTCTTATAGGATTCTTTTCAGAAGATTTGGGAAGGTTGGAAACATTTAAAAATCGTAAAAGAAAAAAAGAAAGGCCGAGACTTTTGCTAAAAGAAAACAGAGAATATTTGTGGATTAACTCGAGAAATTTTGTGTATGGTGGCTATATATAGGTTGATTCGAGTCATATTTAGGGGTACGAACAATTTGGGAGAGTTTGGAGAAGTTTAGAGCCTTAGAGAAGCGTAAAAAAATCAACTGGAGTCGATACAGAAACTTTTCTGCTGCTGCTGCTGCGAAGAAGAACACGAAGAACATAAGACCCTCAGAGTCAGTTGCAGAGGCAGACTTATTTTCAGTGACAACGAGGTAAGGTCGCATCTTCCTGCAGTCACCGAAGCTCTTCAGCAACAATTCCGACTTCTGTTTTAGACCTTCAGCAACTACAGAATCCGCTGCTTTAACACCTTTTTCTCTTTTTAATCAACTTTTGAGCCATAAACATGTATTTTGAGATTATGATTAATATGAGGAGCTAAACCCCTTAGCCGAGGCGACGGAGGAAGCCATTGTTTCATGAAAAGTAGTATAATTCTATTTTAATTAATTTTTGCAATTTTTTATATGATTATTTGCATAGAACGAATATAGAAAAATTGATTTTTATTGAGTAGTTGTGAGTTGTTTTGATGGAACATGCTAGGTTTTAAAACTTCTGATGTTTCATGCTTTGTGATTACAACTACTACTTCAAAAATCTATTAGAGGCAAATATTAGAATCACTTTAAAGAAGAATATTGCATGAATATTGATTAGAGTTTATCAATTAATTGGTCAATGGTGGAATCCAGAGTCTCGGTATTTTCTTATTATTATTGAAACAACTTTATTTAATTTTCAAAAATCCTTCACAAGTTCGAGCAACGAATCTTTTTACCACTACAACTACAAAACACATCAGAACTCACAAAAGATGATATGAGTTAGAAAATTTCCATTTTTTTTTACTTCATCCATGATACTAACGAACCAGTATATGTTGAAGTATGATAATAAGAGAACTATCTTTAGTAATATATTGAACCTAAAGTACGTGGTTGACATGTGTAGTGAATTTCTCTTGGCCTGTTGAGATAAAGAAATTTCTCAAATTAAGCTTCATGTGGCAAAATTAAAAATGGAAAGAACCCCGAAGTAATGGAGGTTAGACGTACCGACTCATATAAAGCATGTGAAAAGGGACATATATATCATGAGACAAAAATATATTTTTTGCCCAACAGTAATGACAGCAAAGTACAAGTATCAATTGAACATGGGATGAAGCTAAGATGTAATTCTAGCTCTCATCAAAGAGTTGAGAATGAATCTTCTTACCGGTATTGGTACAAGCGATGTAATGCGAGTACCATAGTAGCACCCAATTTCCATAGGAATGTCATAATTTAGACATCAACTTTAATGACAAGAAGCACACTTTTCCTGGCCAATTGACTATTTAATTGAACTAGATCCAATATCTGCGCTTATGGAATGAAAAGTACACCATTCCCAAGAAACATAAATTCTCTAAAGCACTTGAGATATATCTGGATGAAACGTAACATATATTCACTCTAAATTAATTGAGTTGAATCTCACTTTTGTTACTAATAAGGCCACACCACTTATTTAATATCTCAAGACTCAATGTCTAACAGATAGTGGTTTCCCTCCCACCAGCTTAAGGAATTTAAACTAGTTGTCGAACTATTTCCTTATAATATGGCTACGAGGATTGGATCATCGAGAGCATCACTGCTCAAAATTTGTTTTCGAGATAGAACAAAGACGTCACAAAATCTCTACATGTACCGAGAGATAATCACACCTTGTTAAATTCCAAAGAAACCCATGCAAATGGATATCATGTGGAACCTCCCAGTGTTGAGAATGTAATTTATTGCATCTTTTATAGTCTCTTATATATTTTAGATAAACTAATGAGTCAATCCAGTGAAGTGTAAATCACTATAGTGTTTGGATTATTGAATCCATATTGACTCCGACAATGAAATGTTGGGAATTGACTCATACAAGCTTTGACATAACCATAAAGGCATTTTAGTTGTGACATGATGTTTCGTTTTGAAAGGACTCATACGAACATCAATTTATTTGAGTGAACAAAAACGAGAGAAAGATTGACAGAATGCGAAATGACGGCATATCTCTCAATAAGTGTTTTCTAAAGTACTAGATGCACAACATCCCCCCTATTGCTTTTAAGTAAGAAAGCATATCGCTCATTTCACAAAGTCTTCAGTAAAACAGGATCGAGACCATCCTAAGATGCAAATGGTAAACAATCCGTATTACAAAGAAAACAAGGTGAAATTTAGAAAAATATTCATGCAGAATGCGGACCATTAAAGTGACTTATGGCTTTGGTGAATGTTTTGAAATTTTAGACTAGCTATAGTTCCCAAGAAATTTTGCGCTTGAAAAACTACTAGCACATATTATACATGTAAGGGCTCACCACCCCTTGTAAATGCTAGCTAGTGTACATCAAAAGGACTTGATGGTTATTGTGTATTTAATAGGATCAATGCAGAGCATCCTATACCTTATGGTCTCGCAAAGTCTATCATCAAAAGGTTACAGATGGTGCCTAAGGCATGGTTATGCGTACAAACCTACCTTTAACTGCTTGGGGAATATGCAATATTACACGCATCTTCACTTATTCGTTTTAGACCCACAATTGGTCAACCATTCTTTGCGTACCAGTTGGTAACTGGATATAATGCCTGACATTTTGTGTTCTTACGCATTTTTGGTTGTACTATATATGTGCCCTTACGAATCCATATCGTACTATGATGGGTCATCAAAATGATTAAGTGACTATGTTGGACAAGAATTTCCAACGATTATCCGCATTTTAAAACCTTTGGCAGGAGATTTCTTACCGCTAGATTTGTGGGTTGTCATCTTCATGAGATAGTCTTCCCGTCGTTAGGAGGAGATAAGAAAAAGTAGTTTCTAAGGGAACGACATGAATTTTCATGGTGTGTTCCCACTGTGTCTCACATTAATTCTTGTACTCCACAACGTGACAAGATCACACATACCAGCTACAAATAATCCTGCAAGGTTAAAAATCCTCAGTATGGGGTACACCGTAGACTAAGGTGTTGCAACTACACTTGGTAGAAGTGTAGCTAAGGCTGTGGCTCCACAAAGGAAGATGGAGAGACCACCAGGTTCGATCAATACTCACCTAGAAAGGAAGTAGATGAGTAAGGCACAACCTAATTTGTATCATTAATGAAACCATCTCATTTTATTGACTCTGACTATGTCCATGAATCAATACTGGAGGATGCTCCGAAGTTTTAAATGATTCTAGAGAACAATGAAATCCTGACGGATTATGAATATGCACATGAGTCAATGTAAGGGTCATGGGTACGCAGTAATGATATAATCCATAAATAGTTATTCCAGAAGTAGAGCACAATGAGATCGAATCATGCTTTATTTTGATTAATTTCAAATAAATAACATATTTGGCCTACGCAATCCAGGTAGAACTTAGTTCTTTGGCAAATATACAGGTATTTGGTGTGGTAGTGCTAACCAACCAAGTGTAAATCCTATGGGACATACATGATTATTTTTCATAGAGCACAGTGGGAAGAATGAAGTCTCAAAGTATCAAGACTCGCCTTGTGACACGAGGTTTCTCAGAAAGCCCTGGAATTGTTCTCTTGTAATGAACGTTATGGCGTTCCGCTACTTAGTTAGCTTGGTAATTTAAAAAGGACTTGAAATGCAGCATATGTGTGTGGTTGTTACGTATCTCTGAAAGAATCAAGAGATAGCAGATATTTACAAAAGTAGTTGATAACCTTTTGTTTCCCAAATCAAGTGACTCTAAACCACAGAGTGCGTTTACAGTTAGATATAACGCTCACTTATAGATTAAGCAATCAGGCGGATGTGGTATACCCGTCTAAGTGACTATTTGATTTGGAGGGGATAGCCAAGTAAGTTATTTTTCCTTGCGTATTCACAAGAAAGTTCCTGATTTGGAATTGTAGCTATCTATGTCGATGGTACAGACATGATGGGTACTCTTGAAGTAATAAGAGACCTTAAAAGCTATTTGAAATCCGAATTTGAGATTAAAAATCTGGGGAAAGCTCGACCGAATAATGAGCTTGTGGTATATTATCCCACCAGTTTGCATTTGTCTAAAGTTGTCAGGCATTTTAAAAAAGACATGCATCCTGATAGCACACCCATGATTAGTCGAGGTTCAAATGTAAGTACGTGACCATTTCGTATAAAGGAAGATGACGAAGATGTGTTGGGAGATGAAATTCTCATATCTAAGTACAATAGATGCATAGTTGTACTTAGTATAATAATGTACTCGATAAAATTTTGCATCCTCGGGGAACTTGTTAGCTAGATATAGCTCAACACCAATGCAACGTCATTGGAATGGTATAGTGAATGTAATCATGTACTTAAAAGTAACCATTGACATAAATTTGTTTTATCCCTACAAAGACATAAAAAGGAATGCTAATGAAAGTGCAATCCAAAAGTTGTTGATTATGAAGGAACAATAATCTCTTCTCCAACGAAAGTAATCAGGGGGAGATATGATAAACTATTTTCTAAGTCATTACCGATATTCAGTTTCGAAAAGTACATGATTAAAGGAACTGTCTGGAATAACTCTGAAAGTAATCAGGGGGAGATGCCGACATCAGGGGGAGGATCCAAGGATATGATGTCGACATATTTTACTTCGAAATTGAAGATGTGTTGTACTCTTTTTCCCTTCAATTGAGAATAGTTTTTCCCAAAGGATTTTGTTACTCGACAAGGTTTTTAACGAGATAACACTAAAAACATCAAGTATATTGAACGTTGAAGACATAAAGATCGCGTTGATATTACTGAAATATCTGAATCAAATAAATGAAACGTGATAGTATGTTAAGCAGCGTAACTTCCAGAATCAACAACAGGGTCTTATAAACATTCAAGTCACCAAAAGTAAAGTGTGATAAACTCCTTTTGATTGGATTAGACTAATGAAAATTTTCTGACATCAGGGGCAACATCTAATGGTGTGTTGCACTATTTTCCTTCAACGAGGTTGTTTTTTCCCCCACGGGGTTTTGTTACTCGGCACGGTTTTTATTGAGACAACAACAAACACCAGGAATGTAATTTCCCAGCTAAGGGTATTGTCTTTACCACGAGTATTTTCTGCCTTAAGAGTTGTGAAGCGACTAGTCAACATCAACGGAGCAAAGTGATCATCTGCAACAGATCACTTTTACTTGCATCTGTCACGGTGTACTCTTTTCCCTTCGTCAAGGTTTTGTCCCACTGGGTTTTTCTTTGTCAAGGTTTTAATGAGGCAATATATTCAAGTCCAACTATGTTCTAAGTTTACTTAATATTGTACTCCTTTTCTTTAGTTCAGGTTTTGTCCCTCTAGGTTTTCCTGGCGAAGTTTTAACGGGGCAATTAACTTAAACTACTCGGTCCTTGAAGATCGTACAACATGTAAAATACAAGACAACATGTGAAGTAATACATGTGAAGAGTTGTACCAAGGTTTTGTCCCACGGGTTTTTCCTTGTCAAAGTTTTAATGAAGGATTGCTTAGCCACAATAGTCATCAAGGAAAGAATTACATTTGAAGACCTGCATCCGAAGCATTGTATGAGAAATACTGCATATGGAGTTCTATTGGACGGCACAAGGGGGAGTGTTGTAGGGCTTTAGCCCACGGATGCGCGGCCCAATATAGTAACTAGGGTTCTATTCTTATTGTATATTAAGGGTTGTATCTATGTAACAGAGACTAACTCTAATGAATGGAATATCCTTCTCTTTGTCTCTTTATCTTTCCCATCCACTGTAAAAACTATCACTTTTTCAACTTTGCCTATTTTTAGGCTAAAATGCAAAAGTGATAATATAAAAAGGTAGTATTACATTAAAAACATGATTTAAAGAATGTAGTGTGTGGTATACGAGTAATGGGCTATTCAAGTACTAAACGGCCGACAGAAGCCTAACAAAATTTACTCGGATACCCAAGTGTCAACGCAAGTGATTCCAGAAGTCAAGGGCTAAGAGTCTAAGACAAGATAACCCAACATAATAAATTGAAATTGCTGCAAAACATTACTCCATGTAAAAAAAAAATCGGCACTGAAAAACAGAACAGATCATTTCCAAAATCTTAATAATGTAATCAGTTATACACATGAACTGCCATGCTCCATTGTTTAAGGCCGACTCCCAGGGAAGTACTCAACGTTATTTTTTTAACCTTAAAGTGGAAATTGTGCAACTTGCTTCTTACACACCCGTGCTCATCGATAGCTCACTTGTTGAGAACTTTGAGCTGTAGTAGGAAAGGAGATGCTACCAAAAACTATGCCGGCAGCTTATCCCCAATTAAAAAAAATATCCACCGATTGCCTGTTCTTTACCTTTCCTAAAAAATTGCATCAGATATTAAGAAACGACATGGATTTTTTATTTATTTATTAATATATCTGGTTACAATAAGTTGGTGGGTAGCCTAGCAACAAGCTGGGCACCAATACCTTTTTTTTTTTTTTCCTTTCCTTTCTTTTTTATTGGAAAATATTAATTTTACACCGAAATTGTTTTTGAAATGCTCAGTTTTTTTTTTGTTTTTTTTTTTTAATGTCTTCTAAATTTTTATTTTTATTAAGTATAAATTAAAGTTTTACACTTTTAGTTGGCAACCGAGCTACAAGCTGGGCACCAACCCCTTTTTGAATAGCAACACCCAATCTATGGAAAATAAACCTACCTGGACCACTACCTACATCATTACTAGCTAAACAATTCTTCAAACACTTGAAAAAACAAGTAGTATCCTCACTAAGCTCCCCTAAAGTAGTGAAAGCTAAAACACCCAAACCATAACCGTGCGAGACACATTCGTCCAAGTATTTAGTACGTTTACGCGAAATTTCCTTTGAAATGGCCTGACCTGGGATAAAAGCACGAACTCCCTCGCCCGTGAAAGGTGAGACGCCTGTGACATCCATACACACGTCTTGGCCATTTTCCCAATTGAGAACAAGGATGTCCGCTTGACGTAAATCCTTGTTATCATCAAACAGAAAACCTAAAACAACTTCTTTGCGCGCAGGTACACCAGCCTTGTAGCAAATATCAGCAATTACATCACGAACCAAGTCAT
Source organism: Papaver atlanticum (assembly GCA_023531105.1). Classification (NCBI taxonomy): domain Eukaryota; kingdom Viridiplantae; phylum Streptophyta; class Magnoliopsida; order Ranunculales; family Papaveraceae; genus Papaver; species Papaver atlanticum. The sequence goes on from JAJJMB010017331.1 coordinate 22,292, forward strand.
GTCGAAACTTAAGTCCAACATCGTTAGCACAGTGAAATGCATGATCCCCAAAAATATCCATAGGTTTATTACAACACAAGCATAAACCATCCTCAACAAACAAGGGGATACCAAGGCGATAACAAACTACAACTCTGAACTGTCTGGGCCCAAGGCATTGATCCAACCCACTGATTGGAACAACTAGGAGGTAATCTTGCACGTGTTTGACACGGTTGCATTGCCACATAATATAGTCTCTTGCAGATAATGAAAATTGGACCGACATTTGCTTCTTAACTGCATCAAAATAAGTGACTGCCAAGGAGTGCATAGAAGGTGGCAGTATTATCGACGCAATAAGTTGAAGTCAAACCACATACCTGAATAAAGTTCTGAAGAGCCGCCTGGTAAGCAGAACCATCGTCTGGTGAAAATAAGTCGCCAAAAATAACCTTACGTATCAGAGCAGTCTGACTCTGGGAAGCAAGATAACAATAGCTGCGGGTGTCAGACATAGTATATATACCAAGACCACCATCTTTGATAGGCAGGGTAACCAATCTCTGTTGCAAAGGCCCAAAACCAGCTCCATCTCCCGTGATTAGAAGTCTCAAATATTAAAGAAGATGGTCGTCATAAAGATCAGTGGCCTTTTGTAGAGCTGCAGGATTGGTGGTACACATCGCAAAGTATAGTCTGGACACACCGACGCAGTTGCGAAGTAACATCATTTTGGGTAGTACAATATTCTTTAGACTATATCTAAACTCCATCAAGTTGGTTAGGCTATTACGCAGTTACAACCGCTACCTCCCCAACCAGAGGGAGTATGACCACTCAATGATTCTCTTGAAATGCCTAGTCTGGTTCCAAAAAAAAGTTCCTCACAGCTTCTGTTCAGGTGAAGGTCCAAACGTATCAAATCGTACCATGTGCAGCCATAAGTGACAAGTTCGCTTATATTCCCCCAAAAAAGCCTTCATCTTTGCTCGCCCAAAATGGCTATACCCAACATAGCTAATGCCGTGTTCCTATAAGCTAAAACTGGCTAGCCACACCGTTCCGCGTATCTAAAACCCCCCAAACTAATTTTAGGGTTTTAAATTTTCCATTTCTTTGTGCGAATTTCTTCTTCTCGTTCGTTACAGTAAGTCCCAAATTCAAAACTAGGTTAGTTGTTGTTAAATTCAAATTCAGGTTCAACAATTGCTTTTCATTTACTGGCGACGAAGGTGTTGGATCAAATAACTCAATTTCAGGTCACTTCTCATCTTCTTCTTTACATTCTCCGTTGTTCTTTTTTCTTTTTATTGTGTAGTATCATACCCAAGTTTCGTTGTTAAAAACCCACAGAATCATGTCCAGTTTCTGTATATGCTAGCTCTTTCATCGCTATTTCAATTGGTTACTAGACAATTTGCGCCTGATGTGAAAAAGTTCCTTCGCTTTATATTCTCGAGGAATCAAATATGGAAGCCACTTCTTCGATATGCGTCACTTCCTAAACATAATAGTTATGTGCAGAACTTTATTTTTGCTGGTCTGTAGAGTTTTAGATTTGCGGTGTATTTGTTATTTGCAAGTAGATGTTAAGGAAATGTGTGAACTATGGGTTATATACTAATATGGCTCGTGCTAGCAGTGGAGCACCCAAAAACTAGTTATCTCATAATTTAGATCTGTTTTATAATCATCTCAAGAACAACTTCACATAAGAAACTAAGTCATAGAATAAAAGAAATTACTGTTCACCAGCAGGTAAATTTGTGTGATCTTCTATATGCATTTGTGGTCTTAACTCTCTAACTCGTCATATCCTGCTACGGCCACACACTAATCATGTAAAAAACAGCCGGGTCTACTTCAACTGGAAATATAGCCAGAAGAAGTTAGTTTTAGTTGGCGTCTCATATAGACAATAAATCACATATGTTTGAAAAATCATAAATTGGTTTTCAATAATTTTGCCTCATGCTATGTTCAGGTTCAATTGGGTCCCCATGTTACCACTAAATATGCTTCCGTAGAATCAAGGGTGCTGAATGTTAGGCTGTAGCTGTTTACATTTTTCAGTTTGCTTCACTTATCTCATGAGTCATGACATTAATCAGTGAGCACTTCTTGCTCCAGCTAACCATGTGTTCGGCCACACATAAGCATCCCTTTCCTGTTTCTTAAACAAGCAGACAATAGTATTACTAGTATCTAGAAATTAGGTTGTGCTATAAAGGCAATGATAGTTATTAACTTATTATCCTTGTAAAAAGTAGGAGCTGGGATGATTTCGAGTATCTCACTTCCTGGAATTGTTGTTCTGTAATGTTTGGTTTAAGACTAGACCCTTTGGCAAGGGTTGCCATTGGCATGACAGTAAGACTAAATCATGTTTCAAACTGATAATCAATACCGCATTTCTTTTTATAGTGCAAGTTAGAACTTCCAAACCGTGCTTAGGCTGCTCAAGGGAATGAATCCAAAGAATATTGTGCACTAATAGCGTTGCGTTTCCTTGGATTAAGCTTAAGCACAATGTGCACATGCTGTACATGCGAATCTCAGCAATGATGTGAACTAGTAACGTGTGTTTGGATTGGGATTTGTACTTGTCCTTTTTTTTCCTTTTTTTTTTTACAGTGGGAGCAGGTTCTCTATCTCTCACAGTCTCACTTTTAACGCACCATAAATTATTCAAAATGAAACCTTTTACTTGCTGTACTTGTAATAGCTTGTATCTGTCTCCATCGATCTTATTCTTGCGGTTTACCTATTTCAGGTACAAGATTGGTTTCCTTGCGTTGTTCTTTTCCTTAACTTCCTTCATCTTTTGAGCAGCTTGTTCATCAGGATTTTCTTCACTCTTTTCAGGCATCCGTGTCTCATTAGCTACTCTATTTTATCACTATCTAAGTTCCTAATTTAAGATCAAATATGGAAGCCATCACTTCGATATGTTTCACTTCTTAAACATAATAATTACGTGCAGAACTTCGTTTTTGCTGGTCCGTAGAGTTTTAGATTTGCGGTGTATTTATAATTTGCAAGTAGATGTTAAGGAAATGTGTGAACTATGAGTTAGATTGTAATATGGTTCGGTCTAGCAAGCAGGTGTCACATTGTTGTTATTGCAGTCGAGCACCCAAAAACTATTTATCTCGTACTTAGATCTGTGTTATAATGATCTCGAGAACAACTTCACATAAGAAGCTAAGTCATCATAGAATAAAAGAAATTGCTGTTCACCAACAGGTGATTTTGGGTAATCTTCTATGTGCATTTGTGGTCTTAACTCTCTAACTCGTCGTATCCTTCTGTGGCCACACACTAATCATGTAAAAAAAAAAACAGGTCTACTTCAACCGAATATGTAGCGAGAAGAAGTTGTTTTAGTTGGCGTCTCACATAGACAGTAAATCACATATGTTCAGAAAATCATAAGGTTTCCAATAATTTGCCTCATGCTATGTTCAGGTTCAATTCAGCCCCATGTAACCACTAGATATGCTTTTGGAGAAGCAAGATTACTGAATTTTAGGCTGTAGCTGTTTACTTTTTTCAATTTTCTTCACTTGTCTCTCTCTTGACATCAATCAGTGAACACTTCTTGCTCCAGCTAACCATGTGTTCAGCCACACAAAAGCAATCATTGTCTGTATCTAGAGATTAGGCTGTGCTATAAAGCAGTGATAATTTATTATCCTTGTACAAAAACTGGAGCTTGAATGATTTCGAGTATCCCACTTTCTGGAATTGTTGTTATGTTTGCTTTGAGACTAGAATCCTGGTAAGGGTTGCCGTTGGCGTGAGAGTAAAACCAAATCATGGTTGAAACTGATAATCAATACTGCAATTCTTTTTTATCGTGCTAGTCAGTAACATTCCCCACAATACTAGATTTAAGAAAGCCGAAGATATCCCACAGAGATTTAAAAATTTGTGTGTACTTAGGTGATTTTGTCATCACCCAACTTCCTATGCAGGATTCCCTCCTTTTTTACTTTAATTCGAAATTTTCTGGTAGAGGGATATAGTTGCCATTAACTGCTCCATTTGATTAAGTTAATTTCAAGAATGTTTGTTCTTTCTATTTTTTGTAGTCCGGAATTTGTATATATATATATATATGGAAGTAAGAACCTAAATCTCTATCTATATCTTGATGCTACTGATTAGTTGTAATTCAGTCCAACTTAAACCCCACGAAAGTATTAAAAGAATACTTTTGTACTTCCAAATTGTGCTTAGACTGCTCAAGGGATTAAATCCAAAGGATATTGTGCACTAATGGTGTTGCTTTTCCTCGGGTTAAGCTTAAGCACCATGTGCACATGCTGTAGATGCGTATTTCAGCAATGATTTTAACTAGTAACGTGTGTCTGGATCGGAATTTGCACTCGTCTTTTTTCTGGTTAAGGCCTGAATTCTGAAATAGATGCGAATATAGTTAGATTGCTTTTATCATTTCTAAGTTGTTATTTGTTTTGGAAAACCTGCCATACAGTGAGACAAGATCTTACTTTTAACACACCATGAATTATTCATAATGAAATCTTTGTTGTACTTGTAACAGCTTGCATCTATCTCCATCGATCTTATTCTTATGGTTTACCTATTTCAGGTACCAGATTGGTTTCAAAACAAGTGTCAATCTGGACCAGATAAAGTTACTAACTCAAGAGGTTTTTCTCAGAAACTCGTCGTTTTCAAATAGCAAATGTGAAGATTATTCTGACAACTCTGGAGGTTTTCTCTTTTCCTTGTATGGATAATCATCCTTAACCTGCACAATTTTTAACATCTATGAGGTTATGTTTTCGATTACAGCACATCAACTTGATTATTGTGATGAGAATATTTTCTGTTAGGATTTGCATTGGTGCCATTTATCATGTAAAACTCAGCAAGTCTTTAATTAGGATAAGAAGTAAAACTCAATATGTTACCTTGTTCACTGCAGACAAGTAAACTTAGTTAAGCACTTTTCTGAACAAAGACTATAAAGTAGATAGAGATGGAAATGTCGTACAGTTGGGATATAGCTCATGTCGTATAGTTGGGGCAATCAGAGGATATGGAAATGTCGCTTCAAAGGTTTTATGAAAATTACTGTATTATTTTGAGAAAATTACACTGATCTGTCTGATTCTAGATTTTATAAAGTAGGTGGTTCTTAGGAGGTACTTAGTCGTCCCTTAGGGGACATCTGATAAATATAAAGGAATTTCTTAGTCACAAATTTATTCTTCTTTATGCGTAATCTTGCACTATATGCATAATCCTTTTCCAAAGATCGGCTTTTTTATAGTTCTTTATAGAATACTCCCTCCATCCACAAAAAGTGGGTCTTCATTGTCTGTCAGTGTATTAAAATAGGCAAAAATGAAAGATTCAATTTTTGTGGGACGGAAATAGTATGTTAGACTTTGCTTGCCTTAGCATAGAACAGTTGCTTCCATACCTTATAAAATTTGCTGAAATATTGTACTCCATCAGCTTCATGTTTAGTATTTTGGAAGACACAGGTGAACTTCCAAAATGGTATTTCTGCTTGTAGTGTTGTAATTAACCTAGCTGATGTGAGTAGGGTGATAGATAGTTGGTCGTGTTATAATTTTATATGCCAAAACGTTAACTAAGTTACAACCTAACCAATTCAGATTTATACCTCAAGCTCGAAATTGACAGACGTTCATGATTTCTCTTAAGTCTCTTTTGGTTTAGTGATCCCTTTATTTCTATTGAAACCTCTTGTGTAGTTCTTTCTGTCTTTCTTTCCTTTATTTTTTCTTTGACATTCGATTGATAATTACTCAGGTGGTGTTGTTGAGCTAGAGAGGCTTATATTTCTGAAGTTCCTTCTCTTTCAATCCTAGTAGCTGTGCTAGACAGGCTTTGAACTGGTCATAAACCACGCATATTGACAGAGTTTTTCTGTTAGAGAATCCCACTTTGTTATCTTTTTCTTAGCTACCTTCTTCATCTTTTGAGCAGTTAGTTCATCAGGATTTTCTTCAGTTTTAAGGCACCCATGTCTCATCAACTACTCTATTTTGTCGCTATCTAAGTTCCTAATTTAAGATCATTTCCTCTTTACCTTCGTAGTTTCTCACTGCGGTCTCCTGTAATAAGAAAAGAAGCGCATTCAGGATATGGAGGGCAATTCCAAGCAAATTGAGGATGAGGAGGAAGAAGAGGAATACGTGTTACTTGATCTTGAAGCTGTTTACGAACAAGTAAACATCCCACCAAATGCACCTTATGTTCTGTCTGGTTTGGATACATTGAATCCAGTTTTGGTTATAGGTGACAATTTGAAGCTGATAGGTACGTACGAGGAAACTATTGGTACATGCCTCGTGTTCTCAGAAAAAGATGGTGGTCCTGTGGTGCACGAGGAGACGGGACCATCAGATCAAAACCTTTTCAAAGGAGCGTGCATTGTAGATCCAAATCAAACTTCAGCCAAGCAAGTAAAACCTGTTGCCAGTCTCCAGAAAATTCTCAAGTTTAGATTGCCATCTGAAGGCGACATTCATAATCCTTCTTGAATTCAAGATTTGATCTCAGATTTTCTTTTTCTTTTTTTTAATTAATAAGAATATGCTAGTTATATGATGTCTTGATGGGTATTTCTTTTAATAATTTAGGAATTTATTTATTTATTTTTGAAGCATGGAAGTTTTATGGTTTGTGAAATGAATATGGTTATGCTCACAAAAGGAGAAAAAAAATCATATAAAAGGTACTACCAAAGTACTATCACTTTGAGTTAGTTTGTACTGTGATAGATATGACACAAGTACAAGCCAATCAAGAGGTTCTCTTCTTACACGGCCACCTGACACTATCTGAAGCTTCTAGGCCTACAAATGGGAATGTCTCAGAGCCTAAATGATCTGCTGCTGCTAATAACTCCCAGTTTGGGTTTCTAAGAACAGAAATGGAGTGATGGTTTAGGATACTATGAAAGCATTAGATTCATTTTTTTTTTTAAACAGCATTAGATTCATAGATTATTTTAACAGGATACAAAATAAAATCTTTTTGCTAATAGAGGTACCGTTTTACTCAGGGGGTGCACAAATATCCATATAGAACAAGATTTCTCTCATCAGCTGGTATCAGCCCATATAAATCATGCATTAGATTGTACACCCCCAAATAATTTAGCACCCCTATAGCAGCCATGGTATTTTTGAGGAGTGATGGGGTTAAAATCAAAAGGGGATGTGAATCCTCGTTTAATTGGGGGACATCGTTTTTAATTGGGGGCCTAGACATTTTATTTGCACCACAAATTTTTGAGGGCGTATTAAACCGAAAGTGAAAATACTGTTTTACCCTTTACTAAAACTAAATCTTAAAAATCAGTTAACTCTAATTAATAACCTTAATTAGGCCCCCAATTCATATACCTTAAACCAAAAGAGAAAAGTAGTTTCTCTTTCTTCTTTTCATCTTCCTCTCCTCCCCTTTCTCTTCTCCACCACCACCATTAACGACACTCCGAAGAAAAAAAAATTCTTCAACCGATTCATCGCGTAATCGTCGATGATAAAACTTTAATTGACGATTAAATTCTTCTACAAACATGGCTCGTACAAAGCAGACCGCTAGAAAAGCACTTCAAATCCCTAATCTCGTAGATACCGTTAAAGGCAAGGTATACGAGAGAAGAATTCCCAAACCCAAAAAATCTAAACCCAAGAAAGAAATGGCTCCAATTAGAAGGTATGTGAACTAAAACCCACCTTCTATTCGATTTGTTGTTGTGTTTTGATTGTGAAAATGAGTTTGGTAACTGAAAATTAGCAGTTTCAGTGTAAGAGTCGTTAGTATATAAATTGAAACCCCTAACGACTTTTCATTTGCATGCGGATACTATGAAAAATCGTTACCGTATTAGGTTGAAGATGACGACCCTAATTCTGCTACTTCAACAATTTTTGCCCTAGAATATAGTCGTTAGTGTATTAAGTTCAAGATGACGACTCTGGTTTGACGACTCATTTTTATTGGTTAACGACTCTTGATGGAACTCGAATAACCTTCAGTTTAAAAAAATTGAAACCCCTAACGACTTTTCATTTGCATGCGGATTCTATGAAAAATCGTTACCGTATTAGGTTGAAGATGACGACCCTAATTCTGCTACTTCAACAATTTTTGCCCTAGAATATAGTCGTTAGTGTATTAAGTTCAAGATGATGACTCTGGTTTGACGACTCATTTTTATTAGTTAACGACTCTTGATGGAACTCGAATAACCTTTAGTTTAAAAAAATGGTAGTGTCGTCATCTTAGGTTCCATAGAGTCGTCAATTAGCAATATGCCATAGAGTTGTCAATTAGCAATATGCCATAGAGTCGTCAACCCAAATCGTAGAATCGTCATTGCCTTTATGACGACCCATTGTTACACGATAACGACCCTGTAAGAAGAAAAAAATCACCTTCTCTGTCCAAATATTTGGAAGGGTCGTCATTACATATATTTGAGTCGTCACCTTATATTGAAGGGTCGTTTTCTTTATAGATAATACCACTGACAACCCTTTAACTGATTTTATAAAATTGATATCTTATTGGGTTTTTTTTTTTGTGTTTGGACTATAGTACCAAGAAGACCAAAGACAAGGTTCCAATGATGATAACTCCTCCTTCCAAAGCTCCCCGACACGATAAATACTTACTTGCTGGGCCATTACGCGGAAAAAAGCCAAGTAAGGTAGCATTTTCTATCACCGAACCAAGAGACAAAGGTAATGAGTTGTCGGATTCGTCGGGATCATCCTCTCCTGTTATTTCTGCTAACGGTAACGATGATGAAGAAGAAGAGATACAAGAGATACAAGAAGATCCTCCCGTACGAGGTGAAGAAGAAGAAGAAGAGGAAGAAGAGAGTGATAATGATGCTGAAGATAATGGTAGTGGTGATCATTCTGATGATGGTAATGGTGGTGATGATGAGGAGGAAGGGGATGAAGGTAATAATGGTGGTGATAAGGAGGATGAAGAGGATGAAGGTAATGATGCTGGTGATAAGGATGATGAAAAGGAAGAAGGAAATGATGCTGATGATAAGGAGGAGAAAGAGAATGAAAAGTCGAAGCCGGCAAAGAGGGTAAAGAAGGATGGAACGGATATTGCACCCAGCGCGAGACACGTTCCCGCTACTCGTTTGTTGCTGGAACCTCTTCGCAGTGGTAAACCTAGAGGAAAACCTAGAGATGGCTGCGAAGTTCTATTTGGATATCCCGGATCGTGGGCTCATACCATCTATGAGACAATCGTAAGAATCCCAACTTTGCTTGTTATCTGATTAGTTGATGTTAACTTTCTAATTATTTTTTTTAATATTTACATGTTTCTCTTTTGTAGGATCATAAGAATGCCGCACGTCTTTTCAGGCACCAATCTTCTTTTAAGAAAATGGAGTTGTGGCTGCTAGAAGGTGAATGTGAAGAGTTAGAGAGTATGTTGAAAACTCCGGTTTGTATAATGCTGTTCTGAACTCTTTGATTGCGTATGACAAGGTCGCAGTATCTAGTTTCTGTGAAAGGTATTACGGTGAAGTCGACACATTCCAACTCCCTTTTGGCGAGATGGCAGTGACTCCTGATGATGCCGAACAGATATTAGGGCTGCATATCGAAGGTAAATCAACCAATGACAAGTTCAATAAAAGGCTTAGTTGGGATGAAATTTATGCATTGTCCAGTAACTTGTTTGAGTGGGATAAAGAGAAGACTGATGGGATTTTCGTGCCGAGAACTAAATAATAGACAAGTTTGTCTTATCTTCCGCCCTTATTGCATTTAGGATCTTAAGGGGCCTACATCCCTTCATCTGTCGGACCTTTTCCATTTGATGAGGTTTCAATCGGGCATATGCTGGGTGTCCTAAAAGACTTTTAGGTGGAGGATGGTTGTGACGACCATCCGGTATACTATACAAACTCCATAGATGAGTTTCATGATGCCATTTGAAAACAATCCTGAACGGGCATTGAATCTTCTTCAACGAAGTTTTGTAAACCCTCGTCGTCTTCTTCCCATACTTGTAATTCTTCCCTTTGTGACTTTCTTCCTTATCCCCCGCTCTCTCACATACCATCTCCATTTGCTTAAAATCGACGTGTTTTCTTTGAACAACTACACACATCTTCTCTTTTTCCTTGGAAATAATCCATTCCTTGACCCCAGCCTTAGTTTGCCACGTCTACATTGAAAAAATAAGACGTTATTGAGAACACTAATTCACCAACCGATAGTGGAGACGGGTTCAGGTTTAGAGCTCGGATGTACAACCAACTACATAAAAAGCAAAAATTTGTCATTACAGAATCGTCAATTTATAAGATTTTAAAATGATGACTTTTTTTTATTATTATTTCCCATTTAAAGGGTCGTCACCTTTACATTTGCAGAACGACCCCAAAGTCGTCACCTTATTGTATAGGTTAACGACTTATTTGCCTGAAACTTTGCTTTTGAGTCGTCATGGTGTGTTTTAGCATGACAACGACCCTTTTTCGAAAACGGACGAACCAACTTAAACGATGACGACTCTACATTGACAAATATACACCATTCTGTTCAGTTTTCAACTTGAGTCGTTACTGTATATATATCTAACATTACGACTCTATACGAAGTTATCGCAAATTTGGTAAAGCACCGGCAACTTTGACTAATACAAGCAGTTATTGCGGAGTTGGAAAAAAGGTAACCGTTTTTTTTTTAAAACTAGCGGTTGGGTGTTTTTTTCCTATAAAAGGAGACCTATCCCTTTCAAAGTAATTCACCCATCACTTTCAATATTCCCAAATCAGTAACCCATCACTTTCAAACACCAAAAATGGCTCCAACTCCGTTCAATAATATGGAAGATGTTGCTATTGTTAGAGCACACACCACGGTCACGAAGCACGACTTTGAAAGAGGGCAATGGATCGCCAGTAACCACGACCCAACCAGAGATCCGTACCTTAACATGGATCAAACATCCAATGCTTGGTGGAAACGTGTATTTAAGGTTTTTAAAGCACTAAACGGAAATCGTTATAGAAGGACGCTCCAGCAGATAAGGGAAAGGTACGATTATTTATAAAATGAATGCGTATTGCTGAGAGACAAATTGAAAGCTCGGGCTGAAGCTCTTCCAAACGAACCTCGAATGGATAGAGTAAGTTTGTGAATCAATTGGTCGTTTATCAAAAATTATTTATTTGGTTATTTGTATTCAACAAAACTAACTTAAAAAAAATGTTTTTCTAGTACTCTTTGGGTCACAGCCAATACGAATTAAAGTACGACCATGAGTTTTTGCACGAGGACTGCTATAGTCTCTTGGAGGAAAGCGAATGGCAATTCGCCGCATATAATTAAACTCGTTTAGGTTTTCAAGCGCAATGTATTGAACTATTTTATGTCTTTTCCTTCTATTTTATTTCATAGTACATGTACTTTTTTTCTTTCAATTCAATAAAACAAGTTTCAGATAGTATATTCCCAACAAGGGTCGTCAGGGGTTTTAGATATACCAATGACGACTCTAATTTTTATTTGAAATATTTGGTATGAGCCGTCATTTTTGGTGAAAGTCATATTAACGACTCTAAATGTCACTTAAAACAGAGACTCTTTGATAGTAGAGTCGTCAGCTAAGAAACATAACAGAAAGACGACTCTTTTGATGTGCAAGAGTCGTCACTTTGTTAGTATATCTTGTAACAACCCATTTAGCAGTTAATGTTAATTTTGAATTCACCAAAAGTGGTTGAGTCGGGCAACGGTAAAAAATTCAAAAAAATGACTGTTGGTTCTAGAATTTCTATAAATAGAGACCCATATCTCACCCCTTCTTCACCCAAACCATAATTCTCAACCTTCACATTCATTCTCATTCATTTATCATCTAAAAGAAAAAAAAAAAAAACACCATGGCTACTCCCTACATTTCCGAAGAGAATTGCGCCATTGTGAGAGCTTGGTTGACAGTCACAAACCACTTTCAAGATCTAGGAAAAGACATTGATCAAACATCGGATTCTTGGTGGAACCGTGTATTCATTGTTTTTGTGGCGTTAGACGGAAATTGTAACTCAAGGTCTTTGAAACTCGTCAAGGAACGGTTCGAGGAGATATTCTTCGAATGTGAAGCTTTCAAAAGAGAAATGAAGGCCGTAAGGGAAGCCTTACCCAATATGTTGGGTGCTATAAGAGTAAGTATTTAAACAAGAGGTCAAACTTATCGAAAGCTTTTAACAATACTAACTAAGTTTTTGTTTTGCGTTTTCGGTTGGGGAAGGCGTATGCCCGATACGAGGTGCTTCGTGGAAAAAAGTTTGAGCTCGACGATTGCTACCTCATCTTGGAAGGCACTACCTATAATTACAACCTTTATGGTTAAGTGTTTAAGTGCACCGTTATTATCTATTGTATTTCATTTCCTTCAATGCAACGTTATGCAAGATGTATGCCTTTTACGATTCAATGAAATGATTCTATGAAATCAAAAATCTTAAAAATTAACAGTATGGGTCGTTAAGTTATATAAATATCAAAAGTGACGACTCTAACTAAAATTATTAATGGTTGGTTAGGGTCGTCAATATATCAGAATATCCCTATGACGACTCAAAAACACAAAAACTTGCGTTTTTTACAGAGAGTTTGGATTCGAGAGTCGTCCGGGTATTAAACGAATCAACTAACGACTCTAGGTTAACTACTAAAAAGAGTCGTCATTGTTTAACACACCACCTTGACGATTTTTCATCACCATTAAAAGTTGCAGGTAAGAGTCGTCTCTGTGAGTGTAAACAGACTGACGATTCTTTAGGGTCGTTAGTGTATACAACACACGACTATAACGACCCTCACTCTGAGTAGTTCCATAGTGACCATGAATCGACCACTTGGACCAACATTCAGACGATTTGAAGAGTATAGGAAGTTTACCTGATTGTTTTGAGCTCCGGGTTCTTTATTTCGAGGATTGGTTCCTTCATTTTGAGCAATAGGTTCTTCATTTGCACAATTATTCATGGCTTCCTCTATTAACATCTCTTCATCAAACATCCAATCCATAGGATTAGTTGAGACAATCTTACCATCAACACAATCATGGTTGTTATTTGAACCTTCACCAACCTCATTCCCTCCACTTGAATCACTCATTTCTAAAAATCCTAGTTTTTCCTCTCAAAACTCCTTTTCTTCTTCTCAACACATAAAAACTCAAAAATAAAATCTCCCCAAATTTTTATCCCAGATTTTAATCTAAACACAATTACCACACTAATTAACTTAATTAATTTTTAATACTAATCATTCAGGGGCATTTTAACCATTTAGAAATTATTTTAATAAGGGGTGACCAAAATTAGGATGGGGTGACCTTTTTTTATCCTCTAGTGCAAGGCCCCCAATTAAAATCAACGGCCCCAATTAAACTAGGATGTGAATGTGGCCAATGACTGGAATTTCCTTTTTTAATGTCCACCTTTTAATGAAAATTCAAATCGTGCATTCTTGCACCAAAGTCTAAAGCAGCCCAAGTGGAGTTTATATATATATTCTTATCCCCCCGACAACTACCACTAGTGAAGTTTACATTTACATAATTAAATTAGCTGCATGTTACAATATTCTCCTTTCTGATCACTGGCTGCACTGCTCACTGGTCTAAATACTTTTCGCCAAATTTACTTTGTACTTCTTACCCCACCCCCGCTCCCTTACCAGAGCTTTATTCCCCTGGATTTCGTACCTGCCATTTTTGTGTCTCCAACAACAATAATCCATCATTTGTGGAAAACAATCCATCTTTGTTGGAAGCCTAAGTAATTAAAGCTATGAAATTGGATGGTTCGGCTGTACGAAAATACTGAAACAAAGTTCCAGTTGATTGGTACATGGCATCAGATAGCTAGATCTGAAGTGGAGATCTCTTGAGTATTCAAGTTGGCAAGAACTACTCTTCAGAAATATGATACAGATCATGACAACAACCAGAATAATTACTTCAACAGTCTTATTCTTCTTCATTCTCTTTGTGGGTTCGTCCATTTATTACCTCCAAATCGACATAGTAAGTTACTTCTCTTTCTCTTATTTACGCCACTTTGTTAATTTCCCCTGCTGTTTAATTCTTCTTCATCCAATCATTAACATTTACTTCTGAACCTCGTCGTCTTAGTTAGAAAGTTGGCAATCTTATTCACTCGTGTTTATCTGTACACTCCTGAGACTCCTCAGTCCTCAGGATCAAACAAAGTACACCATCTAGGCATCTAGAATAATCCTCGGGGATAACTACTATGATGGCCAAGTTCTTCCTTGATTTTGACTCTTCGACAATATAGGACCCAGATCATGTAGCAACAATATACTATTAGTAATTGATAACTTGGTCCCATGTCCCATTTCAATAGTCCGAGCTCCGCTCCAAACCCTATACTGTTGAGTAAGCTTTTGGACGTCAAAAGTGACTGCTACAGTGCTTCTCTACATTTGACCGGACTTTCGTCATCCGATCAAATATCAGCTAGGCGCATACTGAATATCCGACTAATAGAGAAAAAATTTGAATAAATAAAACTTTTTGATGCATCTTGAATTGATCTGGAGAGCCATGGAAGAGGGTAGAAAAAGCACAAATTTTGGGCTCATTTCTCTAATATGGGTGTAGTTGTGTTTTTCTTTTTCTTTAATAGGTCGTTCCAGTACTTAGTAGAGATGCAGAGTGAGACGTTGGTTCCAATGTCATAGTGGTTGCTCTAAGGAATTTCCTTATAATTTATTTCTTACTCCCTCCTTCCCAAATTAGATGAACTAGTTGGTTAAATTTTGTCCCAAAATAGATGAGCTATTTCACTAATCAAGGGGTATTTCTAAAACTACCATTTTAATTAATTATTGTTACTATAAGAAATATGTATAATTTGATATCCATGTTTATATTCGTTGCGTAGGTATTTTAAAATGCTTTTCAACGGTATAAAGTTTACAAAAAACCGTGGTATAGTTTAAGAGATAAATCATTTCTAAATTTTTAATAGATATTATCCATAAGGGTATAATTGTAAAAAATACTTAAATATATACTTCTATTTCCTCCTTGCCTTAAAAGTTGTGCAAACTACAACTAGCTCATCTAATTTAGGACGGATAGAGTATATATTAGTATTAAGTATCGGTTGGATATATAAACGTTAAGAAAGACTCGTACACTAACCTTAACTGAGACCGGTTTAGACTTTTTAGTCTATAATAATTACTTAGAATTCTGTAAACCAATTATGCAAATGATCTTAAAAGTATTGGATAACATCAATCTTTTTGAAATAATAACAGATATTGATGTTAATGTATTACAGTGGTAAAATTATTGCACGATGATGTCTCCTATTTATGTGGGTTGTGTTGTGTCGAGATTCTGGAAAGCTGGCTTAAAATTTTGTTTTATTTTTATAAGATAACATCTCTGGCATACTTCGAGTTATTCGTGACAAAAGTCACGTTTTCGGTTTTCGGATATGAGCGACTTGAGTTTGGAACTCATATCCGGAAATTCGAAGTTGGAAAACTTTCAAAAATATTATAAAAAGAATAGTAACCATGAATTTTTTTGGCATTTTCTTTATTTTTTTGAGATAGACCATGTTGTTAGTGATGCAAAATATTAATGCATCAGGAAGAAAAATAATCCAAAATATTCTCGTGCACCAAATTCTTTTTCGGTGAAAAAAACAAAACTGGATAAACAAATCATTTTTTTTGTCAAAAATCCAGTTTCTGAAATTTTTCATAAAAGGAATAATGATCGTGATTTTTTCATTTTACTTAAGAATTGACCATGTTATAGGCTAATCCAGTGTTACCGATGCAAATTATTCATGAGTTCGGAAAAGAAAAAAATAATCCAAAATTTTCTTTGCATCGATGCATAGTGTTTATCAGTTTATACGTAAAAAAAAATACAAGCATACGTCGCATCAAAAATAGATGAATGAGACATACAGAAAAACTTCGATAAATTAATAGTTTTGAGACTGCTAAATTCTATCAAATTAATAGTTTTGAGACATACGGTAAAACTTCGAAACATACCAAATTTTACTTAAATTTTTTAAAATGAGCGTGTAGTATAATATATCTAGAGATTTTATTTTCAATTCAAATTATTTTCTAATTATTTTATGGCATATTATGTGTATAAATGTATATACTTTAATGTTAAAATTAAAAAAAAAAAAAAAAAAAAAACATTTCGGAACTTCTCAAAGAAGCACAAAAAAATTAAAGATGAAGTCCAATGTATTATAAATGTGAGAAAAAAAAACAAATAATTGTAGCTGCCTATTCCAATAAGCACCATAATATAATGTTTTCACACTGATTATTAATTTATACATAAGTTGGGCCCTATTGAAAACTTAAATTTTGTATTATTTTATAAATTTAGCGGGGTATTAATTTAGCACACTGGCCCAAATCGAGACTGGTAAAAAATATTATCTTAACGAAATTATTAATTTATCGTGGATTAATTTAACGAAGTTCTATTCTATTTGTCTTTGATAGAAACATATTATAGCCTAGAAATTTAATGCGAACTAGCTATTAGTTTTTGTCTCTTTCTAGCTATTATTAGTTTTATTTTATCTTTTGAAAATAATGTTATTTAAAGAGTTTAACACCCTATCTGGTGCTGGCTTTGCCTGGGACAAGAAAATTGTTTAATCGGGACGATAGGGAGTAGAGCCAAATTTCTTTGTACAGTAAATGGCTTGTATGTTGAGCCAAATATGCATTCCGTAGGCTGACGCCTGCACGATTAATCTGTCTGAAAGTGTGGGTCACTTTCGTGACAATCTAATCTTAATTTTTTGAAATATAAAACATTGACATGTTTAAATGATATTTTATTTAAATAGATTATTATACCTTCTGTAAAAATGGTAAAAAAGTCATTTCATCAATATTAAAAATGGTTGTTAATATTATTTGAGAAGATACTATATATTTTTGGTATTACTCCTTGTAAAATATTTGAACAAGGCTGGTTTTGGTGCTTGGTTTATCTCAGTGTATTATATTAAATCTTGCAGTCTATGCTCACAAGTAGTTTCAGCACAAAGGAAGTAGGTGTAACCTCCAAAAACACAAAAAGAATAGAAACCCCGCAAGTTAACTGCACATTTGGAGACCTGACTCTAACCTGTCCTTTAAGTGATTCAGAGACGAAAATCTCGTCAACTAATAAATCATCAGTCGAAGTATGCCCTGAATATTTTCGCTGGATACATGAAGATCTATCGCCGTGGAGAAAGACTGGGATCTCGAACGACATGATAATGAGTGCAGGGAGAACAGCAAACTTCAGATTAGTAATTGTTGATGGTAAAGCTTATCTGGAGACATCTTCGAAGGCTTATCAATCAAGAGATACATTGAATCTATGGGGAATATTACAACTTATGAGGAGGTACCCTGGTAGGATGCCCGATTTGGATTTGTTGTTCGACTGCAATGACTCTCCAGTTATCAAATCTAGTTTATATATGCAACCCAGAGCCACTGTTCCGCCGCCAGCACTATTTGGTTATTGCTCAGACGACTCGCATTTGGATATCGTCTTTCCTGACTGGTCTTTCTGGGGTTGGTAATTGTTCTTTATCTTTTCTGTCTGGTCTATATAGTATTCTAGCGATGCTCAGTTTCAAAGCAATGCTCATCTAACCCAGATGGTTCAAACCAAAACTAGCAGAAAAGGTTGTGATACTGAAGCATATATATGTAGTCATGGCCTCTTGATATATCCAACAAATTTTCACAAAGCCGAACACATATGCAGTTGCCTGGTAAACCATAATTCTTTGTAATATTTGAAGGTCACATTTACAATAAACCAAGGAATGAGGAAAACTACAAAGAATATCGCAGTTCCAAAATCATGGGACATTTGGCTGCTGCGAATTTTTCCTGCTTACAAAGCAAGACATCGTAAGAATATTTTGCTGGAACGCAGCGACATGCATCTAGGTCTTTAAGGAATAGTTGAAATTGGACTTATTATTTTGTTAAGTAGAGGAATTGCTATAACATCATCTGTTATACAGAAATGCATGCATAAGTCATGGATATTAGGTATAGAAATTGCTATAACATCATCTGTTATCGTTTTCATGAGATAGAAAAATTGTGTAACATTATTTCTTTACAGGCCTGAAATCAATATAAAACCATGGAATACACTATTAGAGGAGATGAAAGCGGAAAACAGGAAGAAAAAATGGACAGAAAGGGAACCTTATGCCTATTGGAAAGGAAACCCTGATGTAGGTAAAACCAGAAAGGACCTCATCAAGTGCAATGTCTCAGATGAACAAGATTGGGGTGCTCGACTTTATGAACAGGTACTTACTATGTACACAATAACATTGCACTACTAACTAATTATTACTCTCTCCGTTTCTGGAAAAGAGATACTATCACTTTAGCTTATTTCCAGACTAAAATGAAAAAAATGATAATATCTCTATACAGAAACGGAGGTAGCATAACATAACATCATAAACGTACAAATTGATGTTAGCAGCTAACCATTAATTGGATCTCCAGGATTGGGGTCGTGAGTCTCAAAATGGATTCCAGCAGTCCAACTTAGCAAATCAGTGCACTCACAGGTCATACTACAAAATATCAAAAGTTTCTGTTCCGTTTAGTTCAAGTCTTTAGTTTGCACCATGGAACTAACTATGGTTTCTTGCTAATGTTGTTAACAGATACAAGGTCTATATTGAAGGATGGGCTTGGTCTGTTAGCCAAAAATATATATTAGCTTGTGATTCTCTTACATTGCTGGTTAAGCCACGGTTCTATGATTTCTTCACGAGAGGTTTAAAACCTCTGAAACATTACTGGCCTATCAAGAACAATGACAAATGCAGATCAATCAAGTTCGCTGTTGACTGGGGAAACACACACGAACAGAAGGTGACTGGCTTTCCTTAATGCAACATTAGGTGGGCTGATATGAATATCATCATAATAACTAACCTTTTTAATTTAACAGGTCCAGGAGATTGGGAAGGCTGCCAGTGACTTTATCCAGAAAAATTTAAAGATGGAATACATTTATGACTATATGTTTCATCTCTTAAACGAATATGCTAAACTATTGACATATAAACCAACAATTCCTCCAAATGCCGTAGAGTTTTGTTCTGCGACCATGGCTTGTCTACATGCAGATGGAGTTGAGAAAAGCTACATGATGGAAACCATTGTGAGACATCCTAGCGATAGTGGGCCGTGCACCATGCCTCCTCCATTTGATCCTCCATCTTTTCACTCTCTACTTGAAGAAAAAGAACAATCTATTAAAACGGTAGAGACGTGGGAGAACGAATTTTGGAATAAGCAACCTAGGTAAAAAAAATAATTATTATTTGTTATAGATTCAAAAGTAGTTTATCTTTTATTTTTATTAAAACGGTATCAAATGAAAATTTGGCTTGTAAGCATCACTCTGCAATTTTTTGGTGGGAATATATTGTAATTAAGATGAAAAAGATGCTATAGGGAAAAGGTAGTTGCTATTTAATTTTTGTTTGCATATTACTCCACGTCCCTAAAAAGATTACCTATTTAAGTTGGCATAATTTTTAAAGGAAAGAAGGAGAGAATAGATAACAAGTAGTAAATATAGAAATGATATATCTCTCGAACTGTACTATGGATATAAGTAAACTTTATATCATCGAAAAACATTTTAAAACATCTACTTAACGAATATAAACATGAGTATCAAATTATACATATTTCTTAGAATCCTATTAATCGGACTGCAAACTCTAAGGGTTTTCGGGGCTTCATGGGTTATGAAAGAACGCGCAATTGGGGGATACTTTTTTTAATTGGGGGATATGAATTACTAACCCCATCCAATAGTGACCGCTAAGGGGTGTTTTTTAGGGGCAGAAATACTAAAATACCCTTCTATCTAAATTAAAATTTAAAACTAAAAATCAAAATCAAAATTAAACACTTACAAGTTCTTAAAAGATAAGTTAAATTGAATTGTTGTTGAGCAAGAAGATGATGAAGAAGAAATGGCTTCATTGAGAAGGTACATGATACCCAATTATATTTAAAGTGGTGTTGTTGTTATAAAACTTCGTTTGGATTAGAATCATAAACTGAATACCATGCCGATATGTTGTGCCGGCATGGCTTTTAGGATGAATACCATGCCGATATGTTGTGTCGGCATGGATGTTAGGATGAATACCATGTCGATATTTGTTGGGGTTTTGTTCCGTGAAGATTCCAGAACTTACCGGAACGTAACTTGTCTACTATATAAGAGGGCTTATATTATGAGTAGAAATCCATTCTCTTGGAGAATCCTCTCTTTATGAGAGTGTTCGGGTCACAACCGCTGTGTCCTACAATGATTAGTGATGGGGGAAAATCTATGTGAGAAGAGAGACTTGTAGTGAGAACGGGTATGGGAGAAATCTAGGTTTCTAGGGTTCATACGGGAGAAGATAAGATTCATGGTGTTCTTCATGTTCTTGTCTAAAGTCGAAGCAACCATGGCGGTGGAGGTTTATGGAAGAAGAAGAACAAAGGAAGAGGTAAACTCTTCGTAACATGTTTTGTTGTTTCTAACGTTTAGCGCTAGTGGATTATATTATATGATATGTGATGATGTAATAACTTGTTATGATAATGAAAGATTCTCGGGGTGGTTTTGGCCGTGGATGTAGCATACAAAGGTGAACCACGTAATCTTTGTGTCGTGTGTGATTGTCTATTATTGTATTGATTATATATTCGTGCTAGTATTATCCGGTTATGCTAATCTAAAGATGTAAGAGACGATTCGAGCTAAGTTATCTAAAGTAGGATGTTTCATGGAATTGACTTCTATGGAAGCATGCCGGTTCGAGATGAACGTAACCTCAGTTTCCCGACAATATCTAGTGCCGGCATGGTTTTTAGGATGAATACCATGCCGAAACTTGTTATTTCAGACAGATTTTCTGTATGCTTTTGTCCTCAAACCGGAACGGTACACTTGGGAATCGACCATGCCGGCACCACTACTGGCATGCTCAATAATGAACTTTCTGTGCCGGCAGTGTACTTACAATTTCAAAATTGGGGGATGTTATGTATCGGCATGGTGAAAGTATGAATACCATGCCGATTTGGTCCCTGCCGGCATGGTATTCATACTTTTATCATGTCGGCATTGAGTTTTTCAGGCGTAACAATGGCAGATTCAATGAAAAAATAAAAATCAAATTTCATACATTAATACCTATATATGACTAATTGGAGCACTTGTATATTCATCTTGTTTACTTTCATGGGTTGGTTCTTCACCTAAACCTTCATGATCATAAGCATCAACAAATTCAATAATAGTGATTTATTCTAATGATTATCAAACTAATTCATTAACTTAGCTAATTATAATTAACCACTAAACATGATTAGTTAGGGGTAGACTAGGAATTAGTTAAAATACATGGATAAGGGGTGACTCTGATTTACTATTTATATCCCCCTTTTGTTTTTTTCCTCTATCCCCCAATTGTGCGTTCTTATGAAATAATAATTTTTATAACCCCTTATCCTACTATTTTCTATATAATACCTAATGTACCCTCGATTTGATTAGTGATAATTATGATAATTAAATAAACTAATCATTATTAGCCAATGGATTAGACTAATCTAATGATTAATCTCTTGAGAATCAAAACTTTTTTTTTCTTTTGTTTTTGATTTAGAAGAAGAAGAAGGATGATTTTGATGAACTTTTTTGAAAACTTTGAAGAAAAACTGATGAAACATATCCTGAAATTAGTCAAAAAAACCTTGTAATCAACTCCCATTAGAAATTTTGATTGATTCAAATCATTTAGAAATTGGAAAAAAATTGAGTTCTTTTTACCAGATACGGCTAGGACAAAGTTGTTGTCCCAACCGTAATACGTAATAACGGCCCGGAAAAGATCTCTTCCAAGCCGTTAATAGGAATTTACGTTTTGGCATTTAAGAACTCCTGGCCATAATCAAGACTTATGGCTAGGTGAAGATGAACTCCCGGCCGAATCCTTATCCACAGTCACATGTGTCTCAATCACGGCTGCAAACCTAACAGTAAAGGAAATATATCCCAGTCGTTGTTGCGCGACGACACTCTCAACCAATGCATTTATTGCATTTTTTTACTTTGACAAATATGGTTGATGACTTAAATGGCTAGTTTTCAACAACAACAAAAAAAAAAAAAAAAAAAAAAGTAGCCGTTAGGTCATCAAACCCTATAAAAATAGACCATTCTATCATCTCTTCATCACCCAAATTCTAGATATAAGCTCTCATATTCATTCTCATTTATTTCCCATCCAAAAAAGAAGAAAAAACGCTATGGTGACTCACTACCCTTATTTTGAAGATTCTGCGATTGTTAGAGCATGGGCGACGGTCGGACAACATGATGAAGATCTAGACATTGACGTAGATCAAACATCCTTTTCTTTTTGGAACCGCGTTTTCATAGTTTTCGTGGCACTAAAAGGAAATCGTAATGGAAGAACTTCGGCAATCATTAAGGAAAGATTTAAGAAAGTCCTTGAAGAAATGCGAAGCTTTCAAAAAGGAAACGAAAGCCATGAAGGAAGCAAAATCCACTATGCCGGGTGCTATAAGAGTAAGTTTTTTACTAAGTTGTTTCATTAGAAATCATTTTGAATAACACTATCTAGCATAACGGATTTGATTCTACAGTGGACGAGGGCTCTCCGCCAATATGAGGCAGTTCATGGGAAAGAGAGTGACCGAAATTATAGATCTCGCATCGTGGATAATATTACCTATGATTTTAACCTATACAAATAAGTGTTTATTTAAAATGTTATGATTTATCCTATCAATGTAATGAAAGATGTATGCTTTTCCGATGCAATGAATGAAAATTTTGAAGTACTTTTGGCAAGGTTTGAATCACAAGTGACCTAGCCGTTTTGACCAGAAAATTCAGATTTACAATTTACGGTTTGGATAACGGACCATGACCAAATCTTATGACATGGGCACTATCAAATTGACAACCCAAATAGGAGGTGGACACGTTATGAAATTTGTGATACCTTCCACTAAAATATATATATATATATATTATTAATTTGTGCATATAAATTGTTGGTAAATAACAAATTTATGTAAGAATAAACTTGTGCACGGTTGAAATAATGTGCACAAAATGTTCAGTTTTATTAAATAGCATGCGACATAATATATAGGACGCGTCTGACAGAAACGTGCATCTGACGTGAATTAACACATAATGATTTCAAGCGTGCATCGGACGTGAATCTACAGAGACATAATGATTTTAAGCCACAAAGATTACTGAGAATCTGGATTGACTAACCCAAAAAATGGTGCAAAAAGTTTGGATAGCATTTTTGAGGAGCAGATAGGTGAAAGTGACTGGTGTGGTAAAGTCTAGTCAACATAGTAGAAAATTCTCATGATTCCTTTTTATGTCCCCAAAGTCTAAAATCTAAAGCCGCCAACAATACGAGCTTTCTTATATGATTCTCATATAACAAGTTTTTTATTCATACATAATAATCAAAGCTACATGTTACAAGATCTTCGCTCCTCTCGGATTGCTCATCTGTCCGTTCCCTTCCCCATTCCCTTAGGATTTTGTAGCACTAACCATTTTTGTGTCTCGAAACAAAAACAATCCGTACTTTCAGGAATAAAGAAAACCTTTTTGATGAGAGGGTAATAAAGGTGTATAATTAGATGTTTCCGAGTACACAACAAAGTTAGTTCGAAGTGAAAAAAAACAGTTGTTTTATCATTGGTAATTAAGTAACAAACATCCGATTGATGTGCAGGGAGAAAAAGAGTTTATACAAGTAGTACTCTTGGGAAAGCTCTGAAGAAGAATATGACACCAACAAGAATAATAACTTCAACAGTCCTGTTCTTCTTCATTCTCTTTGTTGGTTTTTACGTGTATTATCTCCAAATCGACGTAGTAAGTACTTTATCTTTCTCTTATCTCATTAATGTTTTATTGATGTTCTTATTACTTGAGATGGGATGACCAAATTAACAAAATTACTGCTAGAGTGATGAAATGAACTATGCAAAATCTGTGATTGTCCATCGTAGAATTTTATAACTACTAGTTAATATCATTAGTTTTTATCAGTATTATTAAGTTTAAGATTTTACAACTTTGAACTTCTCAGAATTCGTTAGAAATACGCCTTATAAGATGCCTAAGATCTTGCAAAAATGGTTTAAACCACCACCTTTCCTTGCCGCTGGCAGCTGCTGCCTAAGTGGTAGACTTTGACTAATCCACGCATATAATTAATCTCTTGATTATTTGGTGTTAAAATGTAGGACGCAAGTTATGTTGTTAGCATTTGATTGGTTACTTTTCTTGGAAAAATGTGGGACATGTCATAATAGTCCGAGCTCTATCACTATTAAGGATGCACATGAGCCGGTACGGCCCGGTTTTCTGTTGGAACCGGTCCCTGTACCTGGTGTTTACCGGTACCTCATTTTGAGGACCGGTACCTGTACCTGGACTTGTACCTGTAAGACCGGTACCGGGTTTTTACCTATTACAGTTTCAAATCAAAAAGAAGAAAACTTCATAAGTTCTTCCCTACTATGACAGGAACCCTAACTTTACCAATACAAACCATACAAATACAAATATACAATGAATCAATGACTCACAGAAACTTCACTGCAACAATTCTTCAATCTGATTTCTAACTTCATACCCACATTCACAGGGAAAATAAAAAACCCAAATCTGTTGCCATTAACACTTGAATCTACCCAATCTTCTAACCCATCAGAATTGTTGAATTTCTACAGTAGCACTACCATCTTCTCCTCAATCTATTCACGGCTGTAATTTCTCAGATTCAATTTTCCGGAACTAACAACAGCCACCACCATCACAGAATCCATTAATTCTTCGTTTCTAGACGTCAAACAAATCTATCTCGAATAAAACCTTACATCAGATTCAAACATGCAATGAAACAGATTAATTAAACATGTAACTAATTATTAAGAACCCTAAGTTAAACAAACATATTCGAAATTATCCAAAATCAGATGATGGTGGTGGTGGTGGTAAATATGATACAGAGACTCAGAGTCAGAGTGAAGAAGAATAAAAAGAAGTGAGCGGTGGTGCTTCTGTTCTTCGGCTCTGAGAAAAAAGGAAGAAGAATCAGTCGTGAATAGGTGATTCTCGAGAGATAAGATTACTACAAATACCTAGAATCAATGGTCGTGATTAATTCTGATTAAAAGATCGAAGGCTATTATTAACCGGGTTATTTGGTCCGGTACAAGCCGGTACTCTCCCATTCCCGGTCCTTGTACCGGTATACACCGGTTCTCATATTTCATTCCCGGTCCCTATACCGACTACACCGGTTCCGGTCCAGGTTTTCCGGTTCCAGGTCGGTTCTTGTGCAGACTTAGTCACTATTCACTGTTTAGGATTGGGTGTTCCTATATATACCCTATAAAATACTAACTCTACCCCATTAGTTAGCTAACAAGAAAATCATTATTTTTTCCAAACTTTTGATACCGGTACCCCACTCTTTATCTAACCATATTTAAACACAAAATTGGTCAATACACCCAATAACGACAATTCCTGGGTGAAAAAGACATGTAAAATTTGATACTGTTTAAATGGACGAGAATGTAAAAATAGTCAGGATGTAAACAGTTTCATCCTACCTATTTTCAAATACTGTTTCTTATTTTTAATTTACATCAAGATGCATCCAGTTTCACCATCGCTATTTTTTAAGTTTAAGCCAGGATGAATCCAAATTCATTCTTGCTATTTTTTTGGTGTCCATTTCATCCATATTAATTTTTACTCGTCCATTAGAACCATGTTTTAAAAATATTTGGGCAATCGACCAAATTTCTCATATTTAAATTGTTCACGAACAATGAATGTTTTGATGGCAGGAAGATTAGCTGAGAGGGTACACAAATAAAGGGGTACCGTTAGTATTTTCTGAGGTATATACAGGAACACCTAGGATTTCACTTTCAGATCTTTCTTTATTGTCTGCACGGTGCGGAAGCGCCATTTGGAGATGAGAACCGTTAGCAAACTAGAAAATTCTGGTTTGGTCTAGACTGATTACGATTTGGTCAAAGAACTAGTGTATAAGAAAAAGGAACACCGAACTGCATATCTTCCCAAGAAGAAAATAAGAAAAGCCGATGCACAGAAATGAAAATGCGTCCCATGAGAATAGCGGATGCACAAAAATGAAAATACGTCGCATAAGAATAGGTCCAATGCATAAAAAATGGAAATGCGTAGCAATAAAAATCATATAACCAGTGCATAAAAAAGGAACATAAATTACGTTTCAGAAAGAATTTGGTGTTGACGAGATTCGAATTCAGGTCAACTGTTTCGTCACCGAATAACTTTACTACTGTCCTAGAGTCACGTCGAAATTTTATATGTTTTCCTATTGTAAAAATTTTGTATATAGCAATATTTTTTCCGTTTTGACGTATTTAAGGAAAAGAAATTTGTATTTTTTTCCACCATGAATTCCCAAGACACATCACTTTGAAATCCAATCAAAATCTACAAATTCAAAAAGAAATCTCTAGAAGTTTGTAGATAAATAGGCTGATTGACTAACAAACATAAATGATGAAAAAGTCTGGATAGCATTTTTGAGGATTAGAGTGAAGATATATCAGCCTAAAATCACTGAAAACAGTTTCCAGTAAGGAGAAGTGGGATGTGATAGAAATCATTGATACGACACTTTGGGGCAAGGAGAAGTTGGAAGTGATAATGTAGGAAAAGCCCCGTTTGGGATTGCCTTTTTTCTTACCAAAAACCTTTATAACAAATTTGCAAAAAACTTTTACAAAAGAACCGTGTTTGGTAAAACAAAATTTCGAAGTGCTTTTGGATAGGAACACTTTCCTTTTAGGCATGTTTTTAAAACCTACTTAACACTAGCTTTAAAAAGCCAGACAAACATAGACTCCAGACCTAGATAATTTTATTTAATTAATTTTCTGTTTTTAACCTTGCTAGTTTATTGAAAAGACAGATTTTATCCAAAAAAAAATTATACAGCTATTATTATATTTCCAGTCTCGATATTGGTCCTTTAATTTTCTTTTGAAACAATTAATAACAATTTTTATTAAATGATATTCGGATAAATTAGCAATTAATAACGATTTTGGTCCTTAAATATTTTTTTTCCTGGTTCCCAACAAAAGCAATCCATCTTTCCAGTAAAACAATTCATTTTTGGGGAGAGTGTAAAGTTATGATATTCGGATGTTTTGGAGGTAGGAGGAAAAGTTGGTTCAAAATCAAATAAAACAGTTGATTTATGATTGATACATGTGACGGACATCGGACCAGAAGGGAGGTTAGGACTGTATACAAGTACTACCCATCAGAAAGCATGATAATTAACTCTACATCTCAGTTTCTGTAAATCGGTGTCCAATTCATTTGCAAGCCTGTAATCAAACTTGGTTAGCTGCACAACCTGTTGCAGAAGAATCGAGATCAGTAAGAATCACCCTTCGTAATAATTTCTCTCTAAAATCTCTAATCTTCAACTGATAAGATGGAAACTTCCCGTAATCAGTATAACTGTGGGAACAAATACGAGTAGATTACTGCCCTACGATGCAGATGAATCCGTGGATTTCAAATTCCAACCACAACCAACCCACTAGAAATGCGGATTTGAGAATTCCACCCGTGACCGGTCCATAGATCTTACGGATTGGACTTCACCCACAATTTTGCAGACGGATACGGTTGAAATCTGCGATTCCGGACCTTTTGCTCACCCCTAGTTGGAAGGATATAATTGGTCATGTGGCATCATATTGTATTGACGTAGGGCCCAGTCATGTTGTTAGCATTTTATTGGTTAATTCGTTTGGTTTTTCCTTCGTTCAGTCTTCCAATAATTGTGCGACATCTCGTAATAGTCCGAGTTCCGAAGCCGTATTACAAATTTTGGTGCATAACAAGTTTTTCTCCCATTTCTAGCGCTTTTTTAGAGATGTATTATCAATGCACAAAAAAAAAAAAAAAACTTGTTTAACTTTTTTTTTTTTTTTTTACCTTCCCAAAACAATCCATCTTTCCTGGAAAACAACCCGTTTTTGCTGAGAGGGTAAAGCACAGTTCTCATATTAGATGTTTCTAAGGTACGAAGAAAACTTAGTTCAAACTCAAATAAAACAGTTGTTTTACGATTAATATGTGAAGAAATCGGATTGGACGGGAGATTGAGATTGTCCACCAGTGCGGATCATCATAAAGTAAGAAAGAAGAACATGGCAGCAACAAAAATAATAACTTCAACGGTCCTATTCTTCTTCTTCATTCTTTCGGTTGGTTTTTGCATTTATTACCTCCAACTCGATGTAGTAAGCTACTCTTCCTCTTCTATCTGCGTTTTTGTTAATTTTTCTTTTGTTTTACTCTTCTCCATCCTATCATGATTAAACATTTACTGTTACTCTTCTCCATCCTATCATGATTTAACATTTACTTTTGAACCCGGTGTTAGTCAAAAGGGTATTAGAATCTTGCTGACTCACAACTGAAACTATTTAGTGGCCTTAACCTAAGGAAGCTAAGAATGAGTTTGTTTAACAAAAATTAGTTAGGATTTCACAACAAGATGTTTTTGCTTGACATGACTTCTTCTCTGTTTACAATATTGGTGTCTTTGTTGAGTGTATGTATAAGCTGAAAATATTTCTTACGATGATATGAATCGAAGTATATATATATATATATATGTGTGTGTGATTGTCCATCTAGAAATCATACACTATGAACAACTTCATGAAAATGTTTTGGAATGGCCGATCAGCCTTCACTTGCGGCCAACAGAAAATACAGCCGCTGGTGGCCAAGTGATGGAGACGACTTTGATCAGTTCGACACATATAATTGGTCATGTCATGTGGCATCATATTTTATGGAGTATCGGGTGATTTGATAATCTTTTCTTGATTTTAACTTGTTAGTGATGTGGGCCCCGTCATGTTGTTAGCATTTTATTGGTTGGTTAGTTTGATTTTCTTTCCTGACCCTTCCAATAAAAATAAAATTTGTGGGACACCTCCTAGAGCCAGTTTATAGATGTGACGGGTTAATGAGAAAAATTAAGGTTCGACGACTTAACTTGAGACCATTTGGTCCAACTCAGTTTTGGACTAGATCGTGATTTTGTCTTCCCTTTTGTTTTTCTTTTGTTGATTTGTTGTTGTTTTTTTTGATGGAAAGATTAATGATATTAATTAAGAAATATAATACAATAGGTTTACAATTATTAAAGATTATTTGAAATTATAATAGATTTTTGAACTCGTTGTTGCAAGTGAGTAGACATATGCGGAAGACTTCTAATCCTTACTTCCGTTGCTACCGAGTCGTTGCTTCCTTGTTTTCTTTGTTGATCTTCCAATTATGTTAAGAAGACAAATTTAACCATTTCTTGAATACATTAGACAATGCATTGCACATAAAATACGCCTCTAAGCTTTTAGCGCATTTAACATATAACTAGTGTATGATAAAAGAATATGAACTACGTGATTTCAACAAAATGATAATAAATGCATTGTAAGCGACAGTCTAACCTCAATAAATGAATAACCTAGAAATTATAGTATTTGTTCAACAAGGTTAAATATTTATCGATAATTTATTCATTTGTAGAGTACTTTTTTTTTCTTCATCTTATTAACTGATGAACACCTAGCAAAGCATTCTAGAAGTTGTGCATGCATTATTAAAAAACTAATGGCGGAGTGCATTTTGGTATAGGTGGAAGGAAAAAACAATCAATTTTATATGCAATTTTTGACAAGAAATGACTTCTTATGCGAACATTCTTGAATGGACGAAACATTTTAGTCTAATATATATGTATTTTTTTTTTACAAGAATTACTAATTATTCATTTATGTTTTTATATGGCCTTTAAAGAATCAAGAAAAATTATTCACTAATTCATTTAGCGAGGTTATTGATTTATCCCCTTTGCACAAGTCGGAACTTAAAAAATTATTCAATTGGCGAGATTATTCATTTATGAAACATTTATTTATCAAGGTTATACGGTATCCAATGCACAAAAACAGTTTAAAAGAATAATTAATTTACAAAAAGATGCATTACGAATAATCGGTACAGTACTGGAACTAACCGACGCACAAATATACTATGTAAGAATAATTACTTTACAAAAAATTGCATTACAGATAATCGATGTGCAAAAAGAAATAGCAACACATAAACCAAAGCTGACACAGGATTGCTTTGGGCTACATAACCTAATTAGCGTTTATTTTGGTACTGTTGTTTTTGAAATATTTCAAGGAGGCTAATTTGGTGCTTGGTATTTTTCTAAATTCCCTCTCCATATAAATCTCATGTATTATGTTCACTCTTGCAGCCTATGATCACAAATAGTTTCAGCAAAAAGGTAGAAGGAGTAACCTCAAAAGACACAAAGAGAACAGAAACCCCTCCAGTTAATTGCTTGTTTGCAAACCTGACCCTTACATGTCCTTTAAGTAGTTCAGAGACACAGATCTCGTCAGCTAATAAATCATCAACTGAAGTATGCCCTGAATATTTTCGCTGGATACATGAAGACCTATCGCCATGGAGAAAGACTGGGATCTCGAACGACATGATAATGCGTGCAAGGAGAACTGCAAACTTCAGATTAGTAATTGTTGATGGTAAAGCTTATCTGGAGACTTATGGGAAGGCTTTTCAATCGAGAGATACGTTGAACCTATGGGGAATATTACAACTTATGAGGAGGTACCCAGGGATGTTGCCCGATTTGGATTTGTTATTCGACTGCAATGACCCTCCAGTCATCGAATCTAGTTTATATATGCAACCAAATTCCACTGTTCCGCCGCCCGCACTGTTTAGTTATTGCTCAGACGACTCTCATTTGGATATCGTCTTTCCTGACTGGTCCTTCTGGGGTTGGTAATTGTTCTTTACCCATTCTGTTAAACTAATGCTCGCTTAAACAAAATAAGATATCGTTGTCATAAGATGGAAAATGTATTAATCTATGTATATGTTATTTCTTTACAGGCCTGAGATCAATATAAAACCATGGACTACACTACTAGAGGAGATGAAAGAGGAAAACAGCAAGAGAAAATGGACAGAAAGGGAACCTTATGCTTATTGGAAAGGAAACACTGATGTAGGTAACTCTAGGAAGGATCTCATCAAGTGCAATGTCTCAGACAAACAAGATTGGGGTGCTCGACTATATGAACAGGTAAATTATATATTACGTGCAAAATTAAAATAAAAAATGTTCTGAATGACGGGTTTGCAAAATCTAATTTTTTTTTGATGTTTATGCATATGCATTCTTATACTGTAACAAACATGAGAAACATTATGGACTCTTATAGACGCCAACTAATTAGTAGACGTTGCATCTACAGGATTGGGGTCGTGAATCTCAAAATGGATTCCAGAAGTCTGATTTAGCAAAACAATGCACTCACAGGTCATACAAAGTTCCCATTCCATATAAGTTCATGTCTTTGGTTTGTATCATGGAACTAACTAAAGTTTCTTGGTAATGTTTTTAACAGATACAAAGTCTATATTGAAGGATGGGCTTGGTCTGTCAGCCAAAAGTACATTTTAGCTTGTGATTCTCTTACACTGCTGGTTAAGCCCCGATTCTATGATTTCTTCACGAGAGGTATAAAGCCTCTGAAACATTACTGGCCTATCAAGATCAATGACATGTGCAGATCCATAAAGTTTGCTGTTGGTTGGGGAAACACACACGAACAGAAGGTGACTGTCTTTGTAATTTTCTTTCTCTATACAAAAATCTAGCCCTATGCTTTATACGGAAGATTCCTTTAGGCAGACAAAAGAAAGTTATAATGCAAGTAATATAGCCAATGTGGATTGGAACCCTTTTTCTACCTGCAACATAATAACTAACCTTTGTGATTTAACAGGTCCAGGAAATTGGGAAGGCTTCCAGTGACTTCATCCGCGAAAATCTAAAGATGGAATACATTTATGACTACATGTTTCATCTCTTAAACGAATATGCTAAGTTATTGACGTATAAACCAACAATACCTCCAAATGCCATTGAATTTTGTTCTGCGACCATGGTTTGTCCTCACCCGGATGGACTTGAGAAGACCTACATGATGGAAACCATGGTGAGGCATCCTAGTGATACCGGGCCATGCACCATGCCTCCTCCATTTGATCCTCCATCTTTTCACTCTCTACTTGAAGAAAAAGAACAATCAATCAAAAAGGTGGAGACGTGGGAGAATAAATTTTGGAGCAGGCACCGCAAGTAAATTTTTGGAGGTTTTACAACTTTTTTTTTTCATTAAAGTGTATCAAATGAGATTTGGCTAGTATACATCCAGAGCTGATAATATATGGGGTTAAATGTTAAGTGCATAATTTGCACTAAATGTTAGTTTTCTTATATTTAGTCCTATTTTTTGTTTCAAAGTACTGAGTAATTTGGCTGAATGACTATAATAATTCTTGAAACACAGTATTCGCTTCAGTTCGAGGATCAACATTCTGAACTCCAAGAACCCATATGTTCTGCATTACATGTTTTGGTATTCTAATTCCTGTTAACTCCTTTAAATGAGCGACGGCCATCTTACTTCCCACAATATTTACAACAGGGCCACATTTTGCATTCAGTACGATGCACTTAAGTAGGTTTTCATCTGAACAACTCAGCCTATACGCTGAATTCACAGTAAATCTAAGATTTTCACATGAATCCAAAAAGTTGTCAGAGCAACTCAACGTAACTTTATGGTGCTTGTTTAAAACATTTTGTAGATGATATCGAGCAGTACTTTGGGCCTTGATGGATCTGACAGCCTTCATTTTGCAGGCACTACTGATGAAAGCTTTGTTTGGAATTTCTTCATCCAGTCTCAGCAATACTGCAGCTCTTTCAGCACTAGCCCAGCAACAACACAATGACGAACCATCATCCACTATGAAACCTGCAAGTGGTATATTGACAGGGGATGATTTGCTCCTCTCCTTCATTTGTGCGTTATTTAACTCACAGTTCTGCTTTTCCAGCCAGAGTAAATGGATTGCCACAACCCTGCAACGAAACTGCTTTGGCTTACTATCTTGACACGGAATCGACTCTGATATCAAACTGCTAGTAACCGTGTCTCGCGACGCATTTTGTAATATATCCAAACCAAACATCGGACCTGAACAACTGAGACCAACCTTATCATAGACTTCTTTTACTAAGTTAATCACGACGAACGTCACCGGAGTCAGCATCAATGCTTGCTCTCCCACAAGAACACGGTGGAATGTTGCCCGTATTCCTGGTCCCAATCCAATTGGATAAGCATGCTGACTTAGAACACCACGTAATTTCACAAGTTGACAGCCATCAGAGATATGAATGCAAGTGCTCCCTGATGACCCCCTAAAGGACCTCAACTGACGAATATTTCCACTATCACCACATAGTAAATGCTCATTACCAGAATCAGATTCAAAACTGTGAACATCTACTACACATCCGTGAACAGATATTAAAGCACCTTGTGGCAACCTGCCATCAAATTCAGTTGGTCTGAAACACTGCAACTCAGAAGCCATCGTCTTAAGGCAGAAAAAGATATTAGCAGTGTCCACGAATAAAGCAATAGACTTGATTGATTTGTCCTTTGATCCCTCAATATCCACCTTCAAGCGGCCAAATGCATCAGCAGACATATGCAGAATCACTTCAGTACAATTCCCTGGGTCTTGCACTGACGATCTGAGGAAAAATAGTTCACTGCTGGTTGAAATTTTAGAAGGAACTGCATCATTCCCATCAGAAGCCATATTGAACACATGGCTCTTCTGTACCTCGCTGGCAGGAAAACCTTTATCAGATGAAATTGAGAAGCTCCACATTGGTGTTCGAGAAGTAATAAGAAACTTACCACATGATATGTAGTTAAAGTAGTTTACAGTACCAGGGGTTTCTTCATTATCATACCTTATCAAATAACACACACCAACTTGTAGCAACTCATACATTCTAAGAGTTTCAGACTGAAATTCCAGCAGAACCTTCTGACGATTTGATTTGCTGATAACACCATCCATAGCATCAGAATTCTTGCAAATCAAGCTTCCTTTTCTTGCTAGTCTGCCATTCTTATAACTCCTTACTAGGACCTCAAATTGTATTTCATCAACTAAACCAAAGATTTTGTGTCTATGGTCGTCACTAAATCCCCTATAAGAAAATTTCCCACTGATTGGACAACCAAAAGACTTGCTGCTCAAAATTCTTATGTTCTCGTTGGAGGTAGAAGTTGAAGCTAGGCTTGATATGTGGTCATGTTTAGGCCTCTTACTTGGCAAGTTTCCTGAGTAATCTCTTCTGCTGCATTCCTCTGGGGCATCTACGTGAGAATCAGTCACTTGATCTTCTTCAAGAAGCAAATTCCAAGGCAAGACTATCGCCTCTGCAAACAAGCTTGATTTTTTGGAAATAATTGGCTCGCCTAGGAAATCTCTTACGGCGGGAAACTTGTGTGTTATGAGAACCAGATGGAATAATCCATCTTGGATTTCCCTATGATTGCCAAAGCTACCAGTTTTAAAAGGATGATTCAAGGTTTCATTTAGGCAAGTTGTATCTGTCATACAAAAGTGAAGATAAATTGCTGCTGGTTTCATCTCTCTTTCTCGTTGAACATGGTGAAAGATATCCCTCCACGAGAACAGCTTAGTTTTACTAAAGCCTAAATCACTCACTTCTGCAGGTAGTCCCTCTAGAACAATGCTGTAGGTTCTTACCTCATATATACTTCTGACATCACAATTTGATGGAAAGTCTGGAACTACAACATCAATGCTGCCAGTTGCATCAACCAACTGCAATCGCCCAGAAAAAGGAGAGATCTGCAAAGAACCAATCAAGACAATACCAGTACCTTCACTTGACATAATCCTCCTGAGCATTCGGCAATAAGATTTCCCTTCACAGGACAAAAGGCTTGAACAATTTTTCCTTTCAACTACATTAGAGCCATTCTGGATGTCTAACAGCATATTCACCCACAAACGATCGCAGTGGCTGACAAAATTCGTGACGGGTACTGCCAACTTTAAGGAACTGCAGTATTGCTCATTAACACAGCCACACAGATTATGCTTGCAGAATTCCGTGAATACTCCACATCGAGGTCTAAAAGCATACAAGGGTAAGATTGATGTTGCATACATCTGAACCATCCCAATTTTATTTTTTGATCCTAAGATCTCCTTCTCGGAGACAAAAGCGGAGATGTTTTTCTTGAAACATGATATCATCAGCAGTAACCAAAATCTAGCCGAAAATACCAAGGACTCAATGAACTTGTCCAACAAACTCTGCAGCTGCGACTGAATATGACACGGAGTCTCCATCAGTGAAAAGGACTTCACTTTAATGCTTGTCTTGTAGCATGCCCCAAGCAAAAGCATTCTTGTCCAAGAAAATTTTGGGCGTACAAAATGGACATTTATAACAGAAACCACAGCCCCAATTCTCAAAGAATGAGGTGGAGAAAGTAAACGATCAGTAATTAAAATCCACACTTTGTCATCCAATTCTACAACCATGCCTTCCATGTATACCCCCGTAACAGTACCACTATATGCCCCAGAATCTCCACTTCTCTTTATCATGGTCGCTTCATCCGGAAACCCTTGCCTGTATCTCAATGCAGCTTTGTCTGTCGTTATAAGCATAGAACACGAGTCTTGTTTCCCAATAAAAACCACTTTTTTCTTCAACCCAGTGAAGCACACAACATTTCCGAGCAGCTTTGTAGCAATGGGATGGCAAGAAGCAGCAGAACCCAAGAAGTATACAGTTTCAGGAACCGTGAAAGAATGACTACTACTCCTTCCATGAAGCAGACCCTGTACTGATATCTTAGAAGTGCACAACTCACATTTGCAGACTAATAATTCCGCAAGGAATCCGCTCTCAGTTGAACTTTTATCAGAAACGGTACATGGAATACAGAAAACAGGACTAACCGAAGCAATTACACCGTGAATAAACGATCGTGTTCTGATATTCTCTTGTCGACAGTAAGAATTGGAAGCCAACATAAAAGCAGAATCCAAAGAGGTAATACTACATTGGTCATTTACACAACCATCATGAGGGCTACTACTCCTCCATCTAATTATCTCTAAAAATCCCCCCTTTTTACAATGAAATGGAATGAAATTCCAAGCTAAAACAAGAATTTGTTTACCAATTGTCTTAATAATGTCTATGTCAAGAAAGTCACAACAAACCCTAGAAGAAGAACCATCAGAAAATGAAAAGCAAGACCTTTTATTATACTTACAGTTATTATCCGCAGTTGGAAGATTAAGGGTTCCAATTATTATACTCGGGTACTCCAGGGACTCTAAATAAGAACTTCTATTGAAACCACTTTCATCATTCCCCGATTGTTTTGGAGATTTTCTTGATTTGGGTTGAGGAACGGAACCAGAAATGAGATGTTCCGGGGAAGAAGAAGAAGAGGAAGAAGAAGGGTTTAGAGAGAAAGCGCCTGTGAGAGGGCGGGAGCTTTGAAGTAGCTCTGAGAGTAAGAGAATCTTTGGTTCCTGCATCTGCAAATTGGAAGACTGATTATTTTGAAGGTTCTATCTTTTGCCGGACATCAATTTGAATTTTGAAGGTCTCATGAAACCTAGGATGTAGTGTACATCCAAAATTTGAATTAAAGTGGAAAGTACATTGGGCGAAGGGATAGATTTTGTTGGGCCGGGCCACACGGCAAAGGGTGATGCTAAATTTAGGCTAAGTCCTATGGATGCTAATTTAATGGTTAAATTAGTAATCTTCTAAATCCTATGAAAATTTTAATCTAACATGCTAATCGCGGAATAAAACAGCAAACAGCGCCACAGTATTTCATCCACAAACAACTGACCTTATTTGATTTTTCTATTTTATTGACCAAAACATCACTGTATTCATGTGTACGTAGTAGTTTGAAAAGTAATGATGTGAAATTACCCTGTTCTTCATATCAATGAAATGATTTATTAGTATTATATTACCTGGTTCTTAACTTTTTATGGTGCACGAGCTTTCGAGAATAAAATAATTAAAAGTAAGCCATCAAATCGTAGCTATTGGGAAGCAAAGTAACGGCATTCTCGACAACTTTGTCAGTAATACACTCCGTTACCTGCCTCAAAAAAGAAAATGCATGCAAACCCCATGCTCTAAAGCTACTTCAAAACATTCATCGTTACTTTTTCGGCGCTGAACCATGTAGCGCTGTTAATTTATTGTTGCTAGTTCATCTGTGAGCACCTGTTAGGAGAGAGAATTAGTGTTAATTTTTAGGCCACATTTTTTTTTTGAACTGCGACACTTAATTGCTAATCTAGCAGCTCAATCTACTCCATAGGACTTAGCCAGCCTATTCGGTTCGCATGGAATTGGAAAGTCAAGAATGGAATTCCATTACGGGGTAATCCAATTCTAGGAATTGAATTCCACTGAAAGAATTTCTTGGTCTGAGATATTTTGTTTGAGCTAGTTCGGCCGACCGATCGAAGGGAGGGAGGACTCTATATATGGTGACTTTGTGTCAATGTGGGACATTATTTTTTTCTTTCAAATTTGACACAAAAAGATTGGATTTGGTGTTGATAACCAAAATTTGGTGTCCCATTTGAAATGACGCGACTGACCCTCCCTTTTAGTCCAATTACTATAACTCCTTATGTATCCTATTTTTCATGGGTATAATTGGAAAGCAAACTAGAATATAACATATCTATTAATCCGTGCCTTGGAATTTTACAAATTTCATCTCATTGGAAAACTTTTAAAGAAATCTACGCAATGAGTATGAATAACAATATCAAATTTAGAGTTCTTACGTAAAAATCGGAAGTGCTTATCCATTTAGACACAATATTTGAAAATTGAATGCATAGCGATTATGCAAACCACCACAAAAGATGCATAACACATTGTGCATCCTTATTTTGGTTTATGCATTAACTAATTTTCCGTCGCAACTAATAAAACGATGTGCTCCCTCTGTTTCAGGAAAATTGATACTTTCATTTTAGGCACAATTTTCGAAAACTGAATTCATAGCCATTATGCAAACCGCCACAAAGGATGCATATCACATTATGCAGTCATATTTTGGTTAATGCATCAACTGATTCTACGTTTTAGGAAAAGTGATACTTCCACCCCATTTTAGAAAAAGTGATACTTTTACTCTATTTCAGGAATAGTGATACATCTTTTTGCTTTACAATTTCGCTTTACAAATTTACAAATCCGACTCCGTGCCATTCTGGTGGAACAAAATTGTGAGTACAAAATTTAGTTTTGCGTCAATTTTTTCGGTCGGCCTTCCCACCGTGGAAACGGTCATCTATTTAATCCGGTTACAGTGAAAACTGATTCTGTGAAATGACATTAATATTTCCCAAATTTTATTTCTAACGTTCTCTAGTATGCTGAAGAGAACTCAATCAGAAGTATTATTAAAATTTCAGAATCAAGATTTATCACACCGGAATTACAAACTTATTTGTTATTTATTTGATTTCGGAGTTTTAGGATTAAAGAAGATGAAACTGGGTTATTCTATGATTAAATGATGATTAGCTTTAGATTTTCTAGAGCACTTTATGAGATTTGGTAGAGAAAGATGAGATTTGCAAGGAAATGAACATCGAGAAAAAGATTAGTTGTGACAGATTTCCATGTCTCAAGCTTTCTTTCTGGGTTTTCTTGAATGGTAACCAAGTTAGGAAAAAAACAAAAAAAAGGAGACTGTTGTTTTGTTAGGAAGGATAATAAAAAAAATTCATAGGAAATATCATTTTTTTTCCCTATAATCCGATTCCATTGCATCGGTGGACTAGTGAAATAGGATTTTCTTGAATTTAATTTCGTAAGAATGCTTGGTACATGGAATTGAGCTGATCCCGCTTGAATTGAATTATTGAGTATTCAATTCCGCGAACAAAACCACACCAACCGACAAAAGACCACATTAAATTCCTTTTATAAAATGGTGGATTCCATGTTAATGCCTAAACCTTCGTGACGCATTTATATAGCTAGGTGGTTTCGGAGGTCCACGTGTTTAAGATTAGAATATGTACATAGGTCAGTTGCAAAATGTTATTTTGGGTGTTTCAGTTGAATTAGAGTCATACTGATGATTTTGGGATATCGAGTAAATTTGAGTAATCGTATTTTAAGTGTTTCAGTTGCATCTGGGTCACCAAGTATAGTTTGGATCATGGTATAGATTTTGAGATATTAAATAAATTTTGATCAAAAGACTATAGATCTTGGAGTACCATATAGATTTAGGGTATCATTCCGAAAACAATGAACATAGTGTAGATATAGGTGTAAAGATATCAACCCAGCTCACGAAAACAGTGAACATAGTGTAGATATAGGTGTAAACATATCAACCCAGCTCACGAAGTCATGCATTTCGTGTGCTACATGTTGTGTTATATTGTGCTAGAGATACAAATGTTCTATGTGGTGTCGTGTTAGAGGGCATATTATGCTATCAAGAAAAATTGTGCAGATATGCCCTGCTAGCATATTTATTTGATTTTTCCCAAAAAAATATTTTCATATATTTTAGATACAATAATTACATTTAGCCTTCTGGTCAAACGCACTGTTGGTGTAGCGCTGACAGTGGGTTGACTTTCAGTTTTTTGTAGTTTTAATATTATTTTTTTCCGGTTTTTCTTCTTCTTTTTTTGCTTTTTATAGTTAGCTGGTTTTTACTTTCTCTTGTTCTTGTTTACACTCGTTTTCTTCTCTAGTAAACTTTTTTAATTTTCTCAATTAAAGAAGACGGATAACAAATGAAGAACGAAGAACGTAAAACAAAAAGAGAAAAAGAAATTCCGCCCTAGGTAATTTATATGAAGACATTTATGTTCAAACCTGATTTTAGAAAAATAATAATATCCAGAGTTTATTAATCTTAAGTCAATTTATTAATCACATATATGTCTTCTATCAAAATAAATAAATAAAAGTAATCACAAATATGATAAAAATATTTACAATATGGTTTATATTAATCTAATATAAACTTTTTTTTTTGACATAAACAGTGAGTAATTTTATTAACTTGACGAAAGACGATTATCCAACAATAAAAAGTTCTCGAGTACACTACGGGGACTATCTTGCCAGACCTGTGTAACGTTAAACTTCATGCTCAACTTAGCAAGTTCATCTGCAGGTTTATTACATATTCTATGTATAAAAAAACACTTCCTCTTAGGAAAAAACTTCATAATGTGAATAATATCTTGCATAATGCCCTCATTTTCCCATGCTATTACTGGAGAGGAATTATTGATGTAACATTCAATGTTCTTCAAGTCTGTCTCAAACACCGCATGAGAGATCTACAACTCTTTGCTCCACACAACTGCATCAAAAATGGCTAGGCATTCTGCTCTTTCTGAATCTGCTACTCATGCATAGGACTTTGAGAGACATCCCCTCCAATTACCTGAAAAGTCACGCATAATCAAACCAATACCTGTTAGGCCAGTATTAGAATCATAAGATGCATCACAACTAATGGTTATATAAGGTCTAGCATAGGGTTTCCATATTGCAGATGGATGTGATGGTAATGAAAGAGCCATATTACAAGTCCCTTCATTGACAGTAATTGTATACAGATAGTTAGCAAAACTGATAGCTTTCTTGGCAGTGGCTCTAGGATCATCCTTCTTGTTCTGGAAAACCAATTCACATCTTTCATTCCATATACTCCAGGCAACCACCATAACTAGTTTTAGCCAATTATACTGACCTTGTTGTAGCTTATACCGTATCATCCAATTTTCGAGAAAAGCAGCAATGTCATGATACCCACCTGTGAGTACTTGACCTCCACCTAGAACTTCCATCCAAACTGCCCTTGAGAAAGGACAATGAAACAAAATATGCATTATACTTATATCATGTTGATTGCATAAAGCACATGTTTTGTTTATGTAACCACACTACCATGATAAGCTGTTAGAGCACTGCTCGGTCGAACTCGCAAGCGTTGCTATCTCAAGCTTGTTTGTCAAGTTTAATTGTCAAAACTATAAGTCTTGATTTCTAGTCTACTTATAGCAAAGTCTCGAATTAGGATAGAATGTGTAGTTGAGATTTAGACTTCACGATGTTTATCGATTGAAGACGAGGAACTACTAAGGGGAGCTTGTGAAACTTCATCAACAAAAGGTATGTAGAGACTCGAACTCATCTATAACTCAAAAGTCTATTTATACTCTATCTCCTATTTGAGACAAAAGTCGTATATCTATATAGACTTCGATTATACACATTTGATATTTCGAGCTGAGTTTGACTCGCTTACATATTTCTCGAAATATGTGTTGGTAAGCTTTCGCTTTAACCAAGTTCATCTTATATTCTTGACGAAAGTCAAATGATAATCATGTGAAAATCGCCTGGTAACATTTTATATGATTTGTGTGAGACAATCATTTGGTGTAGACTCGGAATGTTTCGTATTGATCA
Organism: Papaver atlanticum; assembly: GCA_023531105.1. Taxonomy (NCBI): domain Eukaryota; kingdom Viridiplantae; phylum Streptophyta; class Magnoliopsida; order Ranunculales; family Papaveraceae; genus Papaver; species Papaver atlanticum. Next base: position 64,071 of record JAJJMB010017331.1, read on the forward strand.
TTTGATCAGTTGAAAATTGCTTTGAAGCTAATAGTTTGTGTGAGACAGTTATTGTCGACTTCTAAGAATGTTTCAATGATTGAAATGGGAGTTTACAACAATTAACCATGATTGGATATAACACAGTATGCGTACTTGTATGTTAACTGTTGCAAGTCATTCCAAGTCCGGGAACCATAGTATGCATACCCGTATGCATACTTGTTTGTTAGTTGAAGTCTGAGAACTTAGTATGCATACCCGTATGCATACCGGCATAAATTCAAGTCCTGGAATTCAAATGAGTTTGGTGGTGTACGACAGTATGAGTACCCATTCGCATACTGGCGAACCCAGACCAAATCCAGCTACTTAGACTCTGGTACCCGTTTGTATACTTGAGTGGGTTATGTTCTAAAATCGGTTTGTTCATGAACTAATACATTTATAAAATAATGAATGCAATCTTTTGGAAATCGTGGCTATAATGTTCATGAATTTATTCGAGTGAATCAAAATCGATTTTGCTTCAATTGCGTCTTGTATACTTCTATGAGAATATAAACAATTGAACAACTCTAGAACTAGTTTTATTTGAGTCATTTGAACTAGTTGTGTTAAGATGAACAAGGTTGATATGAAAGTGTTCATATGGTTAACTTCAGTTAACTATTGTTGAGTCAACAAGGTGTACACGTTTAGGTACGGTTACCCATATCTAAATGAAGTCACTTTTCATTTGTGTGTAACAAGCTAAGTTCGATCTTACTGTTAAAAGATATTAGCTTGAGTATAATCAGGTTTTCATCTAACGGTGAACATTGAATGCTTTGTTACCAAGGTAACATTGATTGCAAACCCGGATTTGAAAACTATTTAAGGGAGAACTCTAGCAACTGGGAAACCTAATCCCCACACCTCATGTGTGATACTAGTTGCGACTAGAGTCGATTTTCCTTTAACCTAGGTTTTTCCTAAAACCATTATAGGTTAACGACTTAAAGACTTCATTGGGATTGTGAAGCCAGACCCAACTATTTTCTATGTAGTTGCGTGTTCTGATCTTGCTTTATTCTATCGTATTGAGTACTATCTTCTCTAAGATTTGCTCAAGATTTAATCTCCGATAGGCATCAAGGTTTCTCAAGTTTTATATAAGGATGCGGACATCACTAGTATTAGATAGTGATGGAGTGAGCAGAATCCTCACATCTTTTATCACATAGTGACTTATCAAGGTTTGTTGTATACACAGATTTCTTACCTCGTCTGAATCTGGTTTTCTTAGATTTCTTCTTGTCTTCAGGAGTGCCATGTTGATTACCCAAGGCCATATTTATTATTTGCATGTCATTTTGAAGTTTGGCAATCCTTTTGATGCACCTCTTCAATTTCCAACACTTATTTTGGACATGATTTGCATTTCCACAAAACGAACAAATCAAAGAAGATTTATTGTCTTGCTTATTTTCCTCTTGTTTATCAAAACACTCATCATCAATTATTCCAAAACCGGCCGGAACAAAGGATTTGATTGTGCTCACAGTTTTTCTTTTGAACCCTAAACCATTTGTGTTTCCAAAAGACGTCTGACCGAATAACATTGATGAGATCTTGTCAGAACTTCCAGACAACCTTTGCAGGTCACACTTAAGAGTATTAATCTCTTTTTATTATAGAGATAGGGTTCTGGTGAATTCATCATGAAGACAATCTATCTCAATATTTTTCACCTGAAGCGATGATTCAAGTTTCTCCAAAGAATACTTTAGTTGAAGATTTTCTTGGTAAATTTCTTCACTTTTATCTAAGAATTTAAAAATCTCTGTGTCAGACACATACTCTGAATCAGAGTCTGAATAGGTAAAAGTTTCTTCTACGAGAGATGAAAGTTCATTACAAGCATCGGAAGAATGCAAGATATTGACAATTGGAGATGAATTCTCTTATATTGAATCATCTGAAGCATTGATCAGAGAAGGATGTTTCTCACATCTTTTGCTTCTTTTTACAATATCCTTGATCTTTTGTGTAATCAGTGATTTATAAAAATCAACATGATAAGAACAACATTCATCAACCCAAGACAAGATGGAAGACTTGCTTGTGTTCGTCATAGCATTGAATGAAAATGTTCTGACTGTGTTCTGATCAAGATCAAGAATTTTTAACTTTCCAACAAGAATATTTATGGAAAGTGTACCGAGGTTATTTCCTTCAACGATGGCATGTTTCTTAGAATCGTATTTGGCTGGCAACGATCTAAGAATTTTCATCACAATGTCCTTTTCAGGAATAGTCTTACCCAACACAAAAGATGCATTAACAATTTCAGACACTTTGTGATTAAATTCATCAAATGAATCTTCATCGGCCATAAGAAGGTTTTCCTAATCAGAATTTAGGTTTTAAAGCGTAGCATCTTTCTCAGATGAATTTCCTTCGAATACAGTTTCTAAGATATCCCAGGATTCTTTAGACTTAGTGCACGTAGTAATATGGTGCTGAAGGTCTGGGGTAATGGAATGGATGATAACATTTAATCCATCAGAATTTTGTTTTGCAGCAAGAATATCGGCAGGATCATAATCACCAATATCCTTCAGAATAGTTACATCGCCTTCTGCAATAATCGGAGGTTCATAGCCATTAACTACACGAACCCATGATTGAAAATCATGCGCTTGAAGAAAGGAACGCATATCAATCTTCCACCATAGATAATTCGACCCATCGAAGACTGGTAGTACGTTTATAGAGATAGGGTTTCTGTGCATAGAGTCAGATTGCAACAAACACGGACTTATAAGGTCTTAAACGTGTTTGCCTGCTCTGATACCAATTGAAAAAGCGGGGGTCTAACAACCACACCCAATATTTCGTTTAGGAAATCTGTATAAACAAACTCCAATATAATTCCAAGAGAATCAACTAGACAGTCAGACTCAATCAATGGAAATATATCCAAGAGTTGTATCTTTGTTTCTCAATGTAATCAGCAAATCAAATAGATAAAATCCGTGAATATGATTATTATGAGAAACAACTTGAACGGTACCAAAGACCAATGTTTATGTGTCAATCAATTTATTTCAACAACAAAAGGTTGGATTATCTAACTGATTGAACTACGCAAAACCTGTGATATTTTAATTATATAAACAAATATAATGCGGAAAAGAAATAACACAAACACCATAAATTTTGTTAACAAGAAAACCGTAAATGTAGAAAAACCCCGGGACCTAGTCCAGATTTGAACACCACACTGTATTAAGCCGCTATAGACACTAGCCTACTCCAAGTTAACTTCAGACTGGAATGTAGTTGATCCCTAACCAATCTTACACTGATCAAGGTACATTCGCGTTCCTTACGCCTCTGAATCCCAGCAGGACTCTACGCACTTGATTCCCTTAGCTAATCTCACCCACAACTAAGAGTTTCTAAGACCCAAAGCCGAAGACTTGATAAACAAATTTGTTTCACACAAAAAAGTCTATTGAATAGATAAATCTGTCTCCCACAGAAATACCTATGAGCTTTGTTTCGTCTTTTGATAAATAAAGGTGAACAAGAACCAATTGATACACCGGACTTATATTCATGAAGAACGGCCTAGTAATATCAATCACCTCATAATAATCTTAATCGTACGGTGGCGAAACAAGATATTATGGAATCACAAACGATGAGACAAAGATGTTTGTGACTACTTTTTATCTTGCCTATCGGAGATTAAATCTCGAGCAAATCTTAGAGAAGATAGTACTCAATACGATATAATAAAGCAAGATTAGAAAACGCAACTACAGAGAAAAATGTTGGGTCTGGATTCACAATCCCAATGAAGTCTTTAAGTCGTTAACCTACAATGGTTTTAGGAAAAACCTAGGTTAAAGGAGAATCGACTCTAGTCGCAACTAGTATCACACAGGAGGTGTGGGGATTAGGTTTCCCAGTTGCTAGAGTTCTCCCTTATATAGTTTTCAAATCAGGGTTTGCAATCAATGTTACCTTGGTAACAAAGCATTCAATGTTCACCGTTAGATGAAAACCTGATTAGACTCAAGCTAATATCTTTCAACAGTTAGATCGAACTTAGCTTGTTACACACAAATGAAAAGTGACTACATTTAGATATGGGTAACCGTACCTAAACGTGTACACCTTGTTGACTCAACAATAGTTAACCGAAGTTATCCATATGAACACTTTCATATCAACCTTTTTCATCTTAACACAACTAGTTCAAATGACTCAAATGAAACTAGTTCTAGAGTTGTTCAACTGTTTATATTCTCATAGAAGTATACAAGACGCAGTTGAAGAAAAATCGATTTTGATTCACTCGAATAAATTCATGAACATTATAGCCACGGTTTGCAAAAGATTGCATTTTTTATTTTATAAATGTATTAGTTCATGAAAAAACCGATTTTAGAACATAACCCACTCAAGTATGCAAACGGGTACGCAAGTCTAAGTAGCTGGATTTGGTCTGGGCTCGCCAGTATGCGAACGGGTACACATACTGTCGTACACCACCAAACTCAGTTGAATTCCCGGACTTGAATTTATGCCGGTACGCATACGGGTATGGATACTAAGTTCTCAGACTTCAACTAACAAACCAGTACGCATACAGGTATGCATATTATGGTTCCCGGACTTGGAATAACTTGAAACAGTTAGCATACAAGTACGCATACCGTGTTATATCCAATCATGGTAAATTGTTGTAAACTCCCATTTAAATCATTGAAACATTCTTAGAAGTCGACAATAGCTTTCTCATACAAACTATTAGCTTCAAAGTAATTTTCAACTAATCAAATGATCAATACGAAACATTCCGAGTCTACACCAAATGATTGTCTCACACAAATCATATAAAATGTTACCGGGCGATTTTCACATGATCATCTTTTGACTTTCGTCAAGAATATAAGATGAACTTGGTTAAAGCGAAAGCTTACTAGCACATATTTCGAGAAATATGTAAGCGAGTTAAACTCAGCTCGAAATATCAAATGTGTATAATTGAAGTCTATATAGCTATACGACTTTTGTCTCAAATAGGAGATAGAGTAAATAGACTTTTGAGTGATAGATGAGTTCAAGTCTCCACATACCTTTTGTTGATGAAGTTCCACAAGCCACCCTTAGTAGTTATCCATCTTCAATCGATGAACGCCATGAAGTCTAATGCTCAACTACACTTTCTATCTTAATCCGAGACTTAGCTATAAGTAGACTAGAAATCAAGACTTATAGTTTTGGCAACTAAACTTGACAACAAGCTTAAGATAGCAATGCTTGCGAGTTCGACCGAGCAGTGCTCTAACAATCCCCCCCTTTGTCAATTTTTGTGACAAAACTATCAATACATATGGTATACAAAATAAATAAACTTTGTAGCTCTCAATCCAAATGCTTGATTTCCTTGGTTCTTCAACATTACTCGAAATCTTCGTCACTTCCAAGTACTCCAGTGACTCTGAACGTGTTCAACTCAGCATCAATGTTGTTGAAGATCCGTATCTATAACAATGAGAAAACAGTTGCTCTATATCATTGTTATATAGTGTCATAGTATTATTACAGAACATCAAAGTCCAATTGTATTACAACTTTGACAACAATACTATGGTGATATATATCACTCCCCCTTATTCAATACTTCATCTCACATGAAAATCACTCCCCCTTACATAATGATTCATAAACCATATGTATTTGTAGTGTGAACTACACATTAATTCTCCCCCTTTTTGTCAATAAAAATTGGCAAAGGTACGAAAACTAGTGGGATCCTAATGAAATTTCCATATAGATACTTCATGACCAAAAAACAACAACTTATCAACTTTATTTAAATGCAATCATATAGCCGAAACTAGATGCATTCATCAAGGAGTTAATAAAGATACAAGAAAACTCATACAATATTCCACAGCCGCACTCCCCACAAAGATTTTGCAATTAAGCACAAGTTTAATTAAGAACTCTCCCCCATAAAATGTCATTACCGAAAGAACAACAAGAGCGACCTTACTTTCACAAGAAAATAAGTATTTTAAACGAATACTTTGATACCTAACAAAATTGTTATCTATATCGAAACAAATGCGGAAATGAAACAACACTACACTGATGTTCTAAGGCTTGATTGCCCAAAAGGTATAAATGAGTCCAGGGGAAAATGGATAAAGAACCAATGAACCAAAGAAACACCAATAGACTGCCGTAAGTGTTGAAATGTAGCAGTATCTAAAGGTTTGGTGAGAATATCATCCAATTGTTTTTCGGAATGCACAAATTCCATATTGATGATACCATTTTCAAATAGATCTCTAATAAAATGATACCTTATGTAAATGTGCTTAGTTCTTGAGTGCTCAACAGGATTCTCAGTGATACGAATTGCACTTGAGTTATCACAAAAGATCTTCATTATGTCAGTGTCAATTCCATAATCAGCAAGCATTTGTTTCATCCATAGAAGTTACGTACAACATGAACCTGCAACAATGTATTATGCTTCGCATGTAGAAATGGATTGTGAGTTTTCCTTCTTGTTATGCCATGCCAGAAGATTCAACCCAACATAATCAAAGCCCCATGAAGTACTTTTTAGGTCTTCCACACAACCTGCCCAATCAGCATCTAAATATGAAGTAAGATCAGTGTTAATATCAAAAGTATAAGATAGACCATACCCGATAGTGTGTTGAATATATCGCATGATCCTTTTTGCAGCTGCAAGATGAGAATCCTTTGGATTAGCCTGAAATCTAGCACAACAACCAACACTAAAAGCAATATCAGGTCTAGTAGCTGTATGATATAAAAGGATCCCAATGATAGATTGATAAAGCTTTTGATCCACATTTACTCCTTTCTCATCTCGATGTAATTTACCAGTAGTGGGCATAGGCGTCAGTTTTGGAGTTGACTTATCAAGACCGAACCTTGATACAAGATCCTTAGCATATTTTTCTTGAGATAAGTAAATTCCATCCTTATGTTATTGAATTTGTAATCCTAAAAAGAACTTTAATTCACCAACATTGCTCATTTCAAATTCTTTTCCAAGAGAGGCTTGAAAATCTTTTGCAAGTTTCTCAGAAGTTAAACTATAGATGATGTCATCTACATAGACTTTAGCAATGACTACATCTTTCCCAATCCATTTGGTAAACAAATTTTTATCAACTTCACCTCTCGAAAAACCTTTCCTAGCACGAGGTGCTTGTTTTAACCCATATAATTCCTTTTTGAGCTTAAGGACATGAGTTGGGAAATCAGGATTTTCAAAACCCTTAGGTTGAGCGACATAGACCTCTTCCTTTAAAGTTCCGTTTAGGAACGCGGATTTTATGTCTATTTGAAACAGCTTAACCTTGAGAAAACAAGCATGAGCTAATAATAACCGAAATTACTCAAGGCGTTCCATAGGAGCAAAGGTTTCGTCACAGTCGATACCTTCAATCTGTGAATATCCCTTAGCGACAAGTCTAGCTTTATTTCTGACAATGGTGCCAAATTCATCAGACTTGTTCTTGAATATCCATTTGGTACCAACAATATTGATATTGGAGGGACAAGGTATGAGCTCCCATACATCTTGTCTTTGAAATTTATTTAACACTTCATGCATTACATTTACCTAAAAGGGATCACTAAGAGCTTCATCAATATTTCTCGGTTCTACTTCTGAAAGATAACAACCAAAATTGTAAATATTTTGAAGTTGTCCTCTTATCTTAGATGTAGAATCTCTTCCTCCAATAGTACTGTTAGTATCATGATTCCTTTGAACCCAGAGGTGTCATGGAGGAACACGTTCTTGTTCAACAGGAGTAGCCTGATTACTGCTCTTCTCCTCGTCACTATAAATATCAGGATCAGTAACAATTGGAATAAATTCAAATGATTCTGGGATTTCTTTGACTTTCTCAATTGTGTCAGTTGGAGGCAATTCAGCAGGAGGATTATCATGGTGAAAATCGTTTAGATTATCAATGATGACATTAGCAGATTCCATCATAACTTGGGTTCTGAGATTAAATACTCGAAAACCACGACTATCAGAAGCATAGCCAAGGAAGATACCTTCATCGCTTTTAGTATCAAATTTCCCTATCTGTTCTCGATCTTTCAGAATATAGAACTTACTTCCAAACACTATGAGATAATGTAAGTTGGGTTTTCTACCGTACCACAACTCATAATGAGTTTTTAGGGGTTTAGACCATAGGTAAACACGGTTGATCAAATAACATTCTGTGAAAATAGCTTCTCCCCAAAATCGTAACGGTAAGTTTTTGTTATGGAGCATTACCCTGGCTATTTCTTGAATGTTCCTATTCTTCCTTTTTTCAACTCCATTAGCTTGAGGAGTAATGGGTGGTGAGTATTGTTGAATAATCCCCAGTTTGTCACAAAATTCAAACACCTTAGTGTCCTTGAATTCAGTTCCACGGTCGCTTCTAATTTTCTTTAGTTTGCGACCTTGTTCATTCTGGATCCTACTAACAATAATATTTAATTCATCAACGGTTTCATTCTTATGAGCTAAAAATGTCACCCAAGTGAATCTGGTGTAATCATCTACCATAACTAAAACGTACTTCTTACCAGCAACCGTAGGTTGTTGAATATGACCGAAGAGATCCATATGAATTAAATAAAGTGGAGCTTTAATGAGAATATCTCGAGATGACTTGTGGTGAACTTTCTTATGTTTACCCTTTTGACAGGCACCGCAGACACCATCAATCTTTTCATTGATTTTGGGAACGCCTCTAACAAATTCTTTGTTAATGATCTTAGTTAGAAGAAGATAATTGATGTGGCCAAAATGCTCATTCCAAAGATGTGTAGATTCCACCCTAGTCAAATTGCAACAATTACTAAACTGATTATCAAGAAGATAACAGTTATTTTTACCATGAGCTACCGGAAAAATTACTTTTCCAGTTTTGACTACAATGTCACATCCATTCGCATTGAAGACAACTTTATGGCATTTGTCACAAATTTGACTAATAGAAAGAAGATTTGCAGTCATATCTTTAACGTATACTACATCATGGATTTCAGGAACGCCAGGAAGTTTGATCATCCCCTTATTGCTTATGTAGAAACAACTCTCATCTCCAAATGTTATAGGTCCTCCTTCAAAGTCGCTTGAATTCACAAACCACGAGAGATCACCAGTCATATGTCGGCTACATCAACTGTCAAGAAACCATTAAAAGGGCGATGTTGATTTTAGAGCAAAAGCTCCCATACTAACACTACTATCCCGTTTAGGATTTCTTGTTAGATTTGTACACCTTTTTAGATAAGTAAACAGTTGTTCAACTTTCTTATGAATATTACTCGCAACCTGTAAAATTTTCCTGAAAGATGTACACGTATGTTGAAAGTGATTTTGAGAATCACCAGCATCTTTAGCCTTATCTGAGAAGTTCTGAGTCCCATTAGGTTTCAAAAAACCTAAGCCTCGCTTATCCCCTTACTTGCAACAATTCTTCAGAGAAGAATTAAATGAGTTATTCAAATCCATTGAAGGAACTTTTACAGACTTCAAATCCTTATACTTTGCAATTTTTGCAATGAGATCAGAGTTGATCCGGATTTGTTCATCCAACTTTTTCTGGAGAATAACAAGCTTTTGATAACATTCTCTAAGATCAAAGTTAAATCCTGGTGAAGCGTTTATCGAGACTTTATTGTCCATAGAGTCAGATCGCTACAAACACAGACTTGTAAGGTCTTAAACGTGTTTGCCTGCTTTGATACTAATTGAAAAAGCTGGGGTACAACAACCACACCCAATATTTCGCTTAGCAATCTGCATGGACAATTCCAATATAATTCCAAGAGAATCAACTACACAGTCAGACTCAATCAATGGAAATATATCCAAGAGTTGTATCTCTGTTTCACAATGTAATCAGCAAATCAAACAGATAGAAATCCATGAGTCTGATTATTATGTAAAACAACTTGAATGGTACCAAAGACCAATGTTCAAGTGTCAATCAATTTATATCAATAACCAAAGGTTGGATTATCTAATTGATTGAACTACGCACAACCTGTGATATTTAAATTATATAAACAAATATAATGCGGAAAAGAAATAACACAAACACCATAAATTTGTTAACAAGGAAACTGCAAATGCAGAAAAACCCCTGGACCTAGTCCATATTTGAACACCACACTGTATTAAGCCGCTACATACACTAGCCTACTCCAAGTTAACTTCAGACTGGAATGTAGTTGAGCCCTAACCAATCTCACACTGATCAAGGTACGGTTGTGCTCCTAACGTATCTGAATCCCAGCAGGACTCTACGCACTTGATTCCCTTAGCTGATCTCATCCACAAGTAAGAGTTGCTACGACCCAAAGTCGAAGACTTGATAAACCAATCTGTCTCACACAGAAAAGTCTATTGAATAGATAAATCTGTCTCCTAGAATAAACCTATGAGTTTTGTTTCGTCTTTTGATAAATCAAGGTGAACAGTAACAAACTGATATACCTGACTTATAATCCTGAAGAACAACCTAGAAATATCAATCACCTCACAATAATTTTAATCGTATGGTAGCGAAACAAGATATTGTGGAATCACAAATGATGAGACGAAGATGTTTGTGACTACTTTTTATCTTGCCTATCGAAGATTAAATCTCGAGCAAATCTTAGAGAAGATAGTACTCAATCACGATAGAAAACAGCAAGATCAGAACACGTAACCTCAGAGAAAATAGTTGGGTCTGGCTTCACAATCCCAATGAAGTCTTTAAGTCATTAACCTACAGGGTTTCGTGAAAAACCTAAGGTTAAAGGAGAATCGACTCTAGTCGTAACTAGTATCACACAGGAGGTGTGGGGATTAGGTTTCCCAGTTGCTAGAGTTCTCCTTTATATAATATAAAAATCAGGGTTTGCAATCTAAGTTATCTTGGTAACAAAGCATTCAATATTCACCGTTAGATGGAAACCTGATTAGACTCAAGCTAATATCTTTCAACTGTTAAATCGAACTTAGCTTGTTACACACAAATGAAAAGTGACTTCATTTAGATATGAGTAGCCGTACCTAAACGTGTGCACCTTTATTGGCTCAATAATAGTTAACTGAAGTTAGCCATATGAACACTTTCATATCAACCATATTCATCTTAACCATAACTAGTTCAAATGACTCAAATGAAACTAGTTCTAGAGTTGTTCAATTGTTTATATTCTCATAGAAGTATACAAGACACAATTGAAGCAAAATCGATTCTAATTCACTCGAATCAAAGTCATGAACATATAGCCACAGTTTGAAAAAGATTGCATTCCTTAATATATAAATGTATTAGTTCTTGAACAAACAAATTTTAGAACCTAATCCACTCAAGTATGCATACGGGTACGCATACCTAGGTGGTAGAACTAAGTTTGGGTTCGCCCGTACGCAAACTGGTACGCATACCACAAACTCAGTTAAAGTCCCGGAACTTGAACCTCACACCAGTACGTGTACCGGAATGCGTACTAATTTCCCGAATCTTGAGTAAACCAAACAGTACGCATACGGGTAGGCATACCATGGTTCCCAGACTTGAATTACACATATTCAAGTGCGCATACTGTGCTTATATCCGATTGTTCTAAACTCCCATTTCAATCAATGAAATATTCTTAGAAGATGACAATAGCTGTCTCATACAAACTATTAGCTTCAAAGCAATTTTCAAATGATCGAATGATCAATACGAAACATTCCGAGTCTATACCAAATGTATTAGTTATTGAACAACCCGATTTTAGAACATAACCCACTCAAGTATGCAAACGGGTACGCAAGTCTAAGTAGCTTGATTTGGTCTGGGCTCGCCAGTATGCGAACGGGTACGCATACTGTCGTACACCACCAAACTCATTTGAATTCCCGGACTTGAATTTATGCTGGTACGGATACGGGTATGCATACTAAGTTCTCAGACTGCAGCTAACAAACTAGTACGCATACGGGTATGCATAATATGGTTCCCGGACTTGGAATAACTTGCAACAGTTAGCATAAAAGTACGCATACTGTGCTATATCCAATCATGGTTAATTGTTGTAAACTCCCATTTAAATCATTGAAACATTCTTAGAAGTCGACAATAGCTGTCTCACATAAACTATTAGCTTCAAAGCAATTTTCCACTGATCAAATGATCAATACGAAACATTCCGAGTCTACACCAAATGATTGTCTCACACAAATCATATAAAATGTTACAGGGAGATTTTCACATAATCATCTTTTGACTTTCGTCAAGAATATAAGATGAACTTGGTTAAAGCGAAAGCTTACTAACACATATTTCGAGAAATATGTAAGCGAGTTAAACTCAGCTCGAAATATCAAATATGTATAATTGAAGTCTATATAGCTATACGACTTTTGTCTCAAATAGAAGATAGAATAGAAATAGACTTTTGAGTGATATATGAGTTCAAGTCTCCACATACCTTTTGTTGATGAAGTTCCACAAGCTCCCATTAGTAGTTCCTCGTCTTCAATCGATGATCAGATACTACTGCGTCTGCTTTACTAGAAAGAGCAAAACCTTGACTGAAAGCCTCATGATACTGAACATATCTTCAACATACAATACAACCTCCGGCCTTCCATGAACATTGTTTCCCAAGAAATTATAAGGAAAGTGATCTCTCAAGAAGCATAACATCTCAAACATGCAACATCCAAGGCTCCTTCAGAGGCACAAAGAAAGGATAACCAATCCTGAAATGCACAAACCTCGACCCGGTATCAACAAACGGGAAAATGATAAGACAGACTCAACTTCCCTCTTCGCATTGAAGAAGTGATCGAGTTACTGGAAGTATGGATTCAAGATGGTGTAATCAAATTGCCGTCCATCAGGAGAGAGCCAACTGAAGAAGAAATGGAGAATCCCAGGTACTGTCGCCTTCATAGGTTCATCAATCATCCAACAAGTAACTGCAATATTTTGAATAACATCTTCAAAGAGAAGGTTGAGCCACAATAGCTTCAACTGGGGAGTGAAGGAGTGCACAGGGACCCTCTTCCAATCAGGACATCAATCTCTCCGAGCAACCTTTTGACGAAGCAGTTCAATCCTTGGTCGAACATATATGCGAATTGCTCTATCTGTCTAAGGCACAAAGGGGAGACATGTTCACAGTACTTAATCACATTGTATCAGGAAATCCACTACGGAAATATTTTCTGAGCCTCCATACACAAACAAAGAGATGTACGACTGGGGACTGCATACCACAGTCAATCTCAAAGGAAATGAATTTGGAGAATGATGATCGTTGCTGACAGAGCTATCAACATTATTCCACTGAAAACCCTCAGAGCCGCAGTCATCGCTCAACAAGAAGCTACTCATGCTCCCATCTCAATCAGAGACCATGAAGGAACACTTAGAGATGCTTATGGCTACATCACTCTCAAGGTGAAAATAAGTTCAACCTGGACAGAGACCAAGTTTCACATAATCAGGAAGATCCAAATATGATACAATCCTCAGAAGAGCGTGGATCCACGCTGAAAAGATGGCTAATGACAAAGCATCTTTGGTTGCACATCTCTCCAACAAAGAAAGTTCTGATCCAGAAGATTTGGCGGACATTCCATCTTTAGAGCACTTAGAGGAATTTCGAACTTTGACGAGGTTGAAACAAGAACCTTCAAAAGATGCATAGATATTCATCAAGAGGTTCCGCACTCAGGAAAGTCTCATTCCTCCCATGTCTATGTCATTTATTTCCTCACATGCTATCCTAGCATGGGACTCAATTCTGATAGCAACTTTGCCATTGCAACACGTTATGAATGGGTAGCTTCACCACATTAACAACCAAGTTGTTAAATCTGAAACCTCTCTGAATCGAACATCTCACTGAGACATTCATTACTGAGATGATGTCCAAGCATTTCAAAGAACACTTTGGGAGTTTCTCCATAGCCTTGCAGAAGTGTCCACGTGTGCCACAAAATCAGAAAGCTCTGAATCCCAGTACCGCAATGAAAGGAATGCTGAATCAACAGAAGAAACTCGGGATCGAGACGGTCAAGCCTAGAGGGTGTGAGGCTTCAACGCTCAAGCATCTAAGGCCAACTGAAAGTCAAAAACCTCTCATCTCTGAGTACTACATTCTTCAGAATCCTTCAAACTGTACTCCCAATCAAAGAGTACACCTTCGATAATAGCGCCTCTAGCTTCAGCACAAATATCTCGACGATGACACACTGATTCAACACCAGCATGATATAAGTGTAACTGAACTACAATCGATAAGTCTTTACTATCCCATGATAAGATTTCTGAAGCAGATGCAACATCATTCATAAATGGATGACACAAACTCCTTTAACATACACTGGGGACTTGATCTTATTGGAGAGATCGATTCAAATCTATTTAAATAAATGTTATCCACATAACAAGTTACTGCAACCTGATGCGATTTCATGAAACTTCATCAACGGAACTTCTCTACATCACAAACCTTGCACGACTAAGGAACTTCTTCTCTTCACCGATCACATCCAGAATGGAGACTGCTGCTGCTATCTGCCGTAACAATGTCGACTCACTGACGAATCCAGTTCACAGTAAAGTCATGCTGTTCAGGAGAATTCGTGTTGAACTCCTAGTACACCTTCATCTTAGGGATGCTCAACCCACTAACTAGTTCGTGAATGTAAAGGCTCATTGGATAGAGGAGCAAAGACCATGTCAATAATCATGGTTCTAGCCTTTTCGGTCTCTGGAGCAGCTCCGACCATGGTCTCAGCATCAACAAGAATGTCTGGATAAAATTCGATCGTGATCTCAGCATCAACAACGGTCTCAGGAGCAACATCCTCATGACAGGGCTTCATCAACTCACCATTCTCTAAAGTGTTACTCGATGAAGCGGACTTTTCCAAGCACTAATGATTCATGTCAAGATGTGTAGACACGAAAACATGTTCACATTAAGGTCTTCCCAAAGCTTGCAAGATGGGAGGGCACAAGCCAAAGTCTTCTACAAGATGTTCTCATCACCTCTACAAATGAGATACATCACACTTCAGGTCATGGGTTTACAAAAACGTACCAATGGGTGAGGAATGGGACAATACTTCCTTGAAAAAAGATGTTTGCCTATATCTCTGCTACAACATACCAAAAGGGAGCATCAATCGGACATACGAGCTGAAAGATATGGCCTCCACACTCAAGTTCAGGAAATCTGAAAAAATTGTACGGGATTAGAAATTACACATGTGCACGCTTCGTTGGATGACCTAGACCACTCCAAATTGAGTGATTATTTTCTCATATGATAACTCAGTCTCTTAGATTCAAAAGTTGGGGTCAAACACCGAATTCCGATGTCGTATGAGGTTTCTACATCTTCCAGAGCATGCGACATGCATGCAACAATTCTTAGACGGGATTCATTACCTCCACAGTCAATCGATGTCCACCAGGTATTTCCACTAATTCTTTCATCAAGGTACCTCCAACTTCGACTACCTAGGTCTTTGAATCATGTTTTTCTACCTGGGTCCTATATATAGGTCTTGCCAGAGGAATAAAAAATGAAACGGAGATTTAACAAAATACTGGGGACTGACGGTCCACTGATCATGACGATCAGTTTTACAGTTCAAGACTCGTGACTGGAAACAAGATCGCATTTGCTAATCATTCATCATAAAACGAATGCTACATACAACCATGGTCATTATTATCCCTTATTGAGAGCAACCTCAGTTATGGTCCCATGACCAGGGTTTCAGAAGTGATGTTTTTACGACTGACAGAAAAAAAAAATGGTACTGCAAGCACCAGGCTCATGTATCAACCAAGAGGTTCAGATTGCAAATTAATCAATGGAATTTAAATCCTTCATCAAGCGTTCAAGACACAAGCAAATGGTCTAAAGACACAACATGGGCGTTTTATAACAAGCTCGTCTGAGATGATTTTACACTGTCTTTCACAAAGAAGCGAACTGGGAGCAATTGGTGAAGAATCCAGGAATGGTTCATATACCATGCTTTTCGTATGGATGTCCTCTATAATATATCCAAAATTCAAAGTAATTGGATAAACGAGCAAAATGATGTGGCCGAAACATCAAACTACATGACAGCTGAAAAGTTTCTGAAGACTTCCTGGAAGTTTACTGTTTCGTTGATTTCGACCACTAAACGTCCTCAAAACTCAAAAAGATTCAATGTTAAATCTAGGAAATTTCCTGGGCATCAAGAAGCTGGGATAGATCATAAAAAACGGACATCGTATGGAGTAACTACAACATTTCCAATGAAGACCTAACTTCTGAATTTTCTGATGACGAATTATGACGAAATTCTTCATTCATCCACATCTGAATCAGGAGCTACACCATCAATACAAGGCCAAACTTCATCTTCATCCGATAGTCTCACTTGCTGAAGTCAGCAGTGCTTCTGCTGAAGTCTTCAGACTTGAGATTTCTGGAGCGTTCCCCGAAAGAGCCAGAAGGGTGGTGTAACTGGAAGTCACAATTATCTGAGGCGAAATACATGGAGTCATGGATATACCAATAACAAATACGCAACAAAAATGGTAAAAATCCAACTCTTACATGTTTACAATTTCACTAATAGTAGTGAACTTAATAAAAAAAATTCAAGAACATGCTCGTTTCTTCAAACTTGCAAAGACGAGCAAAGTCCATTATTCAAAAATCATAAATTGATTTTCATAAAACCGTGAACAACCCACGTGAATTTTTAACATCCACTGGTTTTTCAAAATTTGGACAGACTCCATTCTGCAATTGTGAAAACTCACATACAGACATTATTTCACCATGTATAATTGTCTACTTTCAACAGTTGTTCAGAATCAAAACATTGATTTTACAAATATATATATATATATATATATATATATATATATTATATTTTATATATACATATATATATTTTAAACGTGAAACTCACGTAAATTTGAAAAAAAAGTAATATATTTTTGCTCCCTCGCGCGAGCATCTGTCTTTGAAACGAGAGTATATTTTCAAAAATTTCTAAAAGCTCGAAAATAATTTTTTTAATGAAAGCTCATAAACAAAAATTTTAGCGGACGTTCGTTCCTAAAGCAAAACTTTTGTGAAAGCTCATATATATATATATGAAAGAGGGGGTTCTTTTCTTTTACTGGACACACGTCCATCTTCAAAAAAAATAAAAACTTTTTCTCTCGTATGAGCATCCACGTTTTTTTATTTTTTGATAACTAGAAAATTTTATTGATGAGTGAAATTTTGATCTCCTATAAGGAGATTACAAATAGAAGGTTCAAACTTACTGAAATTCTCATCTGAGATGTTTGCTTCTCTAGCTGATTTAGCTAAAGCATCAGCCACCCGATTATCATCTCTACTAACAAAATTAAAAGAACATGAAGTAAAACTCGAGATTAAGTGTTTGATTTCTTTTATTAGATTTATATTTTCACATTGTATAAGGAGTGTCTGACAATTTATGGATTGTATAACCAGCTTTGCATCTGCCTCTATTTGACTTTTTGAGTGATTCAATCTCCTTGCCCAGTGTAATGCTTCACGCACTGCCAAACACTCCACAGCCTCGGGGTTTAATGCTCCTTTTGCTTCCAAGGAAGCTACCTGAGTGGTCACGGATAACAACACCAATTCCAAACTGGTTAGTATGGTGATCAAATGAGCCATCAATATTGAACTTAATAACACCCTTTATACAAGTTTCCATGAAGAAACAGTAATACAATCATGAACTGTGGATAGAGTAGTGTTATTAGCATGCAAATGAGAAGCCAGGTGATAGTGTATTTTATGCACAGAGTTATGTGAGTTTAGAGATACTCCCTGGAAAACAACATCACATTTGTATTTCCATAGTATCCAAGCTCCAATCATTAGTGAATAAATTCATTTTTCATCTTCATTATAGTTTGAAGCAGTGAACCAACTAATGACCCACTCTGACACTGAGTTGCAATTGGCTTTGACTGCATCAATGTTTATATCAATGCCTCTCCATACAGCTCTGGCATGCCTACAATCAAAAATAATATGCTCCATAGTCTCTTCACGACAACCACAAATATCACAAGTAGTATCCAAGTTTGCATTGTATGCTGCTTTCTTATATTTAGTGGAATTTATTCCCCTAATGAACTTCCAAGCAAAAAGTTTAATACGCTTTGCAACTTTACTACTCAACAGAGCTTTCCAGACCTTCTTGTTTATTGTCATTCCATTAACTTGGATTTTACTATCATTGAATGTCAGCATTTTGTATGTACTTTTAACATAAAATTTACCATCCTTTGCTGGCATCCATATCATGTGATCTTCTTTGCTGTTATTTATATAAAGTGCTTGAATTATAAGGGAGGCATCAGCATCAAATAAAATAGATAGCAAGCTGACATTCCATTGTGCATTATCCTAAAGCATTAGTTCTTCAACATATTCATAGAATCTGAAAAACTCATTCTTTGGAGTAGGAAGATGAGACATACCAGGAATCCACCTATCTTTCCATATTTTTGTTTTTCTGCCATTGTTGATTTCCATGAAATAATTTTGCTGTACAATCTGTAGACCTTTTGAAATGCCATTCCAGGTTTATGAGCAGTTTTTTGCTGAAACACTTTGATGAATTAAGTCACCAGTTCTGAATTACTTACTACCAAGAATTTGAGCCATTAAGCTGTCAGGTTCACTGCATATTCTCCAGGAAAACTTTTTTAGCATGGCTAAATTGAGTTTCTCCAAGTCTCTAAAAGCCATTCCCCCATTTCAGTAGGCCTGCACATGTATAACCAAGATGTTGGATTATGCCCTTTGTTGCTATTATATCCCCAGAAGAATTTCCTCTCTATGCTTGTCAGGTTCTTAAGAAGATTGTCTGGAATCTTATCATTGAGAACATGCTTGATCATAGTACCTCTGCCTGCTTGAGAAAGAGAGATAGAAGACCAAGTAGAGAATCTGGATTCAAAGTTTTTTTAATGCTCTTGAATGAATCTTGCTTTGAATGTCCAAGGATGAGTGGTGAACCAAGATATTTTTCTTTAGCATTCATAGCTTTGACTCCAAGGATTTGTCTGGTTGTTTCTGCAACTTCTGGATTTGTTTTTTTACTAAAATGAACAACACTCTTCTCAAAATTTATAACTTGTCCTGATTGGGATCTAAAATCATGAAGTAACTCTAATAATTTGTTAACTGAAGAAATATTTGCTTGAGTAAATATCAAGCAATCATCTGCAAAAAACAAATGATTAATGGCTGGTGATAATGCAGCCATTTTAATACCTTTAATTTTGTTTTCCTGCTGAGCATTGATGAGTTGCATTGATAGAAACTCCATGGCTAGAATGAATAGATAAGGTGACAGGGTATCACCTTGTCTAATACCTCTAGTAAGAGTGAATTCTTCACATGGAGACCCATTAAGCATGACTGATAATTGATTAGTGCTTTTGCTTTAATATATTAAATCACAGAAATCATCACTAAAAACAAAGTAAGAGAGTACTTTTATCAAAAAAGACCACTCTAACCTGTCAAAATCCTTTGACATATCAAGCTTCAATGCCATCCAACCTGTTTCACCTCTTTTTTTCTTCATGGAGTGAATAATCTCCTGTGCAATGACAGTATTGTCACTGATTAGTCTTCCAGATACATAGGCAGCTTGATAAGGAAAAATAATCTTTTCCATGAGAGGCTTCATCCTGCTGACCAAAACTTATGAAATTATCTTGTAAGACGTATTACACAGGCCAATTGTCCTGTAATCAGCTGCACAAATACATTTATTCTTTTTAGGAATTAAAGAGATCTAGGTTTTGTTAATCTGCTTAAGAATGTGTTTGGTTTCAAAAAAAAAATTGACCATTAAACTGACATCAGCTCATACAATGCTCCATTGACTTTTGTAAAATCCTGCTTGAAATCCTTCAGGTCCAAGGAGCTCCGATTCTCCATGCTTTTGAGAGTAGAAAATATCTCTTCATCAGTTGGAATTCTAGTGAGAGTCAAAGAATCTTCTTTTGAAATAATTGTGGGCAAATTTAGATGAAGCCTCTCTTCAATAACTAGAATGCTGGAAGTACTAATGTTTTTGAAGTGCTGAGTGAGATGTTGAGAAATGTATGCAGCCAGTTGTTGTTATGATCTTGTATAGAATCTATGTTATTTCTTGATTTTCTTTTGTTGACCTTTATATGGAAATACTTGCTATTTGTATCCATGTCTTTAATGAAATGATCCCTTGCTTTTTGCTGATAAAATTCACTTTTGATTGTGTGCCACCTGCTCAGCTTATTGTTGACATTAATGGTTGCATTGTTAACTGTTGGATCTGGAGGAAGTTCCTGGAGTTGTTGTAGCTCATTCTGAAGATTATCCACTTTTTGATTTCCAAAATGTTCTTTATTCCACAAAGAGAGATCTCTTCTAGCAATATGCAATTTATTAACAAGAGGAAAAGCTGGTGAGCTAGTAAAACTAGATTTCCAAGCATTATCAATAACAAGGGAGCATGATTCATCATTAAGCCAGGTTAAGAAAAATTTGAGCATCTACGTTTAAAACGAGAGTTTATTCCATTTTGTGAAATCTCACATATTTAAAAGATAAAATTTTGGTTTTCGTGAAAGCTCATAGACAAATTTTTTATCATTAGACGC
Organism: Papaver atlanticum; assembly: GCA_023531105.1. Classification (NCBI taxonomy): domain Eukaryota; kingdom Viridiplantae; phylum Streptophyta; class Magnoliopsida; order Ranunculales; family Papaveraceae; genus Papaver; species Papaver atlanticum. Next base: position 84,839 of record JAJJMB010017331.1, read on the forward strand.
AGGTCTATTTTTTTTTTTTAAATAATCTCTCTTATGCTAGGGATTATTGTTTGTTTCTTAAACGAACGAACGAACATCCGTTCCTAAAACAAGGATTTCTTTTTGGGCCCGAGCCCGTAAACGCTAAAACGACCAAAATTGGACGTATGATCGTCCAAATCAGCAGTGCTTCATCTCTCCGTGCTCACGGGATGACACTCTATCATACTTCCAGAGTCCTTATTCAGGCATTTGCTCGTACACGACTTCATTGGAGCATATATGGGATTCTGGAAATGCCTTTTTACTACTAAGTTCAATTACTTATCTCGTCTACTGGAAAATCACCATCCAGTGCTTACTGTGGAACATGAATGTCCCTCACTAAGCAGTGGACTTAATGTTGATGGTGGATTTTTGACAAAGGCTAAAATCGTAAAATCATGATACTGCATGTTTCTGACCTGGCTTCAGGAATGTATGTGACAATTCATATTTTATGATCCGTGAACCATTTCATGACCTCTGACTGAGCCAGCATCCCTCTCATAGCTATGATAAATATGTCCCTCGAAAAGCCTCTCAGCTGAGCTTTAGATACTTTGCACATTTCATCATCACCTCTACATAGAATCAAAATGATTGGGCGGCTCCTAGACATATTGCATGCTAGTATAGAGCCTACTTCCTTCAGGACGTCACGCTATTCGTTGTTCCCTGACTATGTAGAGAGAACGTGTATAGAATCTCCTAACGCTTGGGAGGCTCCTAGACATATTGCATGCTAGTATAAAGCCTAAAGCCTTCAGGAAGTCACGCTATTCGTTGTTCCCTGACTATACACCCCCAATATTCAGAACGAGTATGATGCTTCAATTATCTCATACCTCGATTCTTGAATATACCCGCTCCTAGACGTATCGCATGCTAGAGCAATGCATAGATTAACTCTAGCTTGACATTCATCAACTGAATTCCTAGAAAATAATCTATTTATCTCATTACTCTGTTCCATGGCTGATTCTTAGATGAATTCCATGGATTAGTAATAGAAACTCAATTTTTTTTAATACTCTGTTTCATGACTGATTCTTAGCTGAATTTCATGAATTAGAAATAAATATTCACTGATTGGGCATCAGGGCCACTACCGAGTAAGCCCCGAGAAAATGGTGTGAGTGTACTTATCAATAATGCACGAACGAGAACGCGAGCGCACGAACGAGCACTCAAAAATATGGACAAACGAGGAAACCTATGCAAAATAGGGAATAAAATAATAAAGAGACGCCCAGGGGGACCGGGCCCACCGGTCATGCGGCCGTGACCGGTCCCATGCCTCTTCATTTTATTTTATCTTATATTATTATTTTACCTAATCTCATGAAAACTCCTTCATTTGAGCAAACTCTCTTGTTTGAGCAGAACTCTAAGTTTCTCCATATTTCCTTCAGACGATGAAAAAAATAATTAAAAAATAGGAAAGGGTGTCATAGGACCGGGCCTACTAGCCGGCTGGCCATGCCCTAGTCGTGGCCGGTCCCACACATTATAATCCCTTATTTTATCATTATTATTATTTCCTTTATCTCATGAAACTCCTCCGTTTGAGCAAAAACCTTGGTTTTTCCATATTTTCTCAAATATTGCCCAAACGGTCAAAAGCCAAAAAAGTCAAATGGTCACATGACCGACTAGGCTCTTCACGAAAAATATTAAAATATTATTATTTTAATATTTTCAAAATATTAGTCGCTCGAGCAAAGTCTACTTGCTCATTCGAGCAAAATCTAGAGAGTTTCAGTCAAGATCAAACTCTTCTGAAAATCCAAAATATTGCTCAAACGTGCACCAGAAAATACCAAAATTCTCAGACTGAGACACGGAAACTATGGTGACACGGTAATGCCACCTTGACTGACCAAGGTCGGCCCTTAGGCTTGCAAGGAGCCGGTCCCACACATCTCCATAATTCTGACCTAATTACTGTTCTATAGTTCATATTGGGTTAAAACTCTTTCCAATCAACTTGGAATTTGCTCAATCGACCACCAGCTGGTCCCACGATCACCAAGAGACGGTTTCACACCCCTTGTACGGTCCCTCAACTCTCCATTATTAGGTTTTATTACCTAACGCTCAGACGAGCACTATTTTAATAAATGATTAAACCAGCATTTAATCATCCTTTCACCAACTGGTCAAGGACTTTGGGGCATGCTCACTCGAGCATTTGGGCGCTACATGGTCGACCCATCATCCCAAGTAGCTGGTACCTCCTTCACTCAGTGATTGATTTTCAGCAAATCATCAATTGGTCAGTAATCGATCAAACTTAGGGTTTCGAACCAAATGCTCTGCAAACCCTAATTCTGAGAAAATTTAAACACTAATAATTTTATGTTGATCCAGCAATCAACATATTGATTAATTGTATAATATTTTGTCCAGCTACCAATATTTTAATTAATATTTTATTTGGTCATGCTACCTTCAAACGAGAAATATTTTCTCAGACGAGAAATATTTGCTTAGACTATCAATATTGATTCAACTATCAATATTCAATAATTCATCAAACGAGCAATATTTGCTCAGATGAGACTAGTAATATGTATTCAACTATCAATATTCAATAATTCATCAAACGAGCAATATTTGCTCAGACGAGACTAGTAATATTGATTCAACTATCAATATTCAATAATTCATTAATAGAGCAATATTTGCTCAAGCGACCAATATTCGCTCGGGCGAGCAATATTTGCTCAAATTATCAATTTTCATTATGTTGATTCAGCTACTAACATTCATTCCTGAATTACACATCTGTCCCAGCATACATGTTTAATTCATGAATCATAGAGCATTTGTCAATCATGCTCGACTCAACAATTCTTAGACTCATCGTCTAATCAAGTTGGCAACGGACTAATCAAATACACGTCTGCCTTGCAGACTCCACAAATCATGAAACATCAATCATGTCACATGAGGGAATATTAATTAGGGTTTTGGGATAGCGGCCTACGGCACATGTGTTCATCCACGATGAGAAATGTGAGTAAATCGTGCAAGCAGTTAAGGGAGTTAGCAAAGTAGTGGGTGGACAATCAACCAAGTCTCCGCACGACCTGGAACTGGTTTAACCACGATTTCCACTTTTCCACTGTTTCACTCGAGCAACCGTCACACTTACTGGATATCAATGTGTTTACATTCCGGCAATTTAAATAAGTCTCTAAATCCAATATTGAACAAGGAAGACAACGCTCGTCTAACCAAGAATTCTCATCAACTCTCAATAGAGCATAATTCAATCAATCCATCAGAACTTATTCCAACCCAGCAGTTCACTTGCAGAAACCTACAACACATTCACAATCCTTGATCACCGTTGATCTCATACACTTCTCAGCTTCCCTCCTACAGGTCGACCGTCTTCCCTCTTTGTGACCGAATTGACTTTGGAATGATCATTGTCTTGGTTTAGGCCGGAGTCCTACAGATTGATCTCTCTGTTAGAGCATTGCTCTGTCGAACTCGCAAGCGTTGCTATCTCAAGCTTGTTTGTCAAGTTTAGTTGCCAAAACTATAAGTCTTGATTTCTAGTCTACTTATAGCTAAGTCTCGGATTAGGATAATAAGTGTAGTTGAGCTTTAGACTCCATGGCGTTCATCGAATGAATATGAAGAACTCGAAGGAACTTGTGGAACTTCATCAACAAAAAGGTATGTGGAGACCTGAACTTATCTATCACTCAAAAGTCTATCTACTCTATCTCCTATTTGAGACAAAAGTCGTATTGCTATATAGACTTCAATTATACACATTTGCTATTTCGAGTTGAGTTTATCTCGATGTTGATGGTGGTTTTTAGTTTAGGGCTAAAATTGTGAAATCCTGTATTTAATGTGCCGTCATTCTGCAAAGAAATAGAGCCATTTAAAAGTAATGGTGCCCGGTCCTCTTTACTTAAATATGTATTGAGCAATTAAGTATACTTATATATAAAATTTATCCAAAATGGTGCGTGCAACAACAATCCCAAATATTATGTAAAATCTATTAATCTCCCGCCTGCATTATTCACTAATGTATGGCTTGCAGAGTATTTTTCCTATGCTATGTTCCCCAGCTGAACTCATAATACTGACATGACATGACAATTAATGTTCGTTCGCAGCGGAGTAGCATGAATTTCCCGAAGTGTCAGGATTAAGATACGCATTAAGGTACTCAATCAGAAACACGCAAGTTGCGCTGCTTTGAGGTAAAAATTAGTGATTTTGTGCCAGCACGCAAAATTCATCAGAAATTGATTAATTTTGTGTCGACACGCAAAATTAAATTTTCTAACCTAATTTTATCAATTTGTAAAAATTAGTTTTTTTGCGGTCTGCGCAATATCTCGAACCTTATTGGTCGAGACTAAACCTAAGCAAACTAGGAAATTGATCCATCATGGAACTAGTAGGAGAAAATCCTACCAAAAATGGGAAATAAAAGAAAACAGGAAACCGCGACAAACTGGAGCTATGGCGGAAAGGACTTGGCCGCGCCACTCAGCCGGTCAATCTTCCCCAACTCAAACTCCCATTGGCCGTAAGTAAGGTTGTTGTTCACTCGGACTTGTGAAGATTCGAGTTTTTAAATTTAATAAAAATATATACAAAAATATTACAAAGGTGCGAGAGTTACTGGGACTTAGGATTCCACCAAATTTCATTCATGTGATTCAAATAATAATTCCAATCAATTATAGCTCAAATATTAAAAAAATATGGACTCTTATTCTTTGCCAAAAGTAGATTTTTGAAAAGAAATGACTGTAAATCAAAAGCATGATGTATCAAAAATACATTGACCAAGCATACATCATCAAACAATATCACACCAATTCAATAAAAATCATAAATCAATTAAAAATCAATGCAAATAGTCATAAAAGAATTATTAGAATTACCACATGCGTGAAATAGGGCTTCCTCCGTCATCCCAGTGTTGGGGTTTAGCTCCTCATATTAGAAATATGCTCAAAAGTTGATTTCATTGATCAAATAAGGTGTTTTTATTAGAAAGGACGAGCTATATTTACATAAAGCTTGTTGTAAGGAAGGTAATGGTCGCTGAAAGTATTAAGCAAAGAAAGTCAAAAACGATAACAGCATTCTGTAGTTGAATATAAGACTGCTTTTGCGACGGTCCGTTGTGGGTCGAAGTTCTTCGTGTTCTTTGCGAATGTTCCGTGTGTGTCTTATGTTCTTCGTGTTCTTCAGCTCCGCACCAGCAGAAAACAGCAGCAGGTAGCTTTCTGTTTGTCTTGATTTCTCACTCCTCAGACCTTCTCATCCCCCCAAACTCTCGACACACCTTATATATGACCCAACCAATCTATTTATATCAAAAAGGGCGATTAAATCTCTCCAAAATCTCTTTCTTTCTCTTCACGGCAAAGTTGCGGCAATTTCTTGTTTTAGAATTTCCACGCATATCTGGGCTTTCCTTTTGATTCTAAACTCTTCCTTAGATATATATTAAGCTTTGGTAAGAAAATCTTGCCTTTAATCTCTCTAAAATTTCCTAAAATCGGTCATACACGCGACTTTCCATATTTTGCTGTTGAGATCAAAACCTGTCGACTGAGCCCAATTTAATCGATTTCAACACCCATTTTAGATTCCTAGACCCATAAGGAGTCTACCCTATGAAAATCATAGGTTTAATCGACCTTAAACTCCTCCAAATCACTACCACCAAAACTGCCAGAATGTGTTTGTATTTTCCCGCCAAAAACAGAATTTGAATTTTGAGAAGAAAGTGACCTCCCCCTATCCAGTACCGGTCTGTGTTTAGTAGCTGCTTGGAAATGGGTTACCCTTTATCAAAAATGAGAGTCCGAATAGCAAATGTCCTTCCAGGTGTCTTTAACAACTTTTCGAGCCAATTTCGCCGCAAAAGTCTATTTCTCCATAAACACCTACAAAGGGATAAAATACCAAAATTAGTACAAAAATGGGTACTAACAATATACACAATAGAGATGAAAATAGACACATAAATGCGTCTATCAAGCAAATCCTACCAAAAATGGGAAATAAAAGAAAAGAGGAAACCGCGATAAACTGGAGCTATGGCGGAAAGGACTTGGCCGCGCCACTCAGTCGGTCAATCTTCCCCAACTCAAACTCCCATTGGCCGGCGCCCCTTCCTCTATTTTGTTGGCTGCTCGCCCCTCTTTCCCACCGACCAATCAGATCGCTTTAAATACGCCGCATACACTTTTGATTAAAAGTGGAAGTTGGTTGGTCGACGCGCTTAATTCCTTAAGGAATTGAACATAGGCTGCCCATGTCAGTCTCAAAAACGATCACGACCATACGTTTTTGCAATCCAATTCGGCGAGCCTGGCCTCCTCCCAGCGTGGCCAGACAAGCTCCATGATACTCACTGGCATGCCCACTTTTATTCCAACCAATCAAAATTCTCATAGCCGCCGGCGACAACCTTAACCGCAAGCCAAAATTAGGCCAGTTGCGCTGATGAAAAAAGGGTTCAATGGAATTAAGACCGCATATGACGGTCTTAAATCAATCGTGACCGGCCGACTTCACCAGCCGAATCGACCGGCCTAGATTCAATCTTAATCAACGGGCAAGGTACGGATGTGCTCACCAGCGGCCGAGCTACAACCCTGTCCGATCGAACTGCTCCCAGCACGCAGCTAACACTTAAAATCGTTATCTCAAAAAAGGTTGGCTACACGGCCATAATAGCCTTAGTACAACCAGCGACGGTAAATCATTGTCCAAAATGATCTCGGCCGTCCAACTTTGCTAGCTGGATCGACCGGCCTAGATCTAATTTTAGGCGACCAATAAGATGTCGCCGTGATCAACGGCCATCCCTCTTCCATAAGGACCGATCGGCCAAGCCACGACCTACCTGTATGGCTTCTTAACGGCTGCCCAAAGGTGGATAGTCGCGCATCCTACAAGGGTCTTAAATGAATTCAACGGCAGCCAACAACTGCCGCAAATCATCTCAGCCGCTCAATTTGGCTAGCCAATCTAACCGGTCTAGATCTAACTTGGGCCGACCAATAGGATATCAAAATGGCAATCAGCCATCACTCTCCTATAAGGACCGACCGGCTCATCTTTGGCGTGCACGAATAGCTCCTGACAGCTTCCTGAAGATGGACGGTCATGCTCCTTTTAAGAAATTAAGCTCCGCGACTAATTTAAAACATCTTTATACAACGATGCTTTATGAACATCGATTAGTTTAAGCTGCTAGCTTAAAAGCGATGCATCATATGCATCGATTATACACGATGTTTTCTAAATATCGAATTCACAAATAATTTAATTATTTAACCTAAGAAGCATTACGTACTATTTCTTGCGGAAAGCCTCATGGCTTGACTTGTAATATATGACCGCCCGCCGTCTAGCTTGCGCGTGATTGGTCAAAATAACTAGGTCTTGCAAACACGACCCGCTCAGCAAACTGCTGCATATTTTCCACGAAAATACTCGAGACATCAAACATGTCACAAACTGGGGGATGTTCATCAGGGTGTTGGTCTGGCGGTTTACAGCATGCGGCGTGCAACACGCTCATTATGAGAAAGTGTCAGGAAAGGCGGACATTTAGTAGCAGCAGAGAAGTAGTGGGTATACACCAACCCATCTTCCCTAATTGAATGACGTGGTTTTCAACATTTTCACACGATCCCACTTCTCCATCACTCAACTACTCCCACTTCCTATGAGATCAGGGTGCGTTCAGCTATGACTGATATAAATAGGTTTTTAAACCTATTTCAACCAACAACAGTTATCAACACAAGTATTCAGAAAAAAACACCAAAGAACTCATAGCTTACATTCTGCAAGTGAGTTCCACATTCTGATACAAGTCATAAAACAACCACACCTTCAGAGTTAACCATTCTGATCTCAACACCTTCTTCGATTCCCTCTCTAAGATTAACCCATCTCCTTCATTTTGTGACCGAAGCAAGACTGGAATGGCCATTTCTTGGTTTAGGCCAGAATTGTACAGATTGATCTCTCGAATCTAAAGTACTCACGTGCAGTACATTTGTTTAGGGTTTAGATTCGTTTCTCGGCGGCATACCCAAATTTACCATTTCCAGCAGAATAAGTTTTTATCCCAAAACACTCGCTTATCTATTTCTCGAAATATGTGTTGGTAAGATTTCGCTTTAGCCAAGTTCATCTTTATTCATGACGAAAGTCATATTGATTAATTCAATAACTTGAAAATCGCTTTGATGCTAATAGTTAGTGAATAACAACTATTTTAATATCCTCTAAGAAAGTTTAAATTATTGAAATGAGAGTTCAGAACAAGTAACCATTTTTGGATATAAACATAGTGTGTTCTCACATTTGTGTAAAAGTCCAAAACCGGGTACCTAAAGTATGCGTACCCGTACGCGTACTGGCGGTTGTTGGAAATCCGGGTAAGTATGCGTACCCGTACGCATACTGGCGGAAGTTTCACGTTCGTGAATTTCTGCTGGAGTTTGAAAGTAAAAAACAAACTTAATCCGGCTACTTAAGTATGCGTACCCATTTGCATACTTAAGCAGGTTACTTTCTAAAATCGGTTTGTTCATGAAATAAAACATTTATATAATAAGGAATGAAATCTTTGTAAACCGTGGCTATAATGTTCATGAATTTATTTGAGTAAATCAAAATCGATTTTACTTCAATTGTGTCTTGTATACTTCTATGAGATCTAAGCAATTGAACAACTCTCTAACTAGTTCATTTGAGTCATTTGAACTAGTTATGGTAAAGATGAATAAGGTTGATATGAAAGTGCTCATATGGCTAACCATTGGTTAACTATTGTTGAACCGACTAAGTGTACACGTTTAGGTACGGTTACTCAAACCTAAATGAAGGTACATTTCATTTGTGTATAACAAGCTAAGTTCGATCTAACGGTTGAAAAATATTAGCTTAAATCGAATCAGGTTTTCATCTAACGGTGAATATTGAATGCTTTGTTACCAAGGTAACTTAGATTGCAAACCCTGATTTTAAATTTATATAAAGGAGAACTCTAGCAACTGGGAAACCTAATCCCCACACCTCCTGTGTGATACTAGTTGTATAAGCTATAGTCGATTCTTCCTTAACCTTAGGTTTCTATCGAGATCCTGTAGGTTAACGACTTAACGACTTTATTGGGATTGTGAAGCCAGACCCAACTATTTTCTCTGTAGTTGCGTGATCTGATCTTGCTGTTTTCTATTGTGATTGACTACAATCGTAAGATTGGTTTTAGATTTGTATCTCCGATAGGCAAGATTGAAAAGTAGTCACAAACACCTTCGTATCATCATTTGTGATTCAACAATATCTTGTTTCGTTAATTGATTAAGATTATTGTGAAGTGATTGATAATACTAGGATGTTCTTCCGGAATATAAGTATGGGTTATCAATTGGTTCCTGTTCACCTTGATTTATCAAAAGACGGAACAAAAACTTGTAGGTATATCTGTGGGAGACAGATTTATCTATTCAAAAGACTTTTCTGCGTGATACAGATTTGTTTATCAAGTCTTCGACTTTGGGTCGTAGCAACTCTTAGTTGTGGGTGAGATCAGCTAAGGGAATCAAGTGCACAGAATCCGGCGTGGTTCAAGAGGCATAAGGAACGCGACTTACCTTGATTAGTGTGAGATTGATTAGGGCTCAACTACATTCCATACCGAAGTTAGCTTTGTAGTAGGCTAGTGTCTGTAGCGGCTTAATATAGTGTGGTGTTCAAATCTGGACTAGATCCCGGAATTTTTCTGCATTTGAGGTTTCCTCATTAACAAAACTTCTGGTGTCTGTGTTATTTCTTTTCCGCATTATATTTTTTTATATAATTTAAATATCACAGGTTGTGCGTTTGAATCGATCAATTGGTAAATCCAACCTTTGGTTGTTGACTTAAATTGATTGATCCTTGAACATTGGTCTTTGGTACCGTTCAAGTTATTTCTCTTATATTCAATCAGGCGCGCAAATCCTTATTTGTTTGATTACGGATTGAATTGAGAAATTGAGATATAACTCTTTGATATAATTTTCTTAATATTGAGTCTAACTGTCTAGTTGATTGTCTTGAAAGTATATTGGAGTTAGTCCATATAGATTGCTAAGCGAAATATTGGGTGAGGTTGTTAGACCCCCGCTTTTTCAATTGGTATCAGAGAAGGCAAACACGTTTAAGACCTCATAAGTCTGTGTTTTTAGCGATCTGAATCTATGGACAGTAATGTTTTTATAAACGCTTCACCAGGATTGAACTCTGATCTTAGAGAAAGTTCTGAAAAACTTTTTATTCTCCAGAAAAAGTTGGATGAACAAATCCGGATCAACTCTTACCTTGTTGCAGAAATTGCAATTTATAAGGATTTGAAGTCTGTCAAAATTTCTTCAATGGATTTGAATAACTCATTTTATTCTTCTATGAAGAATGGTCACAAGTCAGATGATAAACAAGGTTTAGGCTTTGTAAAACCTGATGGGACTAAGAACTACTTAAACAAGATTAAAGATGTTGGTCCATGTAAGTTCTGTGACTCTTACAATCACTTTCAACATATATGTATATCTTTCGGGAAAAGTTTAAAGGTTGCAAGTAATCTTCATAAGAAAGCTGAGCAACTGTTTACTTCTCTAAAAAGGTGTACAAAACTAACAAGAAATCCTAAATAGGATAGTAGTGTTAGTATGGGAGCTTTTGCTCTAAAATCAACATCGCCCTTTCAATGGTTTCTTGACAATGGATGCAGCCGACATATGATTGGTTATCTCTCATGGTTTGTAACTTCAAGCGACTTTGAAGGAGGACCTGTAACATTTGGAGATGAGAGTTGTTTCCACATAAGCAATAAGGGGATGATCAAACTTCCTGGCGTTCCTGAAATCCATGATGTAGTATACGTTAAAGATATGACTGCAAATCTTCTTTCTATTAGTCAAATTTGTGACAAATGCCATAAAGTTGTCTTCAATACAAATGGATGTGACATTGTTGTCAAAACTGGAAAAGTAATTTTTCCGGTAGCTCGTGGTAAAAATAACTGTTATCTTCGTGATAATCAGTTTAGTAATTGTTGCAATTTGACTAGGGTGGAATCTACACATCTTTGGAATGAGCATTTTGGCCACATCAATTATCTTCTTCTAACTAAGATCATTAACAAAGAATTTGTTAGAGGCGTTCCCAAAATCAATGAAAAGATTGATGGTGTCTGTGGTGCCTGTCAAAAGGGTAAACATAAGAAAGTTCACCACAAGTCATCTCGAGATATTCTCATTAAAGCTCCACTTTATTTAATTCATATGGATCTCTTCGGTCATATTCAACAACCTACGGTTGCTGGTAAGAAGTACGTTTTAGTTATGGTAGATGATTACACCAGATTCACTTGGGTGACATTTTTAGCTCATAAGAATGAAACCGTTGATGAATTAAAGATTATTGTTAGTAGGATCCAGAATAAACAAGGTCGCAAAATAAAGAAAATTAGAAGCGACCGTGGAACTGAATTCAAGGACACTAAGGTGTTTGAATTTGGTGACAAACTGGGGATTATTCAACAATACTCACCACCCATTACTCCTCAAGCTAATGGAGTTGAAAAAAGGAAGAATAGGAACATTCAGGAAATAGCCAGGGTAATGCTCCATAACAAAAACTTACCGTTACGATTTTGGGGAGAAGCTATTTTCACAACATGTTGTTTGATCAACCGTGTTTACCTATGGTCTAAAACCCTAAAAACTCATTATGAGTTGTGGTACGGTATAAAACCCAACTTACATTATCTCATAGTGTTTGGAAGTAAGTGCTATATTCTGAAAGATCGAGAACAGATAGGGAAATTTGATACTAAAAGCGATGAAGGTATATTCCTTGGCTATGCTTCTGATAGTCGTGGTTTTCGAGTATTTAATCTCAGAACCCAAGTTATGATGGAATCTGCTAATGTAATCATTGATGATATTAGTAATTTTCATCATGATAACCCTCCTGCTGAATTTCCTCCAACCGAGACAATTGAGAAATTCAAAGAAATCCCAAAATCAGTTGAAGTCGTCCCAACTGTTACTGATCCTGATATTTATAGTGACGAGGAGAAGAACACTGATCAGGCTACTCCTGTTGAATAAGAACGTGTTCCTCCACGACACCTATGGGTTCAAAGGAATCATGATCCCAACAATATTATTGGAGGAAGAGATTCTACTGCTAAAATCAGAGGACAACTTAAAAATGTTTGCAATTTTGGTTGTTATCTTTCACAAGTAGAACCGAGAAATATTGACGAAGCTCTTAGTGATCCCTTTTGGGTGAATGCAATGCATGAAGAGTTAAATCAATTTCAAAGACAAGATGTATGGGAACTAGTACCTTGTCCCTCCAATATCAATATTGTTGGTACCAAATGGATATTCAAGAATAAGTCTGATGAATTTGGTACAATTGTCAGAAATAAAGCCAGACTTGTCGCTCAAGGATACTCACAGATTGAGGGTATCGACTTTGACAAAACCTTTGCTCCTGTGGCATTCCTTGAGTCCATTCGGTTGTTATTAGCTCATGCTTGTTCTCTTAAGGTTAAGTTGTTTCAAATGGACATAAAATCCCCGTTCCTAAACGGAAATTTAAAGGAAGAGGTCTATGTCACTCAACCTAAGGGTTTTGAAAATCCTGATTTTCCAGAACATGTCCTTAAGCTTAAAAAGATATTATATGGGTTAAAACAAGCACCTCGTGCCTTATTCGAAAAACTAACTACTTCTCTTCTTAGGAAAGGTTTTTCGAGAGGAGGAGATGATAAAATTTGATATCAAGACTATGTAGATGATATCATCTATGGTTCAACTTCTGAGAAACTTGCAAAAGATTTTCAAGTCTCTCTTGGCAAAGAATTTGAAATGAGCAATGTTGGTGAATTAAAGTTCTTTTTAGGATTACAAATTCAGCAACATAAGGATGAAATTTACTTATCTCAAGAAAAATATGTTAAAGATCTTGTCTCAAGGTTCGGTCTGGATAAGTCAACTCCAAAACTGACACCTATGCCCACCACTGGTAAACTACATAGAGATGAGAAAGGAGTAAATGTGGATCAAAAACTTTATCGATCTATTATTGGTAGCCTTTTATATCTTACAGCTATTAGACCTGATATTGCGTTTAGTGTTGGTTGTGCTAGATTTTAGGCTAATCCAAAGGAATCTCATCTTGTAGCTTCGAAGAGGATCATATGATATATTCAACATACTAGCGGGTATGGTCTATCCTATACTTTTTATACTAATACTGATCTTACTGCCTATTCAGATGCGGATTGGGCAGGATGTGTAGAAGACAGAAAAAGTACTTCAGAGGGATTTTAGTATGTTGGGTTGAATCTTGTGGCTTGGAACAGCAAGAAACAAAACTCACAATCCCCTTCTACATGCGAAGCAGAATACATTGCTGCAAGTTCGTGTTGTACTCAACTTCTATGGATGAAACAAATGCTTGTTGATTATGGAATTGACACTGGAATAATGAAGATCTTTTGTGATAACTCAAGTGCGATTTGCATCACTGAGAATCCTTTTGAGCACTCAAGAACTAAGCACATTGATATAAGGTATCATTTTATTAGAGATCTCTATGAAAATAGTATCACCAATATGGAATTTGTGCCTTCAGAACAACAATTGGCTGATATCCTCACCAAACTTTTAGACACTGCTACGTTTCAACACTTACGGCAGTCTATAGGTGTTGTTTTGGTTCATTAGTTCTCTAGCCTTTTTCCCCTGGACTAATCTATATCTTTAGGAAACAAGGCTTCGAACGCCAGTGTAGTGTTGTTTCAATTTCTTATTTGTTTCTACGTAGACAACAATTTTATTCGGTATCAAAGTTTTTGCTGAAATCCTTCTTTTCATGTAAAAATAAGGTCGCTCTTGTTGTTCTTTCGGGAATTACATTTTATGGGGGAGAGTTCTTATTTGAACTTGTGCTTAATTGCCAAATCATTGTGGGGAGTGCGGCTGTGGAATATTATAGGGGTTATCTTGTATCTTTATAAACTCCTTGATGAATGCATTTAGTCTCGGCTATATGATTGCATCTAAAAAAGTTGATATGTACTTTTCTTTTGGTCATGAAGTATCTCTATGGAAATTTCATTAGGATCCCACTAATTTTCGTATCTTTGCCAATTTTATTGACAAAAAGGGGGGAATTAATGTGTAGTTCACACTACAAATACATATGGTTTTCGGATCATCATGTAAGGGGGAGTGGTTTTCATGTGAGATGAAGTATTGACTAAGGAGGAGTGATACATATCACCATAGTATTATTGTCGAAGTTGTGATATAATTGAACTTTGATGTTGTGTAATAATACTATGACACTGTATAACAATGATTGAGAGCTATTGTTTTCTCATTGTTATAGCTACGGATCTTCAACAACAATGATGCTGAGTTGAACACATTTAGAATCATTGGAGTACTTGGAAGTGACGAAGATTTCGAGTAATGTTGAAGAACCAAGGAGATCAAGCATTTGGATGAGAAGCTACAAAGTTTATTTATTTTGTATTCCATATGTATTGATAGTTTTGTCACTAAAATTGACAAAGGGGGAGATTGTTAGAGCATTGCTTGGTCGAACTCGCAAGCGTTGCTATCTCAAGTTTGTTTGTCAAGTTTAGTTGCCAAAACTATAAGTCTTGATTTCTAGTCCACTTATAGCTAAGTCTCGGATTAGGATAGTACGTGTAGTTGAGCTTTAGACTCCACGACGTTCATCAAATGAAGACGAAGAACTACTCAAGGGAACTTGTGGAACTTCATCAAAAAAAAGGTATGTGGAGACTTGAACTTATCTATCACTCAAAAGTCTATCTACTCTATCTCCTATTTGAGACAAAAGTCGTATCGCTATATAGACTTCAATTATCACATTTGCTATTTCGAGCTGAATTTATCTCGCTTATCTATTTCTCGAAATATGTGTTGGTAAGCTTTCGCTTTAACAAGTTCATCTTTACTCGTGAAGAAAGTCGTATTGAATATTTCAATAACTTGAAAATCGCTTTGTTGCTAATAGTTTGTGAATAACAACTATTTTAACATCCTCTAAGAAAGTTTCAATGAATTAAATGAGAGTTTAGAACAAGTAACCATGTTTGGATATAAACATAGTGTGTTCTCACATTTGTGTAAAATTCAAAAACCGGGAACCTAAAGTATGCGTACCCGTACGCATACTGGCGGTTGTTGGAAATCCGGGTAAGTATGCGTACCCGTACGCATACTGGCGGAAGTTTCACGTCCGTGAATTTCTGCTGGGGTTTGAAAGTAAAAAACAAACTCAATCGGGCTACTTAAGTATGCGTACCCATTTGCATACTTAAGCAGGTTACTTTCTAAAAGTTTGTTTGTTCATGAACTAAAACATTTATATAATAAGGAATGCAATCTTTGCAAACCGTGGCTATAATGTTCATGAATTGATTCGAGTAAATCAAAATAGATTTTTCTTCAATTGTTTCTTGTATACTTCTATGAGATCTAAGCAACTGAACAACTCTCTAACTAGTTCATTTGAGTCATTTGAACTAGTTATGGTAAAGATGAATAAGGTTGATATGAAAGTGCTCATATGGCTAACCATTGGTTAACTATTGTTGAACCGACTAAGTGTACACGTTTAGGTACAGTTACTCAAACCTAAATGAATGTACATTTCTTTTGTGTATAACAAGTTAAGTTCTATCTAATGGTTGAAAGATATTAGCTTGAATCTAATTAGGTTTTCCTCTAACGTTGAATATTGAATGCTTTGTTACCAAGGTAACTTAGATTGCAAACCCTGACTTAAAGACTTCATTGGGATTGTGAAGCCAGACCCAACTATTTTCTCTGTAGTTGCGTGATCTGATCTTGCTCTTTTCTATCGTGATTGAGTACAATCGTAAGATTGGCTTGAGATTTGTATCTCCGATAGGCATGATTGAAAAATTCACAAACACCTTCGTCTCATCGTTTGTGATTCCACAATATCTTGTTTCGTTAATCGATTAATATTATTGTGAGGTGATTTATAATATTAGGCTGTTCTTCGGGAATATAAGTCCAGGTTATCAATTGGTTCCTTTTCACCTTGATTTAACAAAAGTCTGAACAAAAACTCGTAGGTATATCTTTGGGAGACAGATTTATCTATTCAATAGACTTTTCTGTGTGATACAGATTTGTTTATCAAGTATTCAACTTTGGGTCATAGCAACTCTTAGTTGTGGGTGAGATCATCTAAGGGAATCAAGTGCACAGAATCCGGCGTGGTTCAAGAGGCGTAAGGAATGCGATTGTACCTTGATCAGTGTGATATTGATTAGGGCTCAACTACATTCCAGACCGAAGTTAGCTTTATAGTAGGCTAGTGTCTGTAGCGTCTTAATACAGTGTGGTGTTCAAATCTGGACTAGGTCCCGGGGTTTTTCTGCATTTGCGGTTTCCTCGTTAACAAAACTTCTGGTGTCTGCGTTATTTCTTTTCCGCATTATATTTTGTTATATAATTGAAATATCACAGGTTGTGCATTTGAATCGATCAATTGGTAAATCCAACCTTTGGTTGTTGATTGAAATTGAGATATCCTTAAACATTGGTCTTTGGTACCGTTCAAGTTAATTCTCTTATATTCAATCAGGCTCACAAATCCTTATTTGTTTGATTGCGGATTGAATTGAGAAATTGAGATATAACTCTTTGATATACTTTTCTTAATATTGAGTCTAACTGTCTAGTTGATTGTCTTGAAAGTATATTGGAGTTAGTCCATATAGATTGCTAAGCGAAATATTGGGTGAGGTTGTTAGACCCCCGCTTTTTCACTCTCGAACTCAAAGCACTCCCGTGTAGTGCATTTGTTTGAGGTTAAGCAGTTTGCTTGGTTGAGGAGTCCCGTCCACACTGTCGTCTCTTCACTTTCCTAAAAAAACCAGCAAATCGTTTTTCCCCATCAACAACAGTATTATTTGTATAATGGCTTAATTCTGAGAGTACTTAGAACTGGACTAAGTCTAAGGTTTTTTCTGCATTTACGGTTTCCACATTAACCAAATCTTGTTGTGTCTTTACTTTTAGTTTCTGCAATTATAATTATCGTTTTAGTTATAATTAAAAGTAAATACATTTGTAGTTATTCCAACACTTGGGTTGATCCTTATAGTTGTGTTCGGTTTCGAATCAATACTATATACCAAGTGTATACCTTGTGGTTTGATATCTTCTAGACAGTCTCTATCTATATTAGATCATGCAAAGTATCGGACTAATAGGTGGATATCGAAAAGATTGTAGTGTACTTGGTACCCTCGTCGTTTCAGTATATGTCAAACGAGGAAAATAAGATAGTCGATATCCTATCTAAACTTGCTAGAGTTAATGAAATGAGTGGAGTGTGGCTTATTTCACCTCCCAACAATATCTAATGTTCAATTGTTGGAGGATGCAAAATATGGAAACTCTTTATTCTCCTTTAATAAATTTCTTCAGTTTCGGAAAAAAAAAACCATAATGTCCATTAACATTTCATCCATGATAGGAACAAACAACAAAATCAGAGTTACGAAGTACATGACCTTCTTCCATAACGCCTATTCTCGACATCAAGCATCACATTTAATGTGGAAGGAAATTGTTTAATTCGTCGACCAAGTCAGGATGATGATGATGTTGAAAAAGATCAGTAATCTGCAAAACGTAGCAATTTAATGGTTTGAGTCCTGAGAGTACTAACAAATAATGTGCTTTCAAAGAACGCAAAACACACAAACAACCAGAAAAAATGACACCGTAAAACTACCTTTTGTTGAACCTCAGCTACGGTGGATGTAGAATTTGAGCGGTGCATATTTAATATGCCTAAGAACGATCTGTACACATGGTCTTCACAATTTGTCTGTTGGCACACGAAAGTAAGAAAATGTACGAAGATATAGAGAAACGAAAGAACTCAAAACTAGTAGCTAGAGCAAGTGGTTTTACCTTTACTTTGTTGACAAAGTTTATGATGCTCCCCATACTTCTTCGAGGCAAATCATCCATTACGAGGTCAAGGGTAATCCCATCTCCAGTAGGCAAGAAGGTATTAAAGCCTAAAATAAGATCATCTGCATGACCTTTCAGTAGGTCTATAACCCTTGATTTAACATCTTGGATTTCCATTCTGCCTCGACGGGAGAAGAATTCGTAAACAAAATACTTTTCTTTCAGTATCTCATGGGAAAGTAAGTGGAAACACAAGAAAGCAAAAATGTGAATTAAGAACTCGTACTTGGCCTTGAAATCTTTCAAGACTTGAATGAATTCTTCGTATTTCTCACTATTATCTTGAAATTTGTTCATGACAGCCGCCAAGTAGGCAATGTCATCACAATTTCTGGCTGTTATATTTTGTGACATACCTCCTGTTACTCCAAGGGCTTGGGGTTGTGAAGAGCTAAACACGATTATGAAATCATATGAAAAGGGGAAAAAGATTAATTAAAGTTTTAGTTTTGCACATAACTAGATGACCGCTTTCACAGTGGATGGTAAGTTTACTTGTCGCAAGATTACAACCTGGCCGCGCCCTGTTGAAGCATGACACGGTCCGATTCGGCTTGGACAAGATCCTAGCTAAGATAAACAACATCAATTAAAACAAAATAACCCGTTTTCATCAACAGAGAAGAACATTTACATTTAAGGTGGAGTCATCAAACCTGCGATCTTATTTCTAGTAGAGTTTGATTCAACTCTTTTTCCTGTAAAGCTTTGTTCTTCATACACATTTCTCTCCTCGCTTCCTCCTTCCATTTACGAAGCTGAAGTAATATAAGCACCCCAAATAAAATACTACCAAACCATAAACCAAAAAAGGGAAAATACATCAAAATTTCCAAAACCTGTTCAGTAATATTATCTTCGGACTCTTGTGGTGACTTATTCACTTTGATGCACAACAACCTCCATT
This sequence comes from Papaver atlanticum, assembly GCA_023531105.1. Classification (NCBI taxonomy): domain Eukaryota; kingdom Viridiplantae; phylum Streptophyta; class Magnoliopsida; order Ranunculales; family Papaveraceae; genus Papaver; species Papaver atlanticum. The sequence continues at coordinate 103,904 of JAJJMB010017331.1, forward strand.
CTTCTTCGTCTGTTCCAGTCATGCCAGTTGATTGAAAATAAAGACGAGTTATATTTTCTCGACTAAACTTTTGTTTACATACTGGACATGTTGCTATTGTTGTGTTTTTGATACAATAGTCTAACCATTGTTTTAGACTACAAACAAACATTAAAGCCGATTATGTTAAAGAAATGAAAATATGACTTAAACATGAATAGAGAGGATCGACTAACCAGAGATCATGAAAGACATGACCACATATGGAGATTGCTTGAATAGCTTCATTGGGAGGTTTGAGATGTGCATAGCATATTGTACAAATTGTATTACTAGATTCATTCACCACCATCTTCCTCCTTCAATCAATCACTTGGTTTTGGTATTTAGGGTTCTTGAGAGCATCTCCAATTGAGTATGAGTATTATCGTATGTGGAGACCTAAAAAAAAAAGTATTTAATAACATATAATCCAAACACAAATTTTGTTTCGATAAGCATCTCCAAAAACTCATGCTCTCCTCCAAACTCAAACTTCCACACCATATTAAATTTTGATTATCCAACTACTACTGGAGAGAATTTTTTGTTGAGAGTTTGTAAAATCCTAGATGGCATCAATATTTTTTAAAACTCATGCTTCATTGGAAATACTATGAGGATATATTTAAATTTCTAGCCGGCGGAAAAGGCACCCGAAAAGGCATGCAATATTTAAGTGTTGTTAGCTGAGATTTTATAACCCCATTTAACGGTGGACTTTGAAATGATAATCCCACCGGTATGTTTTGCATACAAGAAGAGCCTTTTTAAGGAACATGCAATTGGGGGATATTTCACTGTAGTTGCCGACATGGTTTTTCAATGCCGGCAATCCATCGACCATGCCGGCATCATTGAAAAACCATGCCGGCAGCTACAGTAAAAATATCCTCCAATTAGTTTATGTATCCCCTAATTAATTACTTTTTAAGTGATCGAAAATGTCATTCTTAATTCTTATCAACTAACCAGGTTCCCTCCCCAACCGACGGTCTGACACCACAGTTGTAGTCTGCTGCGCGGGCATCTTAATTTTTCACCTATTTATCATCGGCACTTTTCCTAGCTGTCATCGTATTGTTCGTCACCCCATTTACCCCATTTGCCACCCATATATTTTTTAATATATCCTAAACATTACCTATTGACTTTATGTTTACACCCAACAATAAAACCACCTCATTTAAACCAAAGTACAAATCAATAAACTTTTTCTCCATCTCCACCACCGACCAGGCGACCACCTTCTTCTGCTCCATTATAACCACCAACTAGTAGAACTTCTTGACCATATTGAACTTTAAAAAAGAAAAAGAACACGTACACCAACACTAATCATGTATGATTAGTCGGTCGTGTAAGAACTAATCAATCTATCAGTTCAGGCTATGTATGGATGAATACTAGAACTTTACGTTTCGGTCGATGATTTCGTTGCAACTAAAGAAAAGTTAATCTTAACATAATGGTGTACTAATTAAAGTAGAATTCTAATCCAAGTTTATATTCTTCTTTTACTTTAAAATAATAATAATTATGAAAACAAAGATTAAAGGAAAAGTACACAATAAAAATGGTGATAGTTATAATCAAATCTAATCTGACTTTTGTTGTCGGTAAATAGGAAACAATAAAATTCTTAACTATGTTTATTTTAGAAATTCTGATAAAGGTGGTAAATAGAAAAAATGTGAATGATAAATAGGTGACACCTAAGTTTTTACTCCGCTCACAAGCGCATCATGTGCTACGTATAACCTTCTTCTTAGCAACATCATCAGTTGGCTGTTGCACCACATTTAATTGCTAGAAATCTTAACTTAGTAAAAAATCAAATGCACTAATCTTTGGAAGAAAAGTATATAATAATTATATATGAACGTGTGCATGATTAATTACCTCAATTGGTACACTTAATTGGCTAGAAACCTTGGAGATAGTTCATAATTAATTACCCTACACAATATCTTTGAGATCTTCGTAGGTATTACGTAGGGTAATTGACTATAATCATTTTTACTTTTGCCACATATATAAAATCCCATGATTAATTACTTCAAGTGGTTTAGGATCTTGTTTTTAGGATTTGATTTGTGTATAAATAATAAAAGTGATTTCTTTTTCTTATTGATTTAGAAAATTTCATTTACAAACAACAACAAAAAATAGTTATAAAATTTGTTCAAATATATTACTTGATACTCAAGGTGAGATCCCAAACCGAAATAGTAGAGCATCTTTTTGAGATTTTCGAATTTTAATATATTTTGTTTTACTAGCAATCAAAACATATATCTGGAAAGATATATTAGTGAAGTGCTAGTTAATATTCAGTTGTTCGTGAAGATTTCGGTTATACAGTTGAATATTGGTTGGAATTAGACAAAACTGAATTTAGGTGCTTATCGCATATCTTAAGAATATTTTCGGTTATGGAAATTCATTGGTTTCCAAACTACATTGGTTTATAAATAGTGAAGTTTGTTTTTCTTACAAACTTATCCTGAGGCAGGCACTTCGTTTAGTAGTCACTGCTGTAGTTAAATAATAGTATTCTCGTAATACTATCTTGGAGAGAAGAGTAACCTAATTAGGCAAAATCTCTTACGTCCGCTAGTTTAAAGACTCTTTTAGGATCAAGAAACGTCTACTAGTACTGTTAGTAAGAAACAAGAATTGCATTGTTTTTTTAGTTTTCAATTATTGATTTGATTGACAAACGGTTTGTTAACTCTTGATTGTACCTAGTTTTAGTATTCTTGAGAGTCTTCTTTTCTGACATAAGGTCACTCAAACTAGATCAAGAGATTAGTGGTAGTTCAGACATGTCTTTATATATATGACGTTGACTTGTGATCATCCACTATTAACAGACTCCGTTCTGTGCGTGATCGGTCATAAGTAAGAATCAAATTTCTTATTGCCTAGGTACAGAGATTATTGAATTGAAGATAAGAAGATTTTTCTTATTGGCGGTTTCATATCTTTGTGATTTGATTCGTGAAAAAATTGATCGTCTGAGATCCGACTAGATCTAGTTTATCTTTTAATAGACTTGCTATTGCTAGTCGTATTTAGATCGACAAGTTATCATTTGGTGGTACTCTTCAGTATCCAAATATGGTTGTTCAGTTTTACTCGATCTGGTTAACTTATTTAATCCATATCTTGGAAGATCTAAACCCGATAAAGGAGTTTATTGAATTTAAACAAAAATTCCTTTGTCATGCTCAACGAATTTATTTGTAAGTAATTTCCTAAGATAGGAGAGTGGTTACCAAACAGATTAGTCATTTACTGTACGAAGGTCGTAATGGTCATTGTGTAGTGGCATAATTCTGAGAGTATTCAAAACTGGACTAGGTCCCAGGGTTAATCTTCATTTGAGGTTTCCCCGTTAACAAAATCTTGTTGTGTGCTTTTACTTAACTTTCCGCATTATAAATTGTTTAAGCTATAATTAAAGTAATTTCACTTGTATGTTTGTTTTGGGGTAAAAACCGATTCTGCTGGAAATGGTAAATTTGGGTGTGCCGCCGAGAAACGAAGCTAAACCCTAAACAAATGCACTGCACGGGAGTACTTTAGATTCGAGAGATCAATCTGTACAATTCTGTCCTAAACCAAGAAATGGCCATTCCAGCCTTGCTTCGGTCACAAAATGAAGGAGAAGGGTTGATCTTAGGGAGGGAAGCGAAGAAGGTGTTGAGATCAGAATGGTTAACTATGAAGGTGTGGTTGTTTTATGACTTGTATCAGAATGTGGAACTTGCTTGCGGAATGTAAGTTATAAGTTCTTGGTGTTTTCTGGATACTTGTGTTAATGAACCGTTGTTGGTTGAAATAGGTTGAAAAACTATTTATACAAGTCATAGTTGAACGCACCCTGATCTCATAGGAAGTGGAAGCAGTTTAGTGATGGAGAAGTGGGGATCGTGTAAAATGTTGAAAACCATGTCCCTACTATAAGGGGAAGAATGGTTGGTTACACCCACTACTTCTCTGCTGCCACTAACTGTTCGCCTTTCCTGACACTTTCTCATAATGGGCGTGTTGCACGCCGCACGCTGTAAACCACCAGACCAATACCCTGATGAACATCCCCAGTTTGTGACATGTTTGATGTCTCGAGTATTTTGTAGAAAAAAATGCAGTACGCTGCTGAGTGGGTCTTGCCTGCAAGACCTAATTATTCTAACCAATCACGCGCAAGCTAAGTGGCGGGAAGTTATGTGTGACAAGTTAAGTTGTGAGACTTGCCGCAAGAAATAGCATGTAATGCTCTTAAGTTGAATAAATAAGTTATTCATGAAATCGATATTTATTGAATATCGCTTATAATCGATGCATGTAAAGCATCGCTTTTAAGCAAGCAGCTCAAAATAATAGATGCCCATGAAGCATCGTTGTATAGAGCCCGCCTTGGCTAGACGCAGAACCTAATGTATTAAAAGGAGCGCGGCCATCCATCTTCGAGCAGCTGCCATGAATCGCTTGGGCGAGCCGAGGGCAGGTCGATCGGCTCTCATGGCAGAGTGGCGGCCGGTGAGCACGACAATGCCTTATTGGTCGCCCAGAATTAAATCTAAGCTGGTCAATTTGGCTAGCCAAGTTGGACGGCTGAGATGATTTGCGGCAGTTGCATATTGTCGTTGATTCAATTCAAGGTTTTTAAAGACGCGTGACTGGCGCACTTTGGCTGATCGGTTTGTGGCATTGCTGGCGTATTTGAAGCAATGCGATTGGTTGGGGCTATTGTTGAGCCTCCCGTGAACATGACCGCGCCTTGCCAGTTGCTTGAAATCAGATCTTGGCCGGTCGATTCGGCTAGCGAAGTTGGACAGCCGAGATTGCTTTGCGGCAGTTATATACTGCCGTTGGTCGACCTTGTGGTTTTGAAGCCATGTGGAAGACCTACTTTGGGCTAACGGTTTGAAGCGTTAATTGCTGGCTGTGAGCAATTCGATTAGCCATGGCTGAAGGAAAGCCTCCGGTGAGCATACTGGCACTTCATTGGCCGGCTAAAATTGGATCTTGGCCGGTCGATTTTGCTAGCCAAGTTGGGCGGCCGAGATCGTTTTGACACTTACATGGGCATCCTATATTCGATTCCTTAAGGAATTAGGTGTGTCGACCAGCAAACTTCCAACTTTAATTAAAAGTGCGTGCTACGCATTTAAAGTGATCTGATTTGTCAGTGGGAAAGGGGGACAGGCAGGCAAAAATATGGGCATGGCCGGACGATGGTACGGCGGTGCAAGCTTGGGCGAACCGGTCGGCGAAGTGACGCGGCTGCGTCCCTTTTGTTGCTGCCTTTATGTGCCGCAATTCCTCTTTATTTCTTGTTTTTCGACTTTTGGTAGGATTTTGCTCCTACTAGTCCATGGTGGATTAATTTCCTAGCTTGCCTAGGTTTGGTCTCGACCAATAGGGTTCGAGATATTGCACAGGCTGCAAAAACCTAATTTTTGCAAATTGGTAAAATTAGGTAAAAAAATTGAATTTTGCGAGCTTTCGCAAAATTAATCAAATTTGATGAATTCTGTGCGCTGACACAAAATTACCAATCTTATTCTCAGAGAGCACCGCAGCGTGCCTCCGATTAAGTAATTTCATGCAAATCTCAATCCTGACATTTCGAGAGATTCATGCTACTCGGCTGCGAGCGAACATTAATTGTCATGTCAATATTAAGAGTTCAACTGGGGAACATAGCATAGGAAAAATACTCAGCAAGCCATACATTAGTGAATAATGCAGGCGGGAGATTAAATACTCATCAGGCTCTATACTAGTGAACAATTCATCTAGGAGCTTGAGTTTCAATACAATATGAAGAGCGGCATAGGCACTTATCAAATTTTAATATATTCTTTAGATTCCTTGCGGAATATAGACATATCAAGGTCTACTATTTCTTACACCGGGTCAGTTAGACAGACTTTTATAGTTTTCTCCCTAAACTAAAAACCACCATCAACAACGTTAATCTCAAACACTTGGGTTGATCCATATATTTTCAAGTTCGATTTCAAACTTGAAACTATATACCAAGTGTATACCTTGTGGTCGTTATCTTCTTGACAGTTTCTGTCTACATCAGATCATGCAAGGTATATGACTTATAGGTTGATATCTAAAAGATTGTAGTGTCCTTGGTACCCTCGTCATTTCAAATTTTGATTATTTGATAAAACCAAGAGTAAACGTGCCCAATAAACCGAAGTTAATGTCGGACCTGCTTCAAAAACTCATGCTTTTTTAAATTGTAAAGACCCTGAGAATCTCAAAATCTTGCAGCTGCTGAAAAAGACGGCTGAAGAATGTATTATCTTCTTTTTTTCCCAAAGAACTGTAGGAGTTTCAGTGAAAAACATTTGCATATCATATATTTTAAGGCTTTAGTTTCTGAAAAAGTATCGAATATAACACCTGAGAGCATAAAGATTAAAGAAACTTGAGATGAAATAATATAAAACGAATAAATATAAAAACATGTAGAATTTGAATCTTTTTTCTCAGTCCATGTTTCTAGTGCCGAACTGTGCAGCAATAAATCATACATTTTAACTTCAAATATCAAATGATATAATTAGTTAGGTTATACTCTTACGAATAAAAGTATTATAGCAAGCCATTACTAAGTTAGTGACTCAAATGAATTTATATGGTTCGATATTAAGACGACACACGTGGTGATTCAGTGTGATCAAGATAAAGTTACTAGTGCTTGGGTGTGGTTCGATCTCTTGAGAACAAGATAAGTTAAAATGCTTGATACGATGATCTTACCATCTTGTTCCTTCAAAACTTTTTCCAACCCCTTTTTTTTTATATACAAAAAAGAAATTTTATTGCTTAGGGAATGATAAAGTTCTTGTCTAACCCTTATAACAGTAGAACATTGCTCTTTTTATAGCCCAAGAAGTGTTTTTTTTTTTTTTACTTATATTGAAACAGAAGGAAAGTTATACAGAGTTCTCCAAAATGTTGGTTTCCCTTATATCATCTACCTGATGTGAGATATTGGTGCCGACCAACATATTATTAACCCCATTTTCTAAACTAGAAATTATAACTGAATTTGAAAAACATAAATCCGGTAATAAAACAGAGTGTAAGAAGTCAGGCCTCAACAACCATTGTTGTTTATGTATTTCTTTTTTGCGCGTTTCTTTTGCCAAAGTATCAGCCACCTCATTGCCCTTTCTATAATTAAATAAAAACCCAAGAAATTTTCACATGTCTGCAGAATTCTTGCTGCTACTGAAACTATAACTTGATTTCTCCAAAAAAATATGTTACTTTGCTTTTCATGAGCATATAAAATTAGCCTCTGGCAATCACCTTCCACCAAGAAGTTCTTTAAGTCCATGCTCTTTTCCAAAAATGTTGTTTCTAACATACTCGGAGCCCTGCTTCTTCTGCTATGGATGCATTGAATGACCCAGCTGTAGCTTGGATAACTCCTCCTGAACTAGAACGAAGAATTATACCATATCCAGTAAGAGTGCAAGAATCAGTCCAAGATGCATCAAAATTAACTTTAAATTGATTTGTTAAGGGTTTTGACCATCCTTTATTATAAGTATCATTTTGAATTTGTAGAACAGGGGCAGAAATATAAATAGAAGTTACTCTCTGGTTAAAGTGTCTCGAGGGATACCAAAAGGTCAGGTGCCTCTGGACAGCTAGAGAGAGTTGGGTGCTTGAAGTTGATTTGGGTTGAAAGGTTCATCTTTTCATCCAAATCATCCAGCATTTTGTGTCCATAATTTCTATCTCAGAACTTTCATACACCCCTGCAATCCAATTAGAATACATTTGTGCAAAGGATAAATCTACATCATTATTGGAGTTTATATCTACCGCTTGAGGTAGCATTGAAACGGTTTTAGCATAGGGACATTCAAAGAACAGATGCTTCAGTAATTCACATTCATGCTCGCATAAAATGTATTTCATATCTGTATCTTTCATGTGTTGTCCTAGTTTTTTTTCCTAACAGGCAAAACATTATGAATAAATTTCCACAAGCAAATCTTAATTCTTTGTGAAGCATTTAACTTCCAAAAGGATTTCCAGAAGGTTATATTATCAGTATTTGTAATATATATATATATATACTAGGTATCACCCCGGCTTACGGCCGGGGCTCAACCTCTTTAGAGATTTTTCTTGTTGTTTTGTTGACCAAGTGGTATCCTCATCAGAATTTTAATCAGTCTATAATGGTCGGGACAATGTTTAGTTAGTTGTGTCATAGTAGTTGGGTTATAGGCCCCGACCATCAGGAATGGTCTCGGTATTTGGTTAGTCGTGTTATAATAGTGTGTTTAGTTGAGCTTATTGATTAGTCGTGATCGCATGTACAACTGTTTTGTTGGTCTGGTCAAATTAAGGAGGCATGTGGCCCAGCCATGGCTCCTTAAATTCTTTTAGAAATTAGGGGGTTTGTGGCCCGGCTGTGGCTCCTTATGTTCTTTTAGAAATTAATTTTTGGTTTTTAGAAATTAAGTTAGAGTAGATAATGAAATTATATTAGGAACTTTAGTCACGACAAACCTAAAGTTCGCCATGTTTAGGATTAATGGTTAGGTCGGGGACAGTTTTGTCCCGGACCGCGACATAATCATTATTGTCAGAAATAATATAATCTCAAACTGTATAAAAATGATCATAGTTATTTCGTAACAACAATGACACTAAGTCATGGACATATAATACAGTTACTTGTATAGACCATATACACCCGGAGGTAAAAGTTACCTAGATTTGTGTAAAAACAGAAACTGGTATGTTTTTATTTTCTCTATGCACCAATTTTGAGTTTGGGCCTGCTCGAGACCACTATAAGCTTCCTCAATTGTTTCAAAAATTTGCCTTACCAAGTAGCAAATTGAAAAGGCACAAAATAGGAAAAAGTTGAAAATCTAGATTACCTCCTGATACGACAACAAATAACACAACTACTTATAAGACCTTTCCATTCTCCGCAGAACAAATGTGGTTGTCGGGGGGGGTTGGGGTGGCGGATGCATGCCTTCAACTCGTTCTGATATCTCTGTCAATTTTTCACCCAGTTTTTGACATTAGGCATGCCTAAGAGATACATGCACACGATGGTAAGAGGAAATTAAATCCTCTGAGAAATCTCCAAAGATCAACTGGGCGCAACACGCTTGTGCACACGATGGTTTTGCAAGTCAAAAGTAAGCACCATATGTTTGCAAAATCAAAATTTAGCTTAAATTTAAGAAATACCTCTTGTCAGAAAGAGCAGTAAGTCATCTGAGGCACTCAAACTTGCGAAATACCTTCACAGGTACTCAAAACTTTGAAAAAACCTTCCGAGCAACGTTCTAGCAGAAAAGAAGAAATTGCGCTTGACTGGCAAAATACCATGAATGCAGTATCCAAGGTTCTAATTCCGTTTCTGACTGGTAGGTACACTCGCTCTACGCCCCAGACACAGCCAATATCTGTCCAGAACTCACTTACCCTGTAACACAGTTCTAGTCCAGAGCTCAAGGCACTTCATGAGCTTCCTTTATAGACTCTTTTCTATTGGAACCTAGAATTTAATAATTATGGTTTCTTGTATAGTAATAATTATGAACCATACTAAATATTTGTCCAGCATACACAGGAAGTATTATATCAGTTTTAAAGAAAGACGAACCATGGACTTGCAAAACTCAATCTTGTCCAAATAGTCAGCTCAAGTAAACATGCCATCTACAAAATCCACCGAGAATATCGAATGTATCGATCTAGCTATAGCATTCACATCAAATAAATCCTAATCCAATTAATTGAAATAAATTTCAATGGTTTTGAAAATTCGAACTCAAAAACACAGGACAAATATCTGGACGACCAATGCCCAATAAGTATTTGATTTTGTTCAAATAATCAAAATCAAACTCTATGCAATTAATGAACCAATTCATAATGCTAATAAAAGAAGCTAATAAATTTTAATACCTAACTGCTTCACTGCATCAATTCTACACACCTTTCTGATTATACTTTTGGCAAAAACCTGAAAAATTCAACAAACCTAAATCAATACAATCAAACTCAGGGAACTACATAAGAGAATCAAGTAGGAATACACCCTCAAACACCATCGGATTACAGGCCTATTAGTCTTTGTAATGTTAGCTATAAGATCATTTCAAAGATAATAGCTAACAGGCTAAAACCCATTTTGTCAAAAATAATTTCTCCTACCCAAACTGCTTACATCTCTGGTCGACATATACAAAACAATGTTATCATTGCACATGAACTGATCCATAGCATGAAAACTAAGAGAAATAGAAATGCTTTGGTGGGTATGAAATTAGACATGTCGAAAGCTTTCGACAGAGTAGAATGGTCTTTTCTTCTTTCTATTCTTCGCAAACTTGGTTTCCATTTTGATTGAATTGACTTGATTGAACAGTGTATTTCCACAATAAATATTTCTTTACTTATTAATGGAATACCTAGTTCTTCATTTGCTCCAACTCGTGGCATTCGTCAAGGGGACCACTTGTCCCCTTACTTATTTTTGTTCATCATGGAAGCTTTCTCTTGTCTGTTGTAACATGAAGTTGATTCTGGTCTTCTCAAAGGTATTAAGGTAGCAAAACATAGTCCTTCTATCAATCATCTGTTTTTTGCAGATGATTGTCTTTTGTTTTTTCAAGCTACTTCAACTCATATGATTCACTTGCAGAATTTACTTCACTCTTTTAGTCAAGCATCAGGTCAAGTTATTAACATGCAGAAATCTACAATCTTTTTTGGAAAACATACTTCTCCTGCTCAGCAATCCAACATTTCTGGTATTCTAGGTATGAAGCGAATGGGACTTGGATAAAAATACTTGGGTATCCCTCTTTTACTGCACAGATCAAGAAAACAAAATTCTCAAGGTATTTTAGATAACATGGGCCACAGATTACAGGGTTGGGAAAGCAAAATTATCAATCAAGCTGGTCGAACAACTCAAATCAATGTTGTTCTAAGCACAATGGGAATGTATCAAATGCAGGTGTTCAAACTCCCGGACTCAACACTTCAACAAATGGATAAAATTCATAGGGAAGTATTGGTGGCATAACTACACCAACCACAGATCTCCCCGTTTAATTTCTTTGAACACTATGCAATTACCTAAGAGGCTTGGAGGTTTAGGTCTTAAACAATTAGACAACTACAACTTGGCTTTTCTGGCTAAACGTGCATGGCAGTTACTACACAATCAATATGCACCGTGGGCGAAAGTTTTAAAGGGTAATCACTTCCCTTACCATGATTTACGATTTCATCCTCCTCCTAAAAGTACTAATTCTAGTTGGATTTGGCAGAGTATTTTTTTTGGTATTGAAATTGTTCTTAAATATGCAAAGTGGCAAGTGGGGAATGGAACTCAAGTAAATATCTGGACATCTAATTGGATAACCTCCATGACAGCACCATTACAAGACTGGGATGATCTTCATCTAAGTAACTATCAGTGGGTGTCTCAATTAATTGATTCTGATTCTGCTCAATGGAATGTTTCTCTACTACGACAACTGTTTACTCCCAATCAGGTGAATTCGATCCTTACTATACCTTTGCAACTTGATCAGCTAGATAAACTTATTTGGCCTTATACAACTACTGGTTTATTCACCACCTCTTCCACTTATAAGCTTCTTTGTGAATAACATCTTCTACCAAACACTACTTTAAACTTATCTCCTTAATTCTGGTTAAGATTTTGGAAGTTCAAAGTTCCTTATAAATTTCAGATCTTCATGTGGAAAATTCTTCATAATGCAATTCCGATAAAAGTAAGAATTTTTAACCATGATAATTATGACAATCAACTCTGTGTGCTTTGTAATACTCAACAGCCTGAAGATGTGGATCATCTATTTCTGCACTGTCCATTTGTTCAAGCCATTTGGAGATATTTTCTTCCTCAACATTATACTTTAATAGTGCAGCATTCAACTGTTCTTGCCTGGATTCAAACGTGGCAGTCTAAGGATTCGTACATTAATATATTTTAACACTGCTGATCACATTCATGTTACACTCTGTATCATTCATCATATTTGGAAACTTAGATGTAGGGTCATTTTCAGTAGTACTAATCCTAATCCTAACACTGTCATTCATCATGTTAACTCGTACATTGCATTTCATCACCTTGGTAACCCATCTGTTAACACAATGAGCATTAATAGGTTTATTCCCATGCTTAATCTACCTTGGAAACCTCCTCCACCAGGATATTTAAAAATAAACATTGATGCTTCCTTTAATAAAGTTTCTCTCCTTGCTGGTATTGGAATTATAACAAGGAATCATGCAGGACTCTATGTGATGGGAAAAGGATGTTTGAAAAGAGCTCAGAATGTGAATCAGGCAGAATCTTGGGCTATGTTTGAAGCTATGCAGTTGGACACTTCTTATGGTTGGTCTAGAGTTATCTTTGAAACTGATAATCTTTATATCAGTTCTTATCTATAGAAACACTCTCCTCTTCCTCCCTGGCAGAGTATGCCTTTGCTTAGTGATGTGATTTTGAAGTTGTAGTAAAAATGATTCAAACTCTAAGACTTGTGAAGATTCGAGTTTTTAAATTTAATAAAAATTATATACAAAAATATTAACAAAGTGGGCGAGAGGTACCGGGGCTTAGGATTCCACCAAATTCATTTCTTAAGGTTCAAATAATAATTCTTTTAACAATTATAGCTCAATAAAAATATAAAATAAAGTGACTCTTATTTTTGCCAAGATAGATTCTCAAAATATTAGATGTAAATGTTAAGCATGGGACATCAAATCACCTAAGCTAAGCATGACCCATCTAATCAAATGACAACTAATTAATTCAAATCATAATTTCAATTAAAATTAGTGCAAAAGTCATGAAAAGAATTAAATATAATTACCCAAGTGTGAAATAAGGCTTCCTCCATCACCCCAATGTTGGGGTTTAGCTCATCATAGTAAACGCGCTCTCAAAATATTCATTTAGGCTCAAAAATGGTTTACAAAGATGAAATAAAGAGAAAATGGTGTAAAACCGGATTTTGCGACGCACAAAAATCGTCAAAAAATGAACGATAAAAGATAAGTGTTGTAAACACTGTTCCACAATCGCTGGAAAGGAGTTGGGAACTGTCGCAATTAAGCGACAGTTTGCAACGACTTTCCTTTACAGGCTTTTGTTCTTCGTGTTCTTGAGTTGCAGCAGCAGAAAACTTTTCCTGCAACACGTGATTTCTTCGCTCCGTAGCCTCCAAAACTTCCCCAAACTCTCGACCCCTTTCTATTAACCCCCTAACACCTTTATATAGCCACATAAACCAAAATATCTCTGCCATAACTCGAGAATAATTTGCTTTTACTCGAGTTTATTTCTTTCCTTTTTTATCACTGATTTTGATTTTTAAGCATCTGCAGCTGGATTACCTTCCTTATAAATCTTCTTCACGTTCCAGAATGTCGATTAAGTTTTCCAAGCACGTGCAATACACGTTTAAATTCTTCACAACTCGTGTAATATCCGTGAAACTTATGGTCACTGTTTTCTCTTCCACATGATTATTCAGACAAATTTAATCGATCAAATCACCCATAATAACTTCTTTAGGACATATCACATCTGCCCATGAAGTTTCAGCGATTGAGTCTACCTCTAACCCATCCAAAATCCGATCGAAAAATATGCCAGAGAAACACGCTGCTGAAAAATATTTCCCGCCAAAATGAAATTTGAATTTGAGAAGATGACCTCCCCCTTATCCAGTTCCGGTGTCCCTTTAGTACATTCCCGAAATGGGGTGTAAAACACCACTTTTCGGACCAATTTCGCCGCAAGAGCTTATTTCTCTATAAATACCTACAAAGACATAAAATAACAAAATAAATACAAAATCGAGCACTAACAATATATACAATTGAGACATATTAGACACATAAATGCGTCTATCACTTAGGCAATGTGTAAACAAATGTAATATTAACTCTAGTTGGTCTTGTGTTTTTGTTTATAGAAGTTGTAATAAAATAGTTGATGCACTTGCAAAAGCTGCTCGCAGGTTTCACTTATGTGGGGAATGGTGGACTTATCCACCTCACTTGTTAATTCCTCACCTTACTTGTGATGTAAGTTTACTTGCTGTGTAATATATGGTCCCTTTGTTCAAAAAAAAAAAAGGTAGGAATAGAAAACAAAAGAACAGACATGGAGAAGAAGAAAAGAGTCTATTAAAAAGCAAAGCTTTGCTTCTGTTGTAAACATGGCGAAGGCTTCTTATATAGAGCGTGCATAAAGAAACCAGAAACAGGATTACGAAATCTAGTTATTTTCGGTATTTCTTCTATAATAAAGGTTGTTCGTTCTTTTAATGAAACCAAGTTGATTAGGAAATGTTTTCTTGTCTTGTCTCCCGATCCCACGTCCCAAAATATCCCTCCCTCAACTTTAAATCCACGTCGTAGGATGACGAAATCGATGGTCGGATTTAACAGGCTAGACAGATACCACTTCTTTTTATAATATATATATATATATATGGATTTTTAAGTTTTTTGCACATGGATTTTACAGTAAAGTTTCCATTGTTCGTAAGTAACCATCTTAATCTATCATGCTTCACCCTTCCATTTGTATTGGTGGAAATTCTAATACCTAGAATCTTTTCTACAATTTTAGTTGGAAAGTTACTTCTAACTTTCTTTTTATTCCACTTATGTTTATTTGAGTCTAACAACTCATATACAAGTGTTAAAAGGTTTAGTTGATTACCACAGTGAGATATGTGATCATGTACCATACCTGAGATCCATTTGTATGTCCAAATATGTATTGACTTACCTTTGCCTACCTCCCAACAGCTGAATTTATGGATTAGGGAGAACCCCTGCATAATGCATCTCCAAATCCAAGAAACATTATAATGTTTCTTGAAATGGAAGATAGTTGAGTTTCTATTATACTTGTCCTTATGGAAAAATCCTAAAAGAGTGTTCTGCTGAGTTGATATTCGCCATGCTAATTTGTCTATCATTGTTTTATTCATTTTATTTGCTTCTTTAAAACCTAGACCTCCTAATTCAATAGGTTCACACATGAAATCCCAAATTATGGAATAAAAACCATTATAGTTTTTTTGGAACGCGCGATTGGGGGATACCCAAACTAATTGGGGCATATAAATTACTTCCCCCAACCAATAGTGTCTGCTAAGGGGTAATTTTTGGGTATGAAAAAATACTAAAATACCCTTTGGTTAATTAAAAAACATTATGAAAAGACTATACTACCCTTTCCCCTAAAACATAAAATAAAAAAAACAAATACATATCCCCCATTTCTCTATCAGTTCCGGCACACTCGGTTAGGTTAGGTTTTGGGGAAAAAAAAATTATTCATCTTCTTCATCTTCTTCATCGTTCTTCATCCGTTCTTCATCGACGATTAATCGTCGATTCAAAAATATCATCGTCGATTACCCCAATCTATCTATAATCATTCCTCCTTGAAAGAAATCAAAAGCCCAATCGAATTCAAAATCAATTGTTCAACAAAAACAACAAGAAAGAATCAATCGGATTGTCGAAGAAGAAGAAGAAGAAGAAGAAGAAGAAGAAGAAGAAGGGGAGGAGGAGAACTCGGACAATCAACCTCTCGTAAACATGGCTTCTGTGAGAAGGTAAGTGATTTTGAACTAGTTTATAAGTGTTTGAATCGATTTGCAGCAGTGGGTTTAACTTAGAATCGCGAACCCTAACTCAAACAGCTGAGTTTCAGTGAGTTCCGGCATTGACATTTGTATGAATACAATGCCGGTACCAAGTAACGGCATGGAATTATGGTTGAAGGCAATGCCAGTAGATAGTCACGGCATTGATTTTAGTATGAATGCTATTCCGGTATTGAGTTACTGAAACACCTGAAACTGAATGTTTTGTCCCGGCATTGATTTTAGGTTGAATTCAATGCCAGTAGTATTTCACGGCATTAATTTGAATTTATTCGTGTATGCCGGCATTCCACTTTAAGTACACGGTAAAACCCTAGGAATTTGTTATCAATACCGGCATAGAATTTAGGTTGAATACGATGCCGGTACTCTGTTACGTCTTTGCCGGCAGTGCTCTATTTGTCCACAGAAACTTCCTAGGAATTACCTAAGACTACCGGCATTGTCTATAATTATTCGACATTGCCGGTACCTTGTCCCGGCACAGTGGTTTTGTTAAATGCCAATGCCATATTTTGGTCCAGGCATTGTAAATATTTCCTAAATCAATGCCGGTACTGATAATTCTATGCCGTTTTTTGGAATATCTATGCCGGCATCAATTATGAAAGTGAGTTTTTTTATATTCATTTAGTGTGTCTTTTGATATAGGACTAGATCCAAGGAAGCTAACAAAGGAAAAACTAAAGATGCTGGCATCAAGAAAAGAAAGGACGGTCTTGGTACCTCAGTCTCTGCCTCCTCGGGGAAGAGATCAAGGTCGCGACAAGCGTTTGGGGGCAGGCTCTGCAAGAGGGGAAAAATGGGAGAGTGGTGACCGTAGTCGACTCATAATCCTTGAACCTACCAGAACAGTTGAGCACAATGAGCAAGATGAAGAGGAAAGTGATGAGGAAAGTCAGGAGGAAGATAATGAGGTTGAACCAAGTCAATTAGTAACCCAAATCCAAGTTTTAAAGGAAGATGGTGGGCCAAGTCAAAAACCAACACAAGGCAAAGGCAAAGGCAAAGTAAAAGTAAAAGTTTCACACCTTCCTCATACTAATGACATGATATCTGACCTTGATCGTGGTAGAATTTGGGGTGAAGTTGACGATCCAAGAATGCTATTTGGCTACAAGGAGACATGGGATCGTACTATCTATCAAACCTATGTAAGAATTTTTTATCTTGTGCATATGTTTTGTTTTTTATTTATGTAAAATCTCTTAATCGTATTATCTCCTAATTGTAGGATCATAAGAAGGCTGTGCGTGTTTGCCGAAACCAAACCCAATCTCATTGGTAAGGGAGTCTGGTCTATATTGTTTGGTTGAAAATTATGTGAAGTGTGATTCTGTCACAGTCAATTGCTTCGTCGAAAGGTATCATGGTAAAACTGATACCATGCACTTCCCGTTTGGAGAGATGACCTTTATCCCTGATGATGCTCAGAACATTTTAGGTTTGAATATTATCGACAAATCAATTGCAGAAGGAGATAACTTTCCGTACCTAGAATGGTCGAAGTTGCACGCTCTGACTAACAAGCTGTTGGGTTGGGACTACAAAACTTATGTGGAAAGCTTCTATGTATCTAAGAATAGTAAGACAAAGACCATCAAGATGAAGTTGCTTAAGGAGAAGTTTGAAAAAACGAAGAAAACAAGTTTGAAGGATGGATGGGAGCCTGCACAAATTCGTTATACAGCCGCTGCGTACCTTTTATTCATCTTGGGCACTATGGTATTCCTTGACTCTAGTGGCAATAGGGTTAGTGCAAACCTCCTTCAATACTTGGATCCTTTGAAAGAGGTGTGTAACTATTCTTGGGGCACCGTGGTAATGGAACATTTGATGGCGGAGATGAGAAGGGCCTCCAAGGCTGTTACAAACCAATTTGTCGGGAATTTCACTCTACTGCAGGTAATTTTGTTTTTAAAACTTATGTTCTTATGTATATTGTTCACATGTACCCTTATTATGAACTTAGAAACAAAATTTTCTGCTTCTTATATGCATCATTCCACATTGGTATAGGTGTGGACTTATGAACACTTCCCAACAATGTTCAAGGACTACCCCTTCTTGAAGATCAATAACCTTTCCGAACCATAGGCGCCCAGAGCTACGAGATACGAGTTCAACAATATTCTGAAGCCCGGTAACAATCGTCGACTGATAGATATGAGATTGGATCTGGACGCGATGACTACCAAAGAGGTTGTGTTCGACCCTTACAAGGAGGCTAGAGAGAACTACCAAATTGTGAGGTTTAATATCGTTGCATTTTACAATGGACCCTTGTTCCACCCAAAGGGATACGTTATGGCTGATCCCCGACGTGTCATGCGGCAACTTGGATATAAGCAATTACCTTATCCAGACACAGCCTCTCTTGAAAGGTACGAAGTTGACCGTTCTCAGAGATTTTCAACTAAGCTGAAGTTGAAGGTAGAGTATGATCCAATTCCAATACCAACATATTGGAGGGATAGGGAACCACATCGTTTGGTAGATATTAGTAACTGGGAGCTTGCAGAAAATGGTGATGAAGCCTCGTAGAATTACATGTATTATTACCTAGAAGGGTCGCATCCATTTGTCGTGCGCCCGGACAATGTCAAAGTTTCACCCAAGGAAAACCCTCCCGCTCCAACTCCTACAGAGGCACCACCTACGATGGCCCAACTTAATAAGACTGTTGGATTGCTAGTAAGTATTGTTAATTTCTTAGTCGTTTAATGTACACGTAATCTTATATTAGCATATATATACTAATTATGTGTTGGATGTATGAAACTAGCGGCGTCGGCTTGGCAAGTTGAAGAAGATGTTTGGTTCCAAGTACGAGAAAGGAGAGGTGTTATCCCTTGAAGAAATGAAGGAAGTCGAGGAAAAGCTTGATAAAATTGAAGACCCAAGTGCAAAAGCTTTGTTCGGGAAAACGAGGAAGGTGGCGGTCCACAAGAAGCAAAGGACCAGTGATTAACACTTTAGTTGTGTTTCTTCATTTGGATGGTGGTTGTTACGTTTTGAACAATTCCGAACTTGTTTTTGTTTGTACCTCATGATTAACTCTTTAGTTGTTTGGTTTACTTTTGGTTTATGATACCTGGATAAAGAACATTTAAGCACAATCCAGTTGTTTGGTTTATGTTGAACATGTTTAGATTTATGGTGAAATATTTTCTTTGCAAGTTTTCTTTACACCACCGGTACCGTCATTGAATGTTATTTCTAAAACCATACCGGCAAAGTTGGTTGAAAGGGTCCAAGTTCCTGTATAGAATTTGGACACTACCGGCATTGAAATATTTATTGAATCTAGGCCGGAACTCTGATTTTCTTACACTTGGATAGTTTTTCCACAAAACCGGCATTGGTTTTGAATAAACTTCAATGCCGGTATTGATAATAAATCTGTTCTGAATGTTATTTCATTTCATTCCTAAGTAATCTATTATATTAGATTTGAAACTTTAAATTAAAACATACTAAAAATCATGGAATATAGTAATTTCGGTTGAAGATGATCTCATAATCTATTTCCATCCCTTTTCAACAATTGCGGAACCTTTGAGCCTTTCGCGAATATCTTCGAAGACATCGTCTGGAATCTCGGTGTCAAGGATCATCTTCATTGGTTCATCTTATCTTTCAACATATTCCTTTCCTTTCATATAACACCCATCAATAGGCTTGCATTGGCCCTTGTGGTTTTCTCTTGCTTCTGCTAGTGCATCAGCTTTGTAAAATCATTGAAACTCTTCGCACTTTGGGTGATTCAAACACCTTAGAAACATTCTTCCATTATCAGCATCATCAGTTTTTGCAATCCAAAACCGGCGTGTCCCATCACAGTTTCTACACTTTGAATAAATAAAAGGACAGTCCATGGCTAGATGAGAAGGTGACTTGCAAATTTGACAGCTGCAATGATGACTCTGTAAGAGAAGATTATATTAGTGATACGTCAGTGTAGAGAAGATTTTAACTGTCCAATCCATCATTAATAATGTTGAATCTACTTACTTTACAGGTAGAGCTTGATGGTGGTTTGCAAATAGGGCTTGTTGATGAATCTCCCATCGCTTGTGAAGCTTGAACCATGCTTGCTTGATCTATTTTTTTAGGCTTGATTTCTTGAGAGAAGGACTTTTCTTATTTGGTGGGTGCTTTGTGCAAATTTTTCCAAAGGAGGGGAGGGGGGGGGGGGTATTATATAGAATGAAGCTCCAACGGTCTTATTTTTCAAAAAACTAGTCGTTTTTTTTTTAAAATTCACAAGTACCGGCATGGTCGCAGAAACATAATCACTGCCGGTAAAGTGTGTCGGCGTTGTACGCTGTTGTTGAAACGATGCCGGTATTAACTGCAGATTTAGCCCAATCTCTGTAAAAAAACAGATACCGGCATGGACTTTTAACGGTAATCTATACCGGAAACTGGTGTCGGCGTCTCAGTTCATATTACCGACAATGCCGGCACATGTGATTTAAAAAAAACTAGCCGTTGAGGTTTTTCTCTATATAAAGAGAGCTAATACTTGGACCCAATTGCCCAAAACTCGTGTGTTCATATGTATATCCTTGAGACTCTTAACTTATGAAAGCCTAAACCCTAGAATAGTCATCTATAAATAGCTTAGTATAGAACCTTCTCCCACATACAACAAATGGCATCGTTTGACTCCGAGGAAGATTTAGCAATCACCAAAGCATGGTACGCCGGAACTAGTCCTTCAACTATAGATAACAGTTCGGGGGATTCCATTGGTTGAAGATTTTTCACAAATTTACTCACGATTATGGGAACCCGAAAGGAAGAACTTCTCAACAAATCGAGCAACGCCACGACATCATCCTAGATACGGTGGTTGAGTATTTAAAAATCAAACACCGGATCGAGCACGCTACCCACAATAGATTGTCCACTCAACAACTCGTAAGTATCTTTATGATTAATTCGACACAATCCACTATTTTCAATTTTTATGTAACAAACTAAGTTTGTGTGTTGTTTTTGTAGCATGAAGCCGTGAAAGCGCGTTACTTACAGGAAAAGGGGGAAGCATTCATGTTTGATGAAAACGTGAACCATATGGTAACCAAAGTCACGGAGTACCACCAGCTGGGTGAATCGGAGACGGATTCTTCTTAAGAAGTTTGATAGGTTTAGTGGTTTATGGTTAGGTTTTTAGGGTAGTTTTTGGTAAGATTTTGTGTGTAGATCTCTATGTAAACCCTCACGAGACTATAACTCATCCACTTGGGTCACCAAGTGGTTCAAAGGCTTGATGCACGTGCTAAGTACATCCGTGCTTCCTGCGACAAGGATTACATTTGAAATAAATTACAGTTCCGGCATACTATGTTAACATAATTCAATGCCGTTACAATGCCGGCGTAAATCTTATATATAAGTCTATGCCGGGATATAGTGTCAAAATTTTATGGTTTCTGTGGACAATAAACCTTATTACGGCATTGCTTTTTAATACGCCTCCATGCCAGCATCTGTTGCCGGAAATCAATTTGACCATGGTTTAGTGCCGGAATTTAACATTCAATGCCCAATGGCTATTTTTTCAAACCATAAACCAGTAAAGGGAACTACCGGCGTAGAGTTTAGGATACTGACAATGCCGGTATAATAAAGTGGAAAAAGAGCCGTTGTGTACTCATCTATTTAAAGGAATGGATACACCCATTGCACTTGATACCTCTAAAAAAAAGTAAGTTCCAACACATATCTCCAATGTCGAATCCATCAACAACTACCGATTTCATCATTTCCATGGAAAAAGAAAAACTTAAGAAGAACAAACTATCCACTCCGATAGGAAATCAATTATCATCCACCACCAACTCAATTGCCATTATACAAGAAAAACTTAGAAGGAAGGAAGAAACAACCGAGTCAATTTCCGCAATGGAAGAAAAGATACTCAAAAGGAAAAGAGAAAAAAAAAGAGGCAACAAAAGGAGAAAAATATCGCAAAGAAACAAGGGAAATATACGAACGTGTAAAACAAGCGAAGATAGAAGCGGATGTGAGGAAGAAACCGAATGGATTAAAATTTTCCATATAGTATCGGATTTCCCGAAAGATCACCGCCCTTTGGATCTTTTTTGGGGTATTGTTAGAAATGGTCCTTATATGCCGAAGTTTGATGACGGTAAGTGCAAGAAACGCAAAATGGATTACGGGAATGAGTTTGTAGAGAATCGAACAACTGCCCTCATAAAATTATGTTGCAAATACAACGAGTTTCTCGCAAGATACATAGGGAATAGGTATCAAGCTCAGGACGCATATACCAAGTGGAGAAAAGAGCCTTTTAGGCATTTCGAAGCTGCTTTGTTTATTGAATCTCGTTCCAGGAAATAATGTTAGTTGCAATTAGCTTGAGATCTTTTATTTTATGTGTAACGTTGTTTAAGTGGTTAATGTTTTTTAGTTTATTTCCTTAAGATTAACATGAAGGCCAGTTTGGATCAGTTTGCTTGTTTAAACCTTTGGACTCAATTTAAGCTCATTGTCAGAATGCCGGCATCGAATAATAACCAAGGACAATTCCAGCATAGTTGCCAGCGTTAATGTTGATAAACATACAATGTCGGTATCCTGGACTAAATTAAAACTTATTGTCAGAATGTCGGCATTGTATTGTGCCATCTTTCCATGACGGCATTCTTACGGTTACAAACTCAAGTTATTTGGCAGTTACAAACTCCTTAATTCCACTTATGTGACGTTTACAAACTCCTTTATCCCACTTATGTTACGGTTACAAATTCCTTAATACCATTTATGCGTCGGTTACACACTCCTTAATTCTATTTAAGTGACGGTTATAGAAAGGAAAGTATTCAATCTCTCTTTGTATTCAATCTCCCTTTTATTTTAATCTTCTATACCAAAGACAATGGGTCATCGCAAACCCAATCCTGAAGACTCTGTTGATGATGGTGGTAAATCGAAATCAAAAGTGCAACAAGTGCCTGAAGAGTCTGTTGGTGAGGAGGAAATAATAAATTTGATGCGGTAAGTGATGTCTATGTTGAATTGAAGTATTTTTAGGGTTTATCCCATACTAGAAAACACAAATTGAAACTTGCTTGATTAGTCTTTCTACTTCACTAAATTTTTTTTTTGAAATTGCAATTTAGTCAATTGAAATTATGTTTGTTTCGCGGTAGAATTCAATTTGAAAACCATGCCGGATTATATGTCTTGTATCTCTCTTTTATTGCATGAAACTGCAAGCATATACATTTAATTGCATACTATGCCGGTTTTGTATATTTAATCAATGCCATGCCGACTTTATTTGCTTCTTCTGTTAAAAACTCTGTACAAAATTGCCCTACTTCCGGTATAGGATATCTCTTTTTTGTAATGCCGGCACCACTGCCGGCAATGTCTATATGTTTACTAACTATGCCGGTTTTCATTCCCTTAATTTGTTAATTCTCTGTATAAAATTCAAGAAAACCGGCATTGAATTGTAATCATTTAGTACGTCGGCACATATGCCGGCACTGATTGTATGTTTAATATACATGTTGGCTTCCTGTTTATAACTCAGTTTACATATTGGGACGTAGGTCTAGAGAAGAACAAATGAAGAAAGGAAAGGGAAAAGTTGTTGAAGAAGTAAAACCTAAGTCTTCTCGGGGTCGAAGTAGTCGTTCTGATCCGAATCGTGCTAAGGTCATCATTCGGGAGCGTACGGGGGACACAAGCAGTGATGATGATGATGATGATGAGTGGCAAAAATTTATTAAACCGGACCGAGAAGGTGGCTCATCCTCATAAGCAGGTGGCTTAGGACAACCTGATGTCGGAGATGAAACCCCTAAGAAAAAGGAAAAGAAACCCCCAACCCACCTTCCTAAAAGATATGACATGATTCCAGACCGCGATGATGGCATACAGTGGGGCCGATAAACCCGCAACTCTTATTTGACTACAAGCACTCTTGGGGTCGTTGGATCTATCAAACTTATGTAAGACGTTTGCATCTTGTTATTATATTATTTATCTGTGATCAAGTGAATTTAATTTAGTTTGATGTGTTTTTATAGGACCACAAGAAATCCTTCCGTGTTAGCCGCCATCAATCAAGTGATATATGCCCTTTGGAGTTAGAGTGTCCCGAAGTTCAAGCAATAGTCAGAGCATCTGGGTTGTATCCCGCGGTAGAAAATTATGTGGCCACTGATTCCGTCATGGCGAACTGCTTTTTGGAGAGGTTTTTTGGTGAAACTGATACCATGCATTTTCCTTTTGGCAAGATGACTATTATCCCTGAAGATGTCCAAAGAATACTAGGTCTAGAGGTTCTTGGGAAAGCCGTTAAGGAAGTAGATCACTGTAAGGACCTAAAATGGTAAAAGATCTATGAGCTGACTAAAAAGTTGTTTGGGTGGGACAAAGAAACGACTATGGCAAATATGTACAAGACAGACCGTTCCCGGACAAAGACTATCACATTCGTCAATCTCGTTCGATTGTTTGGGAATACAAAGGATAAGGAATTGAATCCCGAACAAGTTCAGCAAACTGCCGCTGCTTATCTGTTGTTCACCTTGGGCTCCGTTATATTCCCTGACGTTAATGGTAACAGGGTGCATATGAATAATCTACAGTACTTGGATCCCTTGGATAGGGTCCATGAGTATTCATGGGGCACTGCTTTCTTGGCACATTTTTTGGTAGAAATGCGTAGAGCTTCTAAGGAGAACGCCCGTCAATTTAGTGGTTTTTTCACTTTAATTCAGGTATAGTGAACTAGTTATTTTGTCAACATTGTCATTAATTTTGTTAGTTTCCTATTATTTTGTCATTAATTTTTTTTTCTTATACATTTCATTGGCATAGGTGTGGGCTTATGAAAATTCCCAAAATTGTTCATAGGGTATAAAGGATTGAAGACTATACGTGAATATCAACAGCATGAGCCTCTAGCTCAGAAATACTACTTCAACATTACCCCGAAGCCCAATAACAGGAAAATGGTTATTCGCAATGAGATTGTCTTTGGACTCCGTGGCTGCCCAAGATGTTGTGTTTGACCCATATAGGAATGCCAGAGGAGTTCACTTTGCAAGGCGTGACAATGTTTCATTTTACAACGGACCGTTATTTCATCCAAAAGGATTTGTTATGCACAACCCTCGTCGTGTAATGCGCCAACTTGGGTACAAGAAGAAAGATATTACGAATACATCTTATCAGAAACTCTCTCATGATTTTCCTCAATGCCAAGCAAATGAGAACCATACTCTGGTAGTTTACGACCCAAATCCCATTCTTGCACATTGGAGGGAAAGGGAAGAATGGGAACTTGTGTTGGATAGGGTTGGTTAGGAATTGGCGGAAAACGGTTATGAGACCGAACCAACCTTTCTCAGAGGTCATCGGAAGTACTCGCATCCTTATATTGTACGCCCGGCTAACATAGAAGTTCCTCCACAAGCAGCACCTCCCTCCACAACTCCGGCTGAACTTACTGTACCCGGACTACAAAAGATCCTTACATTGTTGGTACGTACTTCTTGTTCATTTCCTATTCTTTTAATCTATATCTATGAACTTATATAAGTGTACATACTAAGTACATGTTTAAAAATATGACAACAGCGTCAGCGGATAGAAAATCTGTCAAAGTTCTTTAAGAAGAAGAACAAGAAAGGAGAGGTGTTGACCCAGAAATAAATGGAGAAAGTCGAACAAAAGATAGACAAAATTGAAGATCCATAGGCAAAAGACTTGTGGGGCGAAAGGAAAAAGAGGGTACACAAGAAGCCAATGACTGAGTGATCGTGTGTTTCTACTATAGTATTAGTTTGGTCTTGAACAATCTAGTGTTGGTTTATGTTTGTTTGTGTGTCTTGAACAATGTGTTTGTTTGTGTGTCTTCCTAAACTCTTTGCTTGATTTCGTTTATGTTTGATTTTTTTTCGGTTTTGAACCTCTTAACTTTGGAGTTTGTTTTTTTATACAATCTAGTGTTGTTATTTGATTTATTATGTTGATAAACCAGTGTCAAATTACCTCTTTTACTGGGTTTGAATGTGCCAAGATCACATAAATTTATAAGTTTTTCTTAAGTACCGGCATGGTCGAAAAGCGTAAAATCAATGCCTGCATCCTGAAAAATCACAAAAATTACAGAGTTTCGGCATTGAAGGTTTTTTTGGCTACCATGCCGGTAGTCTGCAATTTCCAGGTGCAAAATATTTTTGTCAGAATAATGGCACTGTTTTTAATTTAATTTCAATGTCGGCACATTTACTAATTTCTATGGATATTTTTCCGAATTTCCGGCACCGTTTGAAAAGTTAAGTTCTACGCCGGCACAGATGTTCCGGCGTTGTAATGATGAAACATAATCATGCCGGCATTGGCATCAAAATATGATTTAATGTTTACAATTCACACTTCCAAAAAAACAAAATGTTGCCTATTAGTGAACCACATATATCCAAATTACTCATCGTCGCTTCCACACGTATGAAGTTGCATCTTCTCTTGGAGAGGTTTTATTGATAAGGCCAACACATCCCAAAGTTGGTGATTCTCCCCATACAATGCCATCCATTCCTTCCAGAGATTGGGATCTATATCCTTGTTTTTCGTCATCCCACAAACAGGTGGCAATGGACAATTTTCCTTGAGTTTTAGAATAATGAAATGATTACCGTTCACGAACGCCAAAACAACTCTTCTCTTCTTAAGAGATCCTTCGCATTTTTGCCACTTTGGTGTAAATGTTGCTTGTACGGTGGGGGTAAAATAATGAACAACACAATTAAATGTATCCGCCACTAGATGCCCACAAAGCGGCATTCTCATCCAATATTGAGTAGGAAGGAACTTCATCTCCTGCTCGGGCCCTAACACTTGAGCATACATATTATCAAACCCTTCATCATGACCAAGTATTTGCTCATAAAAGCTCTTCTTTTTCATAAGTTGTTCGGCCATCCTCTTTCTGGCGTATCAGCATGGTGTCATCCCTTTACTAACCGCCGTCTCAAAGATTCCTAATTGTTTGGTCACGGCATGATACCCACAATTTCCATCTCCACCGACATCATCCGTATATACAATATACTCGCGAATAACCTCAGGAAGTTGATTTACATAAGACTTTGGTATGGTAACTTCTAATGGTCCTACCTGTTTTCCAATCCTTATACATCTTCATATTACCCTTTTTTAGCTTAATTATATCAAATCCATCCTCTGCAATCTCTACACTTCTAATGTCTTCAGTATGTGATGGGAGTCCGTACTTCCTTGGCCTACCCCTTCGCTTTTGAACCGAAACTACATTAACAAAGGTTGTGCCTACGGAGTTGTCACCATCATGTTGTTGTTGACTAGATATAGGTCGCTTACCTTTGCTATCACTTATTTTTGTTGTGGCTTCGGAATTTTCACCTTGATGTAGTTGACTTGATATAGATTCCTTATTTGGCCTTCCCTTTTTGTTTGGCACCGCCGCCTCGTCACCTTGTTGTTCTTTGTCACTTGATGTTGGTACCTTTCGCGTCCTACCCCTTTTATTTGGAACCTCCGCTACATCGACTATGGGTGTGGCTTCGGAATGCTCACCTAGTTGTTCTTTGTCGCTTGATGTTGGTACCTTTGGCGGCCTACCCCTTTTCTTTGGAACCACCGCTACATCGACTATGGGTGTGGCTTCGGAATGCTCACCTTGTTGTTCTTGTTCAATCGATGTGGGTACCGTCTTCGGCCTACCCATTTACTTTGTTACCTCCGCTACATCGACTATGGGTGTGGCTTCGGAATCCGCCATTTGTTGTTGACTTGATAGCGGTTCCTTTCTAGGCCTACCCCTTTTGTTTGCAACCGGCGCTTCCGTGAACCTTGCTTCTCAAATCTCATAAGTGGTTGGATCTCGTTTCTTACTTGCCTCGAGTTCACATTCATGTTGACTAATTTCTTTTAATTTTTTCCTTAGTTTTCTCCTTGCCGTTTTGGTTTGTGGTCTTCCGGGAGGATCTCCATTTGTTGGCTCTTCACTTTGTGTGGTCCATGGGCGAGTAATTATCCTTAGTTGGCTCAACAAGACTTTCCGGCTAACCGAGTCTCCACATGAGTAAGCTTCGAAGAATTCCTTTGCTTCGTTAGTTACCCATGGTGATTTTTCGGGAGCTTCCGTAGGTGGGGGGGGGGGGGGGTGAAAGATAGTTTCTTCCAAAACGGATCAATAACCTCAATAGGTATTACTTCTTCATACTTCACAAGCATATGACGACATGGAATCCCCAATGAAGACATGTCGGGACAAATACACACATCACCCGGTTTTCCGTAGTTTATCTCCTTTTGCATTTCTCTCATCATATGTTTTATTTCCCAATAAGAGACGTTGAATTCTATTCCTTCGAGCAACTTACCATATTGAAGAAATGGAGTCATCCTTTCCATTGAGCTTTTCTCAAAAGCCTACTTGATCCTATTGATATCACTCTTAAAGTATTGTTCCATTGCCTCGGTGACCATAACCACGTTTCCTTGGTTAAACTCGATGATACCTTTAAATCTCCCATGAGCGGACTCCGCTATACTAGTTGCTTCATTACCGTGGTGTCTATACCGGTTTTTCCATGCACGCACAAATTTTTTCTTGAACTTATTCAACCATTGATTCCGACAATACGAGACGGCAGTGGGATAAACTTCGTTCCAATCGACAATAAACTTGTCCAATCTCTTTTCGTACATATCCTCGGTAAGAGACCAATAAAATTTCTCCCAATCTCTTTAAAATTCCAACCACTTTTTATGATTTTCCTCATGTTCTTTGTCCACTCGCTCTTTAATCTTGCCTCTTTCATCTTCTTCTTCTTCGGGTGATAGTTTGTTCTTGCAAACGTCTTCCTCTAGATGAACAATCATTCTCTTCTTAATATCCGCCTTAGTGGGTTCAAACAAGGCATGGAAAGCTTTTGTCACATTTTGACGTATATGATATGTACATAGGAAATTTTGTGCATCCGGAAGACATCAGATATTGCTTTCATTAATGCGTCATCTTGATCGGTTATGATGACCCTCGGAAGATGATTTTCCCGGAAGAATAATTTCAATTGTCGTAATGCCCAAATATAATTATAATCCCTCTCGTTTTCCATTAAACACCAAGCCAATGTGAATGATACCTTGTCTGATCTTTGCCCCACGATGTTGAATAAAGGCATGTTGTATTTGTTTATCTTGTAGGTGCAATCCATCATAAAAACACCACAACATGTATGAGCCAATTTTGCAAGCAAGGGATGTGAAATGAATATTTGAAGGGCTTGTTGTCCGGCCCTCTTTTAATGATACGCGTGTAGTTGTGATCCCAAACAATCTTCTCAAATTCTTTCATAACGTTCCTCCCTTCCAATTCCACCCTTTTAATAGTTGTTTGTGCGCTATAAATTGTACTTAGAGAAGACACGTTCGTCCGATCCTTTTCCTTGAAGCCTCTGAGAATTTGTCTTGGTTTTAAACATGCTTTGGTCAATCTCTTTACATCCTCCATTTCATGAGGTTTTAGCTTCGCAACTAGGGAGTGACCAACAAAATCTTCCGGATCCGGGTGGTTATTACGGACGAACCACACCGTACAATCCCATTCCTTGACATTATCTTTTAAATGGAATACAAGCTTAAATGGGAAATTATCCTTCCTCGTACGAGTCTTGTATACCCTATTGGTCTTCTTTGGATAAACATAACCCTTTCTCTTGTGGCTATTCTTCTCCTTGTATACCTCGCTTCTCTCGCAAGCCATCTCAAAACGAGTCTTTGAACCTTGGGTATTCCTCACCAACACACACATGTGCTTAAGAGCCGTCTCTTTAGCCCAAGCAATTGCTTCCATTGTAGATTTTATTCCCTATATAAGGAAAACAATGGGAGATTATAAGGTTCATTACAACCAATCCATTAGTAAAGTATACTTTGGTAACATACCGGAGGCATTTTATAGTATTCCGACGTATCCCGACCAAGCGGTCTTGCATTTGTTGGATAAATATATGTCAAAACCTAAGGATCGAATGAAAAGAAAATAAATTAGATCAAAAAATAAATAAAATACTATGCCAGACCACAGCTCCGGCATGCTCGACCAAGGTTCCGGCATAGTCGAACTGAACCGAACTGAAGACCAAATTTGAAACTATTTCCGGCATACAAATTTCATATGAAATCAATGCCGAAAATTTAGGTGCCGGCATGTTCGTTATCTATGGTTCCAAGCCGGTACATAGTTCTGGCGTAGCCAATAATTAAAATACCATGCCGGTATTTAGTTTTGGAAAACTAATTGGTTCATGTATGATTTTTGTAGGTACCGGCATGGTAACGTTAGAATTAAACCATGCCGGTAAAGCTTCCAGCATTCATGTTATGTGTGGTTCCAGGCCGGTACATAGTTCCGCCGTAGTAGATAATTAATATACCATGCCGGTAGTTAGCTTTGGAAGACATTTCTTCCTGTATGTTTTTCATACAGTACCAGCATGGTAACCTTAGAATTAAACCATGCCGGTATCATATTCCGTAGAATATTCCGTGGTAGGTAAAAAGTAACTTTTGTAACGGCATAGTTGTTTGGTTGAATACAATGCCGTATTGAATTTCAAAATGGGGAATATCGGGCTGCCGGTATGGCTACTGCCGGCATTGTATTCTTAACACCTCCATGCCGGCACTGAGCTTTTTCAGATGCAAAAATGGTGGATACAAAGAAAAAAAATCAAATTTTCAACCTCTTAGCAGCTTTACCTGTGTATTGGGGATGCTTGTATGTTGTGCAAGTTTACTTTCTTGTGTAGGTTCTTCAAAAATCTCTCCATGCTCGTAAAAATCATCATTCAAGGGTGTTGGTTCCACAAAAACTTGCAATTGTGAGTTGTTGTCATTAGTAGAAGATTGGGGATATGATCCTTGTTGTAGTTGAGTTAAAGATTCAGCAGTAGAAATTCTCTCTTCACAATCATCCTCCATTTCCCCCCAAAAAAGTTCCCTCTCAAATATTTTTTCCTTCCTTCTACTCTCACCTCACTTACCAAAATACAAATAAAAACACACACTAATCTTTTATCAAATAATCTTATTAATTTACTAATTTTAATTAACCACTAATCCTGATTAGTGAGGGGTAGATTAGGTATTACGTAAAATACTTAGATAAGGGGTGACCCTGAATTTATATTTGGATCCAGGTTTTGTCCTTTTCCTCTATCCCCCAATTAGTTTGAATATCCCCCAATCGCGCGTTTTTTTTGTTTACCCCACCAAAAGTCCCTTTGAATTGCAATTATTTTATCTGTGATTTTCAAAGGTAAATAAAAGCACCCCATTTGATAAATAGGTTGACCAGACAAAACAGATTTTTTACTTGCTTGAACCAAAGTTGTACCGTTCCAACTTTGGTCTATGTTTTCCATATTAGTGACAATCTTATCGAAGGTTTAAGTTTTTTATCTATCTATGAATAAAGGTGTTCCTAAGTAAGAATCAGTAATGCTAATTTTCTTGATTTTCAAGAGTCTGATCATGATTCTTTGATGTTTAGAATGTATTCTTTTGCTAAAGAAAACGCTTGACTTTGAGAAATTTATGAGCTGGCCAAATGCATTACTAAATTGGTTGATGATATTTAAAAGGTTTTTGCAACTAACAAGCTAGACTAGCTTTTGAAAAAAGCAGATAGTCATCTGCGTAAACAAGATGAGAAATTGGGAGACTATGCCCATATATTTTTATACCAGTTATATGTTTAGTTTTCTTCCTAGCTGAGAGAAATCTTGAGAAAAAAATCCATACGGATTAGGAAGAGGTAAGGAGATAGTGGATCTCCTTGCCTTAACCCTCTAGTAGGATTGAAAAAGTTACCTGGTATACCATTTAAAAGTACTGCAAATGGAAGCAGTAGAGACACATTGGTGGACTAAACTACACCAATCATCACTAAAGCCAAAAACGGATAAAGTTTGAATTAGAAAGTTCCAATTGACTTTGTGAAACGCCTTGGACGTGTCAATTCTAATACATAGGCCTCCATTTTTTGTCTTCATTTTCTTTATTGAAAGAACAACTTCATGCTATAGATTACCTGGCTTGATTGGGGTATACCCATATTAATTGGGGTATACCTAATTAGACAAAACATGGTCATTTAGAAGTAAAACAGGCCACCCCTTAACCATGTATTTTCTAAATGACTAATATACCCTTGTTTAATTAACACTAAAAATTCTGATTAGCTTAACTAATTGAGTTTAGATTAAAATTTTGAAAATAAGAATTTAGTAGATTAAACCTTTTGTCTGTCTTATGAGTTCGATTTCGATCAAAAATTTCGGTTCGCAAAATGTGAAAAGTCGGAAAGGTCGAAGATTGAATAAGGTGCCGACTAACTTTGGCCGGCAAGGTCGACGTTTGAATAAGGTGCCGACTAAGTATAGCCGGCATGGTCTGCGGATGAAGAAAATGCCGACTATTTCTGGGCGGAATGGTCTATGAATGAAGAATATGCCGACTATCTTGGGCCATCTATCTTATGGTCGGCATATAAATATTTCCTACAATGTCGGCTATCATATAGTCGGCATGCAAATAATTTCTAACATGGACGGCTGTTGAAAAGTCGGCAATGTTACCTTGCCGACCTTTAGTTATACCCAACAGAAAACAGAATATGGGAAGATGTAATTCACTTTATTCATGCAATTTTGGTTACTCTTTTTGCGCATAGGAAAGGGCGTCTAACCAGATCGATACATTGATTGAAACATAAAATCTAACTCCTTGTCGACGGAACAACGAATGCATTTAGCATGTGCATCAAGCCTTTGAACCCCTAGGCGACCCTAGTGGACGAGTTATAGTCTCGTGAGGGTTTATATAGAGATCTACCCACGAAACCTACACTAAAACTTCTAAAGCCATCAATCTTCGTCCGAGGAATCCGACAATGATACACCCTCCATCATCTCCGGGGCATACTCCGGGATTTTGGATACCATGAATTGATAGCTTGCATCGAATGCGAATGCTTCCCCCTTTTCCTCCAAGTAGCGCGCTTTGACGACTTCATGCTACAAAAACAAAACACAAACTTAATTTGTTAGTAGGAAAATCAAGCAACATGGATCACGTAAAATAAACCACAAAAATACTTACAAATTGTTCAATGGACAAGTTAAAGTGGGTAGAATTGAAAATCGGTTTTTGGATAGCTAAATAAGCAAGTATCGCATTTTCGATGACTAGGTGCCTATCATGAATTTGTTAAACACTTCTTCCATTAGGATTCCAAAACTCTTGCCTATATTTGTTGTATACCCTAGCCCAAAAGGTTACGGCATCCACCCTTACGGAGGACTGATTTCTAACCCGAGTTTCCGCATACCATGCTTTGGTGATGGATAGATCTTCATTTTAATCAAATGATGCCATTTCTTGTAGGTGGAGGTATTGGGTGAGTTAGATGGAGTATATGATGATATGAGCTTTAGAGAGTATATGAAAATAGGTGTGTGTTGTTTTGTAGAGAGAACTAGTGTATTTATAGGATGGTGCCCAAATTTGGCCGTTATGGTAGTCAATCAATGCAATTGTACTTGTCAAAATTTGAATTTTGAACTCGCCGGCTAGGTTTTTTCCCCAAACATGCCGACCAAGTTTAGCCGGCAAGGTCGTAATTTTCTTACCCTTCCGACCTTATTATGATTTTAGGCATCAGGAGTTCATTTTCTTCTGTATAACAGTCGGGACGGTATTTGGTCATTAGCGTGCCGGCTTTTATATAGTTGGCAAGATCGTAATTTTATAACCCTGCCGACCTTATGATTTTAGGGCATCAGGAGAAGGTATTTTCTGCAAAAAACAGCAGTCAGGGTCGATAAGTTAATACCTTGCCGGTTGTACAACAATCGGCTAGGTATTAATTTGTTACCTTGCCGACCCTGGTAACTACACCATTGAAGCTGTCAGGGTCGGCAGTCTGGAAGTTCACAACCTTGCCGGCCCTGGTTTAGTCGGCAATGTAACTTAACAAAACCCTTCCGACGGAATGATTGAAACTTTACATAGCTAAACAAACCATTCATTCAACAACTAGAAATCCAAAAAAAATTGTCCAAAATACGAAAACATGTCCCATAAACCATAAAAAAAACATTTGTCCAACCATTAAACTTACCATTTGTCTACCACAACATAAAGAAATAAACTAGAAATGCATTCATTCACCACCACGACCACGACCCCGGCCCCGTTTAGCATTATCACGACCACCACCACTACCACCACCACGGGTATGAGCTCTCTTTTTGTCAGCATTCATCTTGGCTTGTGCTTCCCTCTTTAGTTCGGCATTAGCTTGCTCCCACAATTCTTCGGCATCCTCATTGTCAACATTGCTAGCATAGTCAATGTGCTTAGTTTGCTCTTCAATCGACAAAGGTTGTCCTCTTTCTCTCGCGTAACACATCATCTTCACAAGGGTCTTCAAATGCTCCTTCTATTTTCAATAAAACAACAAACAATTAATAGACTGATTCGATAATGTGGTCTTAAAACAGTAAGACCAAGTCTAAAATACTTACTAAGTTCTTAAGACTTGTTGTTGTGTCTTTCGGATGCATCTTCCTCCTACGAACCGGTTGTTTAACAGTCTGTTCCCTAATCACAGTAGGACGAGCCCAACCCAAGTACCACGGCATGTAATTTTCATGATCTTCATGACCTTCGGTCACCTCGTCCAAAAGACTCCTATCGATTTTATTCTTTTGTCTTTCCCTCCAATGAGATGTACCTGGTGCTGGAGCATAATGGACGCCAATACTTTTTTGGGACATGGTGCACGATTCCCTTACCACTTTAAAGAACGGCTCATCATCGAAATGGGGTTCTTCTTGGACGTAACCCACTTGTCGCATTACCCGATGTGGATCGTACATTGAAAATCCATGGGGGTACAATAAGGGACCGTAGTAGAATGCAACATCATCTCTCCTTTGGATTAAACCTTCATTTCTAGAAACTCGATACGGATCAAATATTACCTCATCCGCAGTCAATTTGCCCAAGGCGATTCGCATTTTGATAAGCTGCTGCGGCATATCCTTATCTTGAGCACCCTTAAAACTATATTTTTGTCCTCTTGGCTTATCAATCGCAAGCTTCCCATTCACTTTGACGTAGGGGTTGGCTTTCACTAAAGTAGGGAAGTGCTCATATATCCAAACCTATGCAAACACAAAGTTTAGTAAGAATCTTATCTTACAAGCATTTTGCAAATATAAATGATTTAGACAATAAAATTACCCGGAAGAGACATAGATTACCGTTAACTTGCGTAATGAGTGCCCTTGAAGCCTTTGTCAACTCATTTTCAAGAAGGCGACCACCGCAATACCCCAAGAATACTGATGCATCTGATCTAAGGGTTGCAATAGTTGAATATACTTGCAGTCGACCAAGCTTCCGGAACTGTCGAGGAAGATACATTTGCCCAGGACATATAGCAAATAAGCTGACGCGGTAGCATTGATTCGCACCAAGTCCACCCTTCCTTCCTTTTCATAAATTTTCTTGGTTCCATAGAATGTGTCTAACAACTTCTTCAGATTAAACTTCTTGCTTAGATAACCATCCTTCATTACAAGCATAGACTCCGTCTCAACCTGATTCCAACCGAACAAATCTTTGGTCAATTCGAAGATCTTGTCCCAAGTAATGCCATCATCGTAGCCATCACTGATTGCTTTTTCCTCAATCTCGAGGCCTAGAATTTGATGAGCATCATCGGGAATTACCACCATCTCACCTAATGGGAATAACATTCTATCAGTCTCTCCGTAGAACGTCTCACAGAATGCAGATACAGTAACTCTATCATACTCAACAATCGAACTCTCCACCGCATGCCACAACCTGGAGTTCTTGACAATCGCTTACACCTCGTCACATTCCTTGTCAAGTGGCCATTTCTTAATCACTGAACATGAAGCTTGGTGCCTCAAGAGACGGATGGCATGCTTGTGATCCTAAATACCAAAAACACAAAATGAAAATAAATACAAACACTTGAAGCAAATTTAAGGTAGATACACTTAAATAAATAAATAAAAAGACGGATTGAGATTACTTACGACAGTATTTTGGATTTCACATGCCCATGAGTCTGTGTATCCAAAAAGAACATGTCCACCATCTTCTGGGGTCCCCTTTAGAGGCTCACCTGGTTTTAGTGTAACCTTCAAGTGAGAGGGAGGCATGTGGGAATCAGCTGGTTTAGTGATAACCCTCTTCTTCTTTCCGGTTTAAGTTGTAGTTGCAGCTTGGGTTTGTTGATTATTACTTGTTTCTTCTCCACCTTCTTCTTCTTCTTCTTCCTCTTCAACAATTTCATCTTCTTTATCCTTATCTTTATCTCCATTACCATCATCATTACCTCCTCCAACAGGTGGCATGTCTTGATCACCACCATCATCATCATTGTTACCTCCTCCAGCAGCCGGAGTTATTTCAACAACATCATCATCATCACCTCTTCTACCAGATGGAATTGATTGGTCTTCATCTAGAGTTTCATTTAAATCATTTGGTTTCGGTGGTGGTGGTTGAGAATCATTCCGTACACGGATCTTGAGTGTTCCCGGCTCAACTAATGCCCCTCGATGTGTTGCAGTCAAGAGTTTGTCACCAACACGAGGAGGTCTTGAGGGAGGAGTAACATTTTTCTTCTTTTCCTTTTGCAACCTGAACAAGAACAATTAAGAAAAAATTCATAAGTCGGCAGGGTCGACATATATAACCAATCCGGCGGAACAATGGTCGGAAGGGTCGACTAATAATATACATGCCGACTGAACTATAGTCGGCAGGGTCTTATTCAAATAACCTGCCGGCTTATAACAAATATGAACACAGTAGATACAAGGATTTTCCACATAATTAGTCGGGAAGTTCCATAACCCATACATTTCCGGCTAAAAAACAGCCGACAGGGTGGTATCCAAATACCATTCCGACTTTAGGCATCAAGAACCACTGTTTTCAAAACAAACCGCCGGCATGGTATTTGAATTATAACCCACCGACTAAAAAAAAAATTTATCGCCGGAAAGCTATTAGGTTGAATACCTTGCCGACTCTGTAAAAATCAGTTACATGTATTCAACAGCCGGCAAGATCTTCAACCTAAGAGCTTGCCGACTAATCCTAAATATGAAAAGTCGGCAGGGTCGTGAATTAGAGACCCTTCCGGCTAAATAACTGCAAATTCAGAATTGGATTTTTCTGACCTAATTTGACATGCAAACATGAAATTGAAGTACTGGAGTGAGTTTAAGTAGGCCCTTACTTTCTTAATCGCGTCATTTCTTCGGTTTCAGCGTCGTTGATTTCTTCTTCTTCGACGGTTTTTTTCTTCACTTTCCTTTGAACTAAATTTGGAATTCCAGGGTTATATTCATTGGGTTTTCGATTTGCTCCTTTCATACAACTAGCCCTAGGCGGCGGCTCCATGTTTGAAGATTAATCGGAATTTTCGAATCGACGATTACGACGAGTTTTTAATGGTGGGGGATGAAGAAGCCGGTAAGGTAGAGGTGGACGAGAAGAAGAAGAGAAGAAGATGAAATGAAAAAAATAAAACTGATTTAGGGTAATAAGAATTATAAAGGGTAAGGGTAGTATTGTAACTTCACCCATTAGAACTCCCCTTTAGCCCTAAAAAACAGTCCACTTAAAATTGGGTATACCCCGATCAAGCCAGGATAGATTAGTCTTATAGTTACTATTGTACTTTTTACCAACTGTAACTCGGGGACTTGTACACGCTCAGAGAGCATCCTGTACTATCACGTCCATCTTATTGGCTTCGTGAAGAGATCAGTCACCATGTAAGTCAACGAGCTCTCTGCTCTCTGACCTATGTGCATTTCATTCACCTTGGTTCCTGCTTTCCACTTGTCCGTCCATCCACCATCCCACGTGTTAACATGTTATCTTCACGGGTAAATATTTTGAATATTGCAATGAGCATCTCCAATAAAGGGTGAAAGTTTTTGTTTTTCATGGCACGTAGGATTTTAGACCCCCAATTAACACAAATCCATCTCCAATGGTTGGATCCTACAAACTAGGAGGGGTGTGAAAATAAATATGAAGATGTTAAAGAAAGTTTTATTTAGACCTTCACTTGCACCTCCACGTCATATTTTCATTTATTTTATTTTTTTAAAAATTAGTTAAAGTAAAAATAAACGGTTAAGATTTTATCATACAAAATATTCTAAGGACTAAACCCTTCAATATTGGAGATAGCTTTTTAACTAAGGGCTCCTATATTTACTATATGTGTAAAATCTCCTAAATAAAAGTTTTAATTAGACTTCCACGTAGGATTTTTTATACCCACTGTTGGAGATGCTCAAAGAGAATGTTCCCGAGCACCACCATCCTCCTAGCGTATCTTGCTGAGTCTCTTGGATGCCTTCCAGGTGGTCAACAAACATCTGATGCTGACTACAATATTTTGATTTTGCTTGTCCACCCTCATTGTTGTAGATGGGATCATAAAGACCCATGCTATTAATGGGGGTACCATTTTGCTTGGGGTGTACCAAATTACATATAAGATAAAAATATATTTTGGTAAGGGCTTGATACACCCCCAAACAAGATGATACCCCATTAGCAGCCATGATAAAGACAACTTTGAGTGAATGCTGAGGATGCAGAGCATCCATACACCAGTTACTACAGTTCGACAGAGTATAAAAATTTTAACTGCCACTAATAATTAAAAAATGAACACTATTTGAAACACACCAAAATACAACAATAAATTTTTTACTAAGATTGATAAAAACCAGTGCTTTTAGCTTTGGATTAAAAAAGAAAACCTCATATAAACTAACATTTGAGATTCCATCTTTTCAAGTTGTTTGGTCTCATCATATGAAATTTTGAAACTACAACCATGTACCGCTGGAGATGGTTCAAAAAAAAGAATACACTTTTATATGTTAAGATCTAAATAAGATCTCGTTAAGATCTAAACAAGACCTCCACGTAAAGTTATTTACATCAGCTATTGGAGATGCTCTTAATTGAAATACTAAATTAAGATGATATACTCCAGATTAACTGAGACTGAAAAACAACTTGGCGATGGTAGCCTATATTTAGGTGGTGCATGTGCCAAAAAGTCACGAGAGGATGGGGTACAAAACGATTGACTGTGACCGAAAACCAACGAGCAATAGTAGCCTAAATTTGTATGTGTCGAAGAGTCACAAGACGATGGAACACAAGACAATTACAACCCAAGAGATAAAGTTCGTATACGTATTTCAATTTCATGATTCTTTTCAGCTAAAGAACGTTTTTTTTTAGTTTTAGGCAAAGGTAAAGAAGGTGGAGGAGGTGGAGGTTTGCTGTTAGACGTTGCAATTTTATCCCACATACCGGTCAAAGCCCTTAAGACCGTTGAGTTTCCACATGGTCCCGGTGATTCCACGACTTTTTTCTGTTTACTAATGTTCTTCTTTTGTAGAGGTTTCTTTTCTTCATCTTGATCCTCAGTTTTGATCATTAACTTTCGTGATTCTTCATCCTCTGATGAGTAATTAGTACGGTTGTTTCTCAACCTCATTGTGAACAGATGAAAGGGAAGATCAGGAATTGGCATTTTCTTTATAAGAACACTGCTCTCGTCTACTAATGCATTTTGAGGGGGTTTTCTATTGCTTCTCCATGACAACACTATACGCTACACGTCCATCATTTCAATTCATATCCTATTTAGACTGCTCGGAATCATCTATTTATCTATTATAATATGCATTTTATAAGTTGGAATCTAATGTTTATTCCTTTTAGGAGTGTGATATGTCAACAGTCAATAGACATACACTATAAAGCTACTCTCTTATATTTAATTGTTTTTTGTCGTACATACAATAGAATATGTTATTTTAACCAACTCTTTCCATGGCCACAGATTTGGCAGTTGAGATTCATGCCTCCGGAATTTCGAAGGTATTTATTTCTTTTAAAGCAAGGGCTATGGATAGAATATTTTAGCATTTTATCCTTTTCAAAATGAATGAGAGTCTATGTGATAGAGTGTTGTTTCCATCATGGGATAGAGACCATGAAACACTACACAGTTAATTATGTGCCGTTTAGCAATGGTATAAAAAACAAAAAACTAAAGTTTATAGTGGTAGGAATTTAGTGTGAAGTTTTAACTGTCAAAACCTATATAAACGACTGACCATTAACCGTATATACTCTATTTTCTACTCAAACGGGATTTGGTCAACAGTAAATTCTCCAGTTTCTTCTCAAACGAGATTTGGTCAGCCGTATATACTCCATTTTCATTTGGAACGGCATACAAAGTGCCGTATGTGTTATATACTCTCAAACGGCAAATAAAGAGCAGTGTAGGAAAGACTTTCATGCACTCTTTCAAAGGATCGAGAGGCTGATTGAGTTTGGGGTGAAAGGGGGTTTCCCTTTACCCATAGTAGGACTTAATTTGATCAAATTTGATCAACTCTTTCAATTTGAAAGAGACTCTCAACCCCCATAGCTCTTGCTCTTAGGGATAATTGGACTTTGTTACTCAGGTTTTGTCAAACACTAGGCTTTGGTCTAACATTTGTCCAACGTTAGGGCTTGGTACCTTGATTAGACGATGACATGCATTGACTGTTTATGACCTGGCTTCACTTAATTTTATAAGATAAAAATATTATAAAATTATTAGTTTACAAATGTACCCCTAAATGGGATATAGGATCCGACGGCTACGATCCAAATAAAAATTCTTTAGCCATGGATTATAACAAAACCAGATCGAGGAGAAATCACTTCTCTTTTATTTTTCTTCTTTCCTCTTCTCGTTATTTCTTTCTTCTCTTCTGCTGCTGAGTTGAGCGATGATTTTTGAGTTTTGATTGGATTTGATTTGGGGGAAATAAATTGATGTAAGTGTATAAACGTTGAAGGTGATGAGGTTGCTGTAAATTGTAGAAGAGATCGATATTAAGATCGCGGAGATGCATCTGAGAATATCATATTAGAGTTTTTAGATTGATTTTTGAGATTGAGCAGAATTGATAGGATAGTCGAGTTATTGATAGATGAAGAACGAAAGGGTTATCGTTCGATTGATGTTATGATGTTGATTGTTTAAGATCGAAGAAATTAGGGTTTCTTTAAGTCTGAAGAACAATAATATAATTGAGGAGTTAGGGTTTAGGAATTCGATTGAAGGTTCATTCAGTGATGGACAAGAAGGAATTAGAGTTTGGGTATAGTGATTGAAGATGAAATTCATAACTAGGGTTTGAGTGATGAAATGGAGTTGAGATAAATAATCAAGGGAATTAAATTCGGAAGATGAAATTGTTGATATAGATACAACTAGGGTTTTGAGAGATTGGGTATACTTGTAAATTATAGTTTGATGAAGTCTGCAGTTGTGGCTGAACTTTTGCTGCAGATGTACTTAAGAGTTTGTATGAGTTAAGAGAGCGAAAATGATGGTGGTGGTGGTTGTATCAGTACAACTGG
Organism: Papaver atlanticum; assembly: GCA_023531105.1. Taxonomy (NCBI): domain Eukaryota; kingdom Viridiplantae; phylum Streptophyta; class Magnoliopsida; order Ranunculales; family Papaveraceae; genus Papaver; species Papaver atlanticum. Next base: position 145,312 of record JAJJMB010017331.1, read on the forward strand.
AGGTCTCAGTGGAAGGTAACAACAACTGGTTATAGGTGAGCTTAACTTTTATGGTGAATGAATTATAGGAATTGTTTGCAACGAATGAATTGTTAAGATGAATTCTGCTTATGTTTCTGTATCTGAGCATGGTATAATTTACAATACTGTGAATGGTTGGTGTTGGTTATGGAATTATGATAAATGCAAGGTGAAATGGCAGTTTTGGCCGTGGTTGTAGTAGCAGTGAGAAAGTAACAGAGAAAGTGAATGACAGTACTGGCGGCGGCGACGGTTTGGAGGAGTTTGGAGGAGGAGAAGGTGTTCTATTGAATGGGTACTCTGTAAATATTAGTAGAGTGAAGGGTGTAATTGTAATCTCGTTTAATAATTTAATTTAATATAATTTTTTTTATTATTTACTAAACAAAAGTCAAGACTTGACTGGTCAACATAGTTCAACGTCTGGTCCAGGTACCAAGCCCTAACGTTGGACAAATGTTAGACCAATGTCTAGTGTTGGGTAAAACCTGAGTACCAAAGTCTAATTATCCATTTCATTTATTGTGCCCCGGTTTGAGACTTTCGAAGGAGGATCGGAGATTTGATCCCAGTTTTTTTTTTCTTTTTCTTTTTTATGAAAATGTTGTATTTCATAAATCAAGTAATATAATACAATAAGTTTGCAATGTCATCTCTATCAAAAATATTTGATAATATACTTGATTTACTAGCTCTTTCCCTAAGGTGCAAAGATATATGTTGAAGACTCTTGATTCACTACACGAAATCTGGAAATTTGTAACGCCCGATTTTGTAACGGATATTTTTTAAGTAACGTCGTATAGACGTTGGTAACTTTGTAACGTTGAATAATCGTTGCAATAATTGGTATCTGTTACAAAGTTTCGGGAAGGTTGTGGGTAATTACCTTCCTATCCTCAACTTATATTCCAAGTTTCCTTTTTACCCTCCATTACTACTATTAGCGCCTTTATTACTACTATCAGCTCCCAATTTCTTCTCGCACTCAAGGGCTACCTTGCCTCCCAATGATTCTGATTTTTTTCTCCAACATATTTTTCCCATTATAGTTCTTCATTTTAATTACCGAAAATCAGAAAACAAATCAAAATCAATGAAATTAGTTTTTCATTTTTTTTATAAGTCTGAAAATATAAGAGAAAAAATACGGTGGGAACAACTGAGAGCCTGAGACATATCTCCATCCATTTCTTATTTCCACTCCATCCATTTATATTCAATCGATTTGAGCTTCAGAAACTTCGAGATGCAGCTGCAAAAAACTTCATCAACAACAATGAATCAATCAATTCTTATGTGAATCATCGATTTAAGCCTAGATTTAAGTTTGATCGATCTCTCATAGAAGTGTTGACACTGATTCGTAATCTTGGAAATGCAAATATGGGTTATCTTCATCTAAGGTATTGCATTCATTCATTTATCTCTAAATATAATTTTTTTAAAAAACATTTGTGGTTTAATAATTTTACCAATTGGAGGTTACAAACTATTTATTTTCAATGTTGCATTTTCTCATGATAATTATGAACATCTCTATCTTTTTGATCAGTATAGGATTGTAGATTTTAGGTTTATGGTTTTTGTGTTTGTTGATTGTGATTGAGAAGATCTGTATTTATGATTCTAGTTGTTGCAGTAGATTGTATTTTGTTTTGATAATATCTCAGTGAAATTTGTAGGTTTAGTTGATAATGAAACTGAGTCAGACATAGTATTCTACTTGTTTATAGGATGTTACCATTTGTTTGTAGTTGGGTGAATCAATTGATTGTTTAATGATGCAGTAGCTCTAATGAGAACCCCAACCAGTTTCGGCAATTTAACTGAAAACCAAAGAGAAACTAATGTTCATAATTTGTTCCCTTGGCCTATTCAGATTCTAGTTATTTGTGATTTGAATTCATTGCCAGATTGTTGATTAAAGTTAGGTGTGTATGTGCCTCCACCTAGTAGTTTTGTGTGTCAGTTGAATCATGTGGGTTGAATAGGACTCAATCTTGAGTCATGTTATTATGACTTTGACAAATGATTTGCAGCTTGTTATTATACCTTTTAAGTATATTTCAACGAAACTTTTAGTTTTTATTGATAAACTTAGACTCGGTCATGGTGTTTGTCTATGGTCAACATTAGTGAATCAAGATTGTATTCTATTTTGAGAAGCAGTTTCTGCAATTTAGATGAAAACCAGAGAGAATTAGTATTTGTAATATGTTCCTTTCCCTTGTACTAGGATTCTAGTTTTTGATAGGATTCGGATAATGCTTTAGTACATTTCGTAGATCATATACTACATTTTCAACATACCACAATTTAATATACCATTGTTGCTTTCACTAGAAATCACATAGACATTTACAACATAGCAAATATCACCTAATGCATTCAAATCAAGACAAAAACAAGCCGAAATTGCTATTTCATAAACATAATTAAGCAGTTTTATTACAACCTTTTTATGGCCAGAACTAAAGGAATTTTGCATCTTTGGGATGCAGAGGCCATAAACATAAGCAGAAAAACTAGACACACTACCAATTCCAGTAACCACTTACACCTGAACAACCAACTCCGATACCGTCTGACAGAGAAAAATTCCCTAATTATGCATGCTGCACTTCCATAACCTCCATCACGATTATACCCAAACCAAGGAAATTTACAAAATTTCGTACTACTACTACCGAGTTTGATCTTTGTCAACAGCAAAACAACACTTTTGCAAGATCAAACCTTGTACTGAAAAAAAACCCAAAAAAAGAACACTTACCATGCAGAGGCCATAAAGTGGCTTGAATCTTATCCATGTCTTCCTTGATTTCGGGAAACTTTGTGGCAATGATACATAATTGTTCTTACACACATTTTACCTTAGAGTTTGATCTTACACACACCCTTGTGAATTTGATGAAGAAGACTCAAGGTGGTAGAATCACAAGAACCGTCAAGGGTATCACATCTTTGTCGCTTGCAAGCATTCTCCTTCATACGTTTGAAAGTACAAGGGTGAAAAAGTTTGGGAGTTCCAATGGAATTGCCAATAGGAGCAATAGAATTTGCTCGAAAGATTTGCTCGATTAGGCAAGGGAAGCCTAACTTCTTGTTGGATGACGTCATTGACAGCATTTGAAGAATGATGAATCCACAAATATCAAGACTTTGAGAACCCAATTCAAGGAAATAGACTAACTCCGCAAACTCACGACTCCACCGAGAATTCTAAATTGTGGAGGGACAGAGATTAGATATACCAAGTTTTCCGAAAGACATCAAAGCGAGACTAAGATAATTTGTAGGAAATTTCTCATTAATCCAATCAACACTCTTGCCACAAAGACCATTAGAAATGGTTTAATGAGATGGTCTTTCTTCCCTTGGTCTAGGAAGGTGAAAATTACCCAAAGGGATTTTAGTAATCCTTGAAATCAACTCTCTATTAACAAGAATTCTATCTCTATTTATCATGGTCTTGAATTCCATGTCAACAAGATCAACATCATGGATGTTAGCATAGAAAATTCTTGTAAGAGTGTCAAAACCTTCACCAAGACCATCAAAGATGTTTCCAAGATTAAACTTTTCAAAACATACCAAATCTTATTTATGACCATTAATCAAATCCAATTTCTTTTCTAAGATAAACCCATTAGAAGAAATACTATCAAAAACCTTACCACAATAATCATTAACAAATCTAATTCTAATAGAGGCTTGGTCTAGAGGTACTAGTATAACCCGCACGTGCTACGCACCTGCCGCAAACATAATGTTGAATGATCCAAAATTCAATTTTATTTTGTTTACTTTTCTTTGTAATTACAGCGTGGACAAAAAAAAATGTGCATGTTGCTCATAATTTTACCTAAATGATAGAGGTCTTAATGTTAATAAAAAATGAAGATACCAAAATCTATATAAAATTAAACATTTTTCACTTAAATTTCATGTAAAATGATTAGTTAATGATGGTGCAGGTTCGACTATCTAATTCTCTAAATTATTTAGATTTAGATTTTTCCTTTTATAAATAAAATTAGTCAAAGTCTTCAAGGAAGTGTCATCGACTCATTTAGCATGCTCCGGGAAAAAAAACAAAAAGACTCATTTAGCTTTTAAAGTTTCTAGTAGCTAGGGGACATTGCACTTCACATACACGTGACAGTGGCTTATAAGAAAAGGTCCACAAATCTAACCTAGTGTACCGTAAAAACTAAAGATGAAATGAACTATTTTCAGCTACCACCACCTCCATGGCTCCACCATCGTCGTCTTCAATTACACACTAGGAGAGGGCACGTGCTAACGCACGTGTTATTTTGAGTTGAACATTTCAAACTTTTCATTTTGGTTTTCAAAACAATTGGAATGTATTAGATGAAAAGTAAGTACAGAGTTGCACAAAAATCACAGATACTTCAAAGGTAGCTAAGCTCGATCAGTCGAGCTCAATAAGCAATCTTTCGTGCATGAACCTATAATCTAGAGCTGGTAAACGGGCGGATCGGGGCTGGCTTGTTACGGGTTACACGGGTACGGGTTAATACGGGCCAAAGCTTGCGGGTTGTTATTCTTCACGGGTCATCATTTCTTCAACCCGCACCCGTAACAGGTAAAGCTTGCGGATTTACGGGTTAGCCCGGCTTGTTTAATTAAAAATAAAATTTAAATTTAATCAAGTTAATTTGTGATCCTAGGTCAATAGCCAGCCACCATCTTCATCAGAGGACAAAAATTATCAAACCCTAACATCTCAATTCAACAACCATGGAACTTCAATTTGTCCATAGTTCTTTTCTCTCTCTCTCTCGGAAATCTTCAAAATCAGATCAGGTGATTAAACAAAAATCTCAAAAAATTAACAAAAATCCAGAATCAAATACAACAAGACAGACATAACCGAGGTATTAAAACCCCAGAGTTATTAAGAAACAAAGGAATTAAAATCCAAATAGCATCTCTATCACCAGAGCCTTCACGACCACAACAACACTTTCTTCAACTTCAATCCATCATCCAACTGCATCACCTTCTTCATCTCATAGAGCATCATCATCACAATTCAACCCCGAGATTAAAATGGAGCCATCATCGCCAACAAAAAATCATCAGCATCACAACAAACTTCATCGATGACAGCAGTTAACATCACAGACTAAAGCTCCATTCAAACTCAAGACTCAAACCCACACTTGATTTGATCAATTTAACATTCAAAATTAAGAAATTTCCACTTACAACACAAGATAATTCTTCCCTTAATTTATCCATACAAGGAAGATTAGCGGGCGGCACTTGGACAGATTTGAGCTCGGTACAAGTTATATTACTAACCTGCAAAAGTGAAAAATAAAATGAAGATTATGAGTTTATGACAAAGATCAGAAGTTGAAACTTGAAACCATGTAAACCACACAATCGAAACTCAGTCAACAAGAAATCAAAACCCAACAAAAAATACACTCAATTGAACTTAAATAATCACGATTCTGTCATTGAGAAACACCAAAAATTCATCAGAGAATACAAATTAGATGAATAATTTAAAATTCAACAAATTCGGAGAATACAAATTAATTAAAGTACCTTAGATCTGTGGAGTGTGGACTGTGGAGATTGTGGAATCTTCGCAGAAGAAGAACATTAGATCATTCTGTAGTGCGGCGGGACGGAGAAGAAGAAGAATGAAGAAAGGATGAAAGAAAATAAAAATGGCAGCTGCTAGGGTTTTTTCGTTTTTATACGAAGGGGAGTTAGGGGACACGCGTAATGTATTTATGGGTTATACCAACGGGAGTCATGGACATGCGTAATACATTTGTGGGTAAAGGTAACAACGGGTTAACGGGTTAAACCCGCGATTTTACGGTCCGGGCCGGTCTAACCCGTTTCCCTACGGGTCACCATTTTTCCTGATCTCCGTCTGAGTACAGTATTATGGCTTTACTCGTAATAATTATAAATCATTGTCTTTAATAAAATGAATTCGATAAATAGTGGCCTTCTATATAAAAAAAACCGACACAGATTAGCTATGTGTCTACGACATAATACGTGATGCCAAGAACCTACTTCATCATCTTTATCCACCACTCTTATTATCTTGTCATTTTGCCAGCTTCGACTCTAAAAGCTCTCAGCGTGCGGATAAGACTATTTTTCAATCAGTAATTTACATTTTTTTTGTCTTATGAGCAAGCATACTCTGTTACTGTTAGTGGCAAGTCAGTGCCATCAAAATTTAGTGCTCGAGTGGGGAAATGCAGAAATATGAGACACAACCGGAGCATATAACATATGAAATGGCAAATACAAATATCAGTCTACAAATTCTACTGTAAAAAGACATGGTTAGATATATTTGCGTAGTTGGCCATTACCTCAGAATTCATGTTGCCATGCACCAGATTCAGATGCAGCTTTAAACATCTCATTATGGAACTATTGTTACATCTTTCTGAGCTTCCTATCTCAGGTAATTGTGATGCCGACCGCTGTTCCGGAAAATAATACTGAAAAGCAAAGTAATTCATTCACCTTGTCTTTCCATCAGTTTCTTCTCCATCTTCTGGTTTCTCCATCACCTACAAACGATAAATAACCACTTAGCCAGTGTATAATTAAGCATCTCTTCGGTGATGCTTGGTGGTTCATTAAGACGAAGCTATGGTAAGAAACGAAGCCAAAGAAATTATGAAACCTCACACCATAGGTTGGCATTGTTTTCATTGGTCTCAAATTTGATGTGTTCCGCCAAAAATATGGGTTTGCAGATAATTCAATGTAGATATGTTATATTACATTACTACAGCTAACATACTAAACCGTTAAAAGGAAATGTATTTGAAATATCTATGGTGAAAAAGCTTAAGAACTAAATTTACCTTGATAGGATGCTACTGTGGTTCAGCGAATGAACTGGAGAAGGTGAATCCTTGATGTTGTGATCCTTATGTTTCTGATAAGGTTATACCCAATGTGATATGCTGCAAAATCAGTCATCTACACTATTTAAAAATACTTCAAAACTTGAATCTAATAGTGAAGAAAAAAGTAGGAAGAAACATCATCACCTTAATTAACCTTGAATAGAGAAAAAGACAAAATAAATTAACTCAATCACAAAAATAACCCAACAGTTACTTGCCCCGTCTCAAGTTATATACAAATGGGGTAGAGCCAAGCTTGTTACCAAGAGGCGACATATGCAGAGAGATTCTCATGCAACTTCTCCGGTTGATATTTGTGAAATGTACCAGAAGTATAATCATAGTAATGATGATACTCAGGGTTAATAGAATTTTTTGAATCCCTTTTCTTATGACCAAGAAAAGATTTTTTCCAACAATCAGAACCTACACCGAACTCATCAGACATCTTTTTATCAATTTCACATGAGTTGGTAGTAAGCCTAGTTCTTACATCATGAATACACGGTTTAACAGGTACAAAACTTTTATCAAAACAATTCTTATTCTTAATCGAATTAAGCTTTTCAAAGAATTTAAAAACGCTTTCAAAAACTCTAAATAGATCTTTGTCAATTGATCCATTACGATAGTATTCCTCAAAAAGATTAAGAGTTAATCTAGTGATATTCCATATCTTAGAGCGTTGACCACGTTTTCTCAAACTTCCTTTCTTAGAAGAACTTTTAATTTTTCCTTTAGACTGTTTCACATCATCTAAGTTTCCCAAGGTCTTAGATGGAAAGAGATTATCATGAGAGACCAGAGGTCTAATGGATAATAAGCTCTGAACAATCTTTAAGGAATTCTGGCGTGCGTTACAGATGCCAAGAGAAAGTTTCCCAAAGAAATTTCCCATAGGAACAGACTTTAGGGATCAGTCAAACACAAACTTATTAGGTTTGAAGTGTTTGCCTGCTATGATACCAATTGAAAAAAAGGGGGTACAACAACCACACCCAATATTTCGCTTAGCAATCTGTATGGACTAACTCCAATATACTTTTAAGAGAATCAACTAGACACTCAGACTCAATATATCAAAGAGTTATATCTCAATTTCTCAATTCAATCCGCAATCAAACAAATAGGATTTTGCGAGCCCGATTGAATATAAGAAATAACTTGGACGGTATCAAAAACCAATATCCAAGTGTTAATAAATTTAATCAACAACCAAAAGTTGGATTCAAAATTGATTGAACTTACGCACAACCTGTGATATTTCAATTATATAAACAAATATAATACGGAAAAGAAATAACACAGACACCAGAAATTTTGTTTACAAGGAAACCGCAAATGCAGAAAACCCCCGGGATCTAGTCTAGATTTGAACACCACACTGTATTAAGCCGCTACAGACACTAGCCTACTCCAAGTTAACTTCGGAATGGAATGTAGTTAAGCCCTAACCAATCTCACACAGATCAAGGTACAGTTGCGCTCCTTACGTCTCTGAATCCCAACAGGACTCTACGCACTTGATTCCCTTAGCTGATGTCACCCACAACTAAGAGTTTCTACGACCCAAATTCGAAGACTTGATAAACCAATATGACTCACACAGAAAAGTCTATTGAATAGATAAATCTGTCTCCCACAGATAAACCTATGAGTTTTGTTCCGTCTTTTGATAAATCAAGGTGAAAGGAACTAATTGTTATACCAGACTTATATTCCCGAAGAACAGTTGAGAAATATCAATCACCTCACAATAATCTTAATCGTATGGTAGCGAAACAAGATATTGTGGAATCACAAACGATGAGACGAAGATGTTTGTGACTACTTATCTTGCCTATCGGAGATTAAATCTCGAGCAAATCTTAGAGAAGATAATACTCAATCATGATAGAAAATAGCAAGATCAGAACACGGAACTACAGAGAAAATAGTTGGGTCTAGCTTCACAATCCCAATGAAGTCTTCAAGTCGTTGACCTACAGGGTTTCGTGAAAAACCTAAGGTTAAAGGAGAATCGACTCTAGTCGCAACTAGTATCACATAAGAGGTGTGGGGATTAGGTTTCCCAGTTGCTAGAGTTCTCCTTTATATAGTCTTGAAATCAGGGTTTTCAATCAATGTTACCTTGGTAACAAAGCATTTAATATTCACCGTTAGATGAAAACCTGATTAGACCCAAGCTAATATCTTTCAGCCGTTAGATCGAACTTAGCTTGTTATACACAAATGAAAAGTGACTTCATTTAGATATAAGTAACCATACCTAAACGTGTGCACCTTTGTTGGCTCAACAATAAATAACCGAGGTTAGCCATATGAACACTTTCATATCAACCTTATTCATTTTAACCATAACTAGTTCAAATGACTCAAATGAAACTAGTTATAGAGTTGTTCAATTGTTTATATTCTCATAGAAGTATACAAGACACAATCGAAGAAAAATTGATTTTGATTCGCTCGAATCAATTCATGAACATTATAGCCACGGTTTCCAAAATATTGCATTCCTTATTATATAAATGTATTAGTTCATGAACAAACCGATTTTAGAACATAACCTACTCAAGTATGCGAATGGGTACGCATACCTAAGTGGTCGGACTTAGATTGGATTCGCCGGTATGCAAACGGGTACGCATATCTCCAAACTCAATTGATTTCCGGACTTGAACTTACGCCAGTATGCATACGGGTATGCATACTAAGTTCCCAGACTTTCAACTAACTAACCAGTACGTATACGGGTATGCATACTATGGTTCCCAGGCTTGGAATAACTTGCAACAGTTAGCATACAAGTACGCATATTGTCCTATATCCAATCATGGTTAATTGTTTTAAATTCTCATTTCAATAATTGAAACATTCTTAGAAGACGACAATAGTTGTATCACACAAACTACTAGCTTCAAAGAAATTTTCAAGTGATTATCAATACGACAAATTCCGAGTCTACAACAAATGATTGTCTCACACAAATGATTTAAGATGTTACCAAGAGATTTTCACATGATCATCTTTTGACTTTCGTCAAGAATATAAGATGAACTTGGTTAAAGCGAAAGCTTACCAACACATATTTCGAGAAATATGTAAGCGAGTTAAACTCAGCTCGAAATATCAAATGTGTATAATCGAAGTCTACATAGCTATACGACATTTGTCTCAAATAGGAGATAGATTAGATAGCCTTTTGTGTTATAGATAAGTTCAAGTCTCCACATACCTTTTATTGATGAAGTTCCACAAGCTCCCCTTAGTAGTTATTCGTCTTCAATCGATGAACGCCGTGAAGTCTAATGCTCAACTACACTTTCTATCTTAATCCGAGACTTAGCTATAAGTATACTAGAAATCAAGACTTATAGTTTTGGCAACTAAACTTGACAAACAAGCTTGAGATAAAAAACACTTGCGAGTTCGACCGAGCAGTGCTCTAACATCTTCTATGAAACATCGATTGAAGCCTAGATTTAATTTTAATCGATCTATCATAGAAGTATTGATAGTGATTCATAATTCTGGAAATGCAAATCTTGGTCATCCTCATCTAAGGTATTTTTCATTTATTCAATTGGGGGTTTAATGATTTTACAAACTGGAGGTTACACACTACTAATTTTGAATGGTACAATTTTTTGATGGTGATTATGAAGTATGAACATCTCTATCTTTCAGATTTTAGGTTTATTTGTATGTTGCTGTGAATTGTATCCTTTTTTGAGAATGTTTTGGTGATTATGAACATCTGAATTGCATGCTTTATGACTCCACCAAGTGGTTTTATATGTCAGTTGACAGATGATCTTAGACTCAGGCATAGTATTTGGTTGTAGGATGTCAGTATTGGTGAATAAACTTGTATTCTGTTTTGAGAATCAGCATCTCAGGAATCTTTGTGATTTGTATTCATTGTCAGATTGTAGAAACAAATTATGTGTGCATGAGCCTTCACCAAGTAGTGTTTATGTCAATTATGTGCAAGTCGAATATGACGCAACCAACGCAAGCCAAATTTTTTTAGTTATGTATTGACATGCTGTACCTTATGTGATTTCAAACATGTTGTACCTTATGCGAACCCAGGGTATTGCAGGGAAACTATTAAGACACACTAAAGTGACTTGTTTTCAGTATGCATTTGTTTTCATTATATTTTAGTCTTGTACATGTTTCAGTTCTTTGCATTGTAGTTTTAGTTTCTAGATTACAACCTGCATCTCCAACATTATCGACACACAATCATCGGACAATATAAATAAACTAACTTCATCATATTGCATTTCAAAAAGTTACAACCTTTTTGTTCATTCATTGTTGCGCCACATTTAGCAGAAACACTATCATTTTATATCCAGTTATATGTTCATATCCAGTTACACACAAAAAATCCAAGTACTAAAAAGAAAAAGAAAAATAAACACAACTTTCCCCTGTATCATCTCCTGCATTTTCAGTCTCCATTGCCACAACCAAAAAAGAAAACATGATTTAGCGACTTACCATTTTCCCTTCGATAAGACTTACTCGTTATACCCATCACTCGGAATCGGAATTGGAATCATCAGATTCTGATTTCTCAAAACATTCTTCCTCCTCATCAGACCCCTCTTATTCCTCACAAGACCCCTCTTCCTTCTCATCTTCATTTGACTTGTCCGCTTCAGAATCGGTCTTTTGGGCCAACAATTCATCATTAACCCCAAAAATCTCATCTTCACGAAAATCCTCAAGTGTCCCTTCTAGTTCAGATGCAGCTTCGTCTGAATCTGGAGTGGGTGTATCACTGTCATTCCCAACAACAACAACTGGCTCTTCATCTTCGGTAGCACTTGCATCATTATCGTGCTGCCCATATTATTTTCTCCTTGCCGCCTTGATCCCCACTATTTCCGCCAACCTCATATTTTTTTCCTGCACTGCATATAACCTTTCCTTCTCTTCTTCATCTGTGAAGGGATCAATAAGACGCTTCTTTGGCAAAATCTCTACTGGTTTCTCTTCTACTTTATTTTCCAAAGAATGCATTTCTTCCCGGAGAGGATCAAGTTCAACTGCACTCAACAAGCCACTTACTCTCTTTTGTACTTTTTGGAGATCATCCTTGGTCATCTACCCAATCATCTGCATAGTGGCGGATAACCTTTCTTGTCTTTCCCTCTCCTCCCACTATTTCAATTGTTGCTCTTCAGTCATGGGGGTTTTACCCTTTTGTCTGCGTCGATCATCATCACCAGTCATTTTGAATGATTTGATTTAGAAAAAAATTCAGAGAACAGTTATCTCCCTCTAAAAATTTTCTATCTGAAATTATTTGCTCTCTGACCCTTTGGTTTCCCCTGTTAATCCCCTTATAAACTAGTCTAACCTAAAAGACACAACAGTTCGTAACAGGAATAAACTATAAATTCTTGCAGGGACACGTCTATTCCCTAAAGAAAGCCTTAATCGGTAATATCACCTGAAAATAATAACAGCCAATTTTGGTATAAATTAAGACGGTTTTGTGGTTGAAATCTTGAATGGGAAATTTGTAACGGTACCCCTACTATGAAGAGTAATAAACGCCCATAAAAGGTACTTTGGTCATTTTCACACTCGCCCCAAAATTTGCTGCCAACGAGGGTAATTTGGTCATTTTCACCGCCACCAGAAAATTTGTTTTCACCGGAAAATTTGTTTCACCGTCACTGGAAAATTTGCTTTCACTGTCGCCGGAAATTTGCTTTCACCGTCGCCATAACAGGTTGTATAATCAACTCAGGAACCATCAAATCTGATATTTAACATCTCAAACCTCACCTGGGCGAGAACATCGGGTATGTGTATGGTAATCTTGCAAGCCGAGTTCCATAATAGGTTCCAGAATCCACTCAGGATCCATCCAATATGATGTTTGACATCACAAACCTCACCTGGACGAGAACATTGGGTCTTTATATGGTAATCTTAAAACCTGAGTTCCATATAGGTTGCAGAATCCACTCAGGATCCATCCAATCTGATATTTAACATCTCAAACCTCACCTAGACAAGAACATCGGGTCTGTATATGGTAATCTTGCAACCTGAGTTCCATAATAGGTTGTTTAATCTACTCAGGATCCATCCATTCTGATATTTGACATCTCAACCTCACCTTGACGAGAATATCGGATCTGTATACGGTAATCTTGCAAGCTGAGTTCCAAAATAGGTTGCAGAATCCACTCAGGATCCATCCAATATGATATTTAACATCTCAAACCTCACCTGGACGAGAATATTGGGTCTGTATATGGTAATCTTGCAACCTTAGTTCCATAATAGGTTGTAGAATACACTCAGGAACCATCAAATCTGATATTTGAAATATCAAACCTCACATGGACGAGATCATCGGGTTTGTATATGGTAATCTTGCAAGCTGAGTTCCATAATAGGTTGCAGAATCCACTTAGGATCCATCCACTCTGATATTTGACATCTAAAACCTCACCTGGACGAGAAAAACGGGTCTGTGTATGATAATCTTTCAAGATGAGTTCCATATAGGTTGCAGAATCCACTCAGGATCCATCCAATCTGATATTTGACATCTCAAACCTCACATGGACGAGAACATCGGGTCTGTATATGGTAATCTTGCAACCTGAGTTCTATAATAGGTTTGCAGATCCCACTAAGGATCCATCCATTCTTATATTTGACATCTCAACCTCACCTGGACGAAAACATCGGGTCTGTATATGTTAATCTTGCAAGCTGAGTTCCATAATAGGTTGCAAAATCCACTCAGGAACCATCCAATCTGATATTTGACATCTCAAACCTCACCTGGACGAGAACATCAGGTCTGTATATGGTAATCTTGCAAGCTGAGTTCCATAATAGGTTGCAAAATCCACTCAAGATCCATCCATTCTGATATTTGACATCTCAACACCTGGACGAGAACCTCGGGTCTGTGTATGGTAATCTTGCAAGCTGAGTTCCATAATAGGTTGCAGAATCCACTCAGGATCCATCAAGTTTGATATTTGACATCTCAAATCTTACCTTGACGAGAACATTAGGTCTGTATATGGTAATCTTGCAACCTGAGTTCCATAATAGGTGGCATAATATACTAAGGAACCATCCATTCTGATATTTGACATCTCAAACCTCACCTGGACGAGAACATTGGGTATGTATATTGTAATCTTGTAACCTGAGTTCCATAATAGGTTGCAGAATATACTCAGGAACCATTAAATCTAATATTTGACATCTAAAACCTCACCTGGACGAGAACATCGGGTCTGTATATGGTAATCTTGCAAGATGAGTTCCATAATAAGTTGCAGAATCTACTCAGGATCCATTCAATCTGATATTCGACATCTCTAACCTCACCTGGACGAGAACATCGGGTATGTATATGGTAATCTTGCAAGCTGAGTTCCATAATAGGATGCATAATCTACTCAAGATCTATCCAATCTAATATTTGGCATCTTAAACCTCACCTGGAAGAGAACATTGGGCTTGTATATGATAATCTTGCAACCTGAGTTCTATAATAGGTTGCAGAATACACACATGAACCATCCATTCTGATATTTGACATCTCAAACCTCACCTGGACGAGAACATTGGGTCTGTTTATGGTAATATTGCAACCTAAGTTCCATAATAGGTTGCAAAATACACTCAGGAACCATCCATTCTGATATTTGACATCTCAAACCTCACCTGGACGAGAACATTGGGTCTGTATATGGTAATCTTGCAAGCTGAGTTCCATAGTAGGTTACAGAATCCACTCAGGAACCATTCAATATGATATTTGACATCTCAAACCTCACCTAGACGAGAACACTGGGTCTTTATATGGTAATCTTGCAACCTGAATTCCATAATAGGTTGCAGTATCCACTCAGGATCCATCAAATATGATATTTGACATCTCAAACCTCACCTGGACGAGAACATTGGGTTTGTATATGGTAATCTTTCAACCTAAGTTCCGTAGTAGGTTGCAGAATCCACCCAGGAACCATCCAATCTGATATTTGACATCTCAAACCTCACCTGGATGATAACATCGGGTCTTTATATGGTAATATATCTTGCAAGTTGAGTTCCATAATAGGTGGCAGAATCTACTCAAGAACATCCATTCTGAAACTTTACATCTCAATCTCACCTGGATGAGAACATTGGGTCTATATATGGTAATCTTGCAAGCTGAGTTCCATTATAGGTTACAGAATCCACTCAGGGACCATTCATTCTGATATTTCACATCTCTTCCTCACCTAGATGAGAACATGGGGTTTATATATGGTAATCTTGTAACCTGAGTATGCCTCGTTTTGTTTCCGATTATGTGTTTGACTACAAATTTGACCAACTTGACCACAAATTTGACCAACTTCACCTCGATCCGGATGCCTTTGACCTAGATATTTTTAGATAAAAAGCAAATTTCTCCTCAATTATTATACTCTTATCTCTTGTCCGAAATTTTTGGCTATCAAATTTCGTTTCCCTCTCAATTTCCCAATTTAATAACTCTTTTTGTATCCATTCCCTCACAAATTTGAAACCCTATCTGATTTTCGCTCTCAAATTTCATTTCCCTCCTCTCAAATTCGACTCAATAATTTCAACTCTCCTCCTATTTTATTAAAAGAGTAAGACGAAGAACTCTGACCTTTTCCCTATCTTCACTCAACTCAAAAAAATGAGACGAAGAAATCTGATACCTCTTTACTCGCATCTTTCACTGTATGTCATTCATTCTCAAGGTGTTTTGTTTGTGCCTTTTAGCTACAAATAGATTTATCAAAATTGTTTTTTTTCTCCTTTAGGTTTTCAATTTGTTTAATAGATTCACTGGTATGTTTTAGATTTGTACTTTTCCCTTTAAAATTAGGGTTTTCCTGGTTGTAATCTTAATAGATTTTAACAAGATATTTTCGATTTTGTTGTTGTTGTTGTTGTTTACTGCTTAACATCTATACTGTTTACTTCTTAATTAGCATCCATGAGTAATATATTTCAATAGATTTCTGCTTTACATTTAAAGTTTATTGATTTTTAGTGGTTTGCATTATCTTTCAATAGTTTGTTCTAATCTATATTCTTTATATGCTGATGTTTACTGCTTTACATTTTTTTTTCTCTTGGATGTTGTAATCTTTTTCTATAGATTTCAACCCAAATAATTTAATACCCCGATATTCGGCAATGGTTGGCCGAATGGAATATAAGTAATGGTTTGTCATTTCCTAACACGGAGGCCTTTTCAGCATAATTGGCTCCAGAGTTGGCATAAAACTCTGCAGTTAAACGTGCTCGGACGGGAGTAATCTAGGGATGGGTGACCATCCGGGAAGTTTCTGCTGAATTACCACAGTGATGCCCGTTGAAAACCCCACACTGCCAGATATCTGCAGTGGCTAAGTGGGGACAGTATCGGTGGTGGGACGGGTCATTACAAATGGTATCAGAGCCGACGACGGTTCACCTTCCGAGGGTGAGAAGGTACGCTGGACGGGGTTGGTCCAGGTGCTTCTCATGAGGGGGAGGGAACGTCGTAGATCTGGGCTTGCGAATATATTCCGGAGCCGAGGACGGCTCCAATTTAAGGTGGTGGTATTTTAATACCCCGATATTCGGCAGTGGTTGGCCGAATGGAATATAAGTAATGGTTTGTCCTTTCTTAACACCGAGGCCTTTTCAGCACAATTGGATCCAGAGCACAAAACTTTGCATTTAAGCGTTCTCGGACGGGATTAATCCAGGGATGGGTGACCATCCTGGAAGTTTCTGCTGGATTACCGCAGTGATGCCCGTTGAAAACCCCACACTGCCGGATACCCGCAGTGGCTAAGTGGGGACAGTATCGGTGGAGGGACGGGTAATTACAAATAAGGTTTATTCAACTGTAATCTTTTTCATCAGATTGCTGCTCTAGATTTATGGTTGTTTGGTTGTAATCTATTCCCCTTTTGTTCTGTATGCGGTTTGTTATTACGTTTCGTATATGGACAGTATTGGTCATGCAAATCTCTTTAAGCGTTTTAATAAATTCATTATTAGACAAAATCAACTTTGTCAAAATGAATTTATTCCAGCCCTTAGAGATCCTTGCAGAATTAGTATACACCTACATCGATGTGAGTTGTATCTTTCGTCTAGGATTCTAGCCATTCCCATGAACACGATGCTGCTGCAGGTTTCCTTTTTAATCGCAGGTTTGTTTTGTCACCTATTGTGATCTATTCAATAATGAAGTTTCTATAAATGATTTGATTCCAAGTTGTTGAACATGAATTGCAGGATTAACATATAACCACAAAAGCACATGAAATTCATTTTTATTCCTAAAGATACAACACCAACCACAGAGTTTTCGGAGACAAAACATGTTAGAGTACTACTCGGTCGAACTCGCAAGTGTTGCTATCTCAAGCTTGTTTGTCAAGTTTAGTTGTTAAAACTATAAGTCTTGATTTATAGTCTACTTATAGCTATATATCGAATTAGGATAAAATGTGTAGTTGAGCTTTAGACTTCACGGCGTTCATCGATTGAATACGAAGAACTACTAAGGGGAGCTTGTGGAACTTCATCAACAAAAGGTATGTGGAGAGTTGAACTCATCTATCACTCAGAAGTCTATTTCTATTTTATCTCCTATTGAGACAAAAGTCGTATAGCTATGTAGACTTTACTTTATACACATTTTATATTTCGAGCTGAGTTTAACTCGCTTACATATTTCTCGAAATATGTGTTGGTAAGCTTTCTCTTTAACCAAGTTCATCTTTTATTCTTGACGAAAGTCAAAAGATGATCATGTGAAAATCGCATGGTAACATCTTATGTGATTTGTGTGAGACAGTCATTTGATGTAGACTCGGAATGTTTCGTATTGATCATTTGGTCACTTGAAAATTGCTTTGAATCTAATAGTTTGTATGAGAAAGATATTCTCGTCTTCTAAGAATGTTTCAATGATTAAAATGGGAGTTTATAACAATTAACCATTGATTGGATATTGCACAGTATGTGTACTTGTATGCTAACTGTTGCGAGTGTATTCCAAGTCCGGGAATTTAGTATGCATACCCGTATGAGTACTGATTCAACGGTTGAAGTACGGGAACTATAGTATGTGTACCCGTATGTGTACCGATTTAAACTGAGTTCGGTCATGAACGACAGTATGCGTACCCGTTTGCATACTGGTGAACAAGACCAAGTCCAGGAACTTAAGTATGCGTACCCGTTTGCATACTTGAGTGGGTTAAGTTCTAAAATCGGTTAAGTATGTTTACATACTCATGAAAAAATACATTTATATAATAAGGAATGCAATCTTTGCAAACCGTGGCTATAATTGATTTGAGTGAATCAAAACCGATTTTGCTTCAATTGTGTCTTGTATACTTCTATGAGAATATAAATAATTGAACAACTCTATAACTTGTTTCATTTGAGTCATTTGAACTAGTTGTGATTAAGATAAACAAGGTTGATATGAAAGTGTTCATATGGCTAACTTCGGTTAACTATTGTTGAGCTAACTAAGTGTACACGTTTAGGTACGGTTATCCATATCTAAATAAAGGTACATTTCATTTGTGTGTAACAAGATAAGTTCAATCTAACGGTTGAAATATATTAGCTTGAATCTAATCAGGTTTTCATCTAACGGTGAATATTGAATGCTTTGTTACCAAGGTAACATTGATTGCAAACCCTGTTTTGAAGACTATATAAGGGAGAACTATAGCAACTGGGAAACCTAATCCCCACACCTCCTATGTGATACTAGTTGCGACTAGAGTCGATTTTCCTTTAACTTAGGTTTTTCTAAAACCATTATAGGTTAGCGACTTAAAGACTTCATTGGGATTCTGAAGCCAGACCCAACTATTTTCTTTGTAGTTGCGTGTTCCGATCTTACTTTATTCTATCGTATTGAGTACTATCTTCTCTAAGATTTGATCGAAATTTAATCTCCGATAGCTAAGATAAAAAGTAAACACAAAGCTATTCGTCTAATTCTTTATGATTCCACAATATCTTGTTCCGCTACCATACGGTTAAGTTATTGTGAGGTGATTGATATTACTAGGCCATTCTTCGGGAATATAAGTCCGGTGTATCAATTGGTTCATGTTCATCTTGATTTATCAAAAGACGGAACAAAATTCGTAGATATTTCTGTAGGAGACAGATTTATCTATTCAATAGAATTTTCTGTGTGAGACGGATTTGTTTATCAAATCTTCGACTTTGGGTCGTAGCAACTCTTAGTTGTGGGTGAGATAAGCTAAGGGAATCAAGTGCGTAGAGTCCTGCTGGGATTCATAGGCATAAGGAACGCGACTATACCTTAATCAGTGTGAGATTGGTTAGGGCTCAACTACATTCCAGTCCTAAGTTATCTTGTAGTAGGATAGAGTCTGTAGAGGATTAATACAGTGTGGTGTTCAAATATGGACTAGGTCCTGGGGTTTTTATGCATTTGCGGTTTCCTCGTTAACAAAATTTCTGGTGTCTGTGTTATTTCTTTTATGTATTATATTTACTATATAATTGAAATATCACAGGTTGTGTGCGTAGTTCAATCAATTAGATAATCCAACCTTTGGTTGTTGATTTAAATTGATTGACACTTGAACATTGGTCTTTGGTACCGTTCAAGTTGTTTCTCATAATAATCAGGATCACGGATTTCTATCTGTTTGATTTGCTGATTACATTGAGAAACAGAGATATAACTCTTAGATGTATTTTCCTTGATTGAGTATGACTGTCTAGTTGATTCTCTTTGAAATATATTAGAGTTAGTCCATATATATTGCCTAAACGAAATATTGGGTGTGGTTGTTAGACTCCCGCTTTTTCAAAACATATATACTACTTGAAGACTCTGTGCATGTGGGTTGTATCTTTTGGCACAAATCATGATCCTCTTATAGAGATGGATGCAACAAACTAGATAAGTAACCTCATTAATTCCAGTTAGAGAGTGAACATGAGGCTGCTACAAGTTTCCTTAAGGTTTGTTTTTTACCTATTATGATCTCTTCAAGTATGTTTTTTACATGATTCCTGATAAAAGATGCAACTTACCACCATATAGTTTCCGGAGTGGAGATGTATTAGTTATTAGGTTTGCTGTAAATGAAGGAGATCAATGCAGCAAACCTGCCAACTGACTCATCTCCACTTTAACTCGTATAGTAACCTCCTTAATTTCAGTTGGTGAGTGAACTCTAAATACATTAGAGTTTTTTGTATTACTTATCATTATTATGTTTTCTTTCCCTTGATGATAACTAGTTTCCCTTGTCATCATTTTATCCTGATTGAAATACTCACTTACTACCATTCTCTTTTTGTTTTCTGAGAACTCATTGACTGAAAGACTTGAAGTTGGAGATGTGTTAGTGTCGTAGTACCACCTGAAGTGAAGAACAAGATATGAGACTGTTGACTATTCCTACAAGGCTGTTCAAGATCTGGAATAAATGAAGTTGCTTCAAATGATTTTATTCCAAGCTCTTGAACAGGCCTTGTAGGATAGGTATACAACAACGAAAGAACAAGATATTCATTTTTATGCCAGAATAAACAACTCACCACAGAGAGTTTTTGTAGAGAAAACATATTACCGTATATCTTAATTTTCCGTAAACTCTTTGTAGGTGTGTTGTTTATTTTGGCACAAATCAAGCTCACCTTATTGAGATCGATGCCGCAAACCTGACAAGTAACTCTTTAATTCCAGTTGGTGAGTAAACTATTAACACATTAGAGTTTCTTGCATTACTTATCATTATTATGCTCTCTTTCCTATGATAAAAATTGGTTGATCTTACTACCCTTCCCTTTGTTTTGCAAGGATTCATTGATGCGACCTGAAGCTGTGTAAGTGTGGAAAAAATTCATAGGTAACAAGTGCATATCTTGTAATGTATTTTTTCCACCAAGTATACACCAAGATAATAGATGTGGTAGTTTTGAGGTACCTAGAGATGTGCTCGCATTTCAAGTATATGAGACACTGTTGATGCGAAGGTGCAGGTTTCATTTTATATCTCAGGTTTGTTTACTTACCTATTATGATCTCTTCAAATATATGTTTTACATGACTCCTGCCAACAAGAGCAACTTACCACCATAGATTTTTCAGAGTGGATACATATTAGTCATTAGGTTTGTTGTAAATGAAGGAGATCGATGCAGCTAACCTGAAAACTAATACGTTTTCCTCTCTAATTCCATTGGTGACTAAACTCTTATGATAATTAGTTTACCTTGTTATCATTAGTTTCTCTTGGTTGATTCACTTACTATTATTATCTTTTTGGTTTGGGAGGATTCACTAATGCAAAGTCCTGAAGTTGGAGAATACCTAATGCGGAGAAAGTTTCCAAGTCATTTTCATTTAGGGTTTTGTTTTGTTACCTTTTGTGATCTCTTAAAGTCTGTATTTTACATGATTCTATTATGGTCTCTTTCCCTTGATGAAAATTTGGTTGCAGGATAGGTATACAACAACAAAAGATCAAGATGTTCATTTTTATGGAAGAAAAAACAACTCACCACATCGAATATTTGTAGAGAAAACATATTAATTGTTAATTTTCCGAATACTCGATGCATATGCGTTGTTTCTTTTGGCATAAATAATACTTACCTTATGAAGATTGATGCATCAAGCCTGAAAAGCAACCTACTGAATTCCAGTTGGTGAGTAAACTCTTAACACACTAGAGTTATGTGTATTACTTATCATTATTATGGTCTCCTCTAAATGAAAAATTTGGTTGATTCATACTACCATTCTCTTTGCTTTTTGAGGATTCATTGATGCAAACACCTGAAGCTGGACAAATGATGAACAAGTGAGACCGTGTTGTCCCTGCAAAGCTGTACAAGCAAGGGATGAACTTGTAACTAAGATCAAGCTTCTTGAATTAAGTTTATCCCTGCCCTTGTATTGCGTTGCAGGACATTGATAGAGAAATATAATTTGAACTGTTGATGTGCAAGAATACTTTGACAAGTGGACAAGTTAGAAGATATGAGACAGTATTAGTCCTGCGAAGCTGTAAAAGTAGGACAACCGAGAAGTAACACATTCTCGTCTCTAATTATTACGGTGAGTAAACTCTTACTACAACTTTTCATACTTTTTCATATGAACCGTGTATGTGAATCACCAGTTATAATTCTGTCAAATAAATATAAACTTGTGATACTTATGTTGTCAATGTTCAAATTATTATGACTAAATGGTTTTCAACAATGAAAATGTATGAAATCCAGAACATGTAACTGAATGATTCTTTGTCTCTCCTGCGAACATTGTTCCTAATTTGATTGTCACTAATTTTATTGTTTGCAGAAGTATCACATCCAAAATGATCATGTAAAACGAAATGCCTAAATTACTGAATGAATTTTTCTCTCCTATGAGATTTGTTTCTACTTTTGGTTTCTTTTTCATTTATTGTTTTGTCAGGATACTGGAATTGATGGAAAGAGCTGGTTAAGGATACCATGATGCCAATGGACGACTTCTTTTGGCGGATGAACAACTTTTTTCAGCCAAGGTATATATAATGCAGAACAACATTTGCTTATATTTATAAACCGCTGAAAAACACAACCCTTGTCATTTGATTATAACCATATAGGGAACCATGTATTTTTTTAGGCTTAAGTAATTCTTTAATTGTAAGAATGATACTCGTATATACTTACGTATGTGAATAAATGAGGAGTATGTATTCCAGAATAATAATGAATTCCTTGTGCTGCTAGAATGAGAATGTATGTATTATAGAATGAGATTGAATTATGGGTTTCAGATTCAATATTGCAGGTTCAGAAATGAATTGCAATGCAGCTTCAGAAAGTAATTGTATTGCAGCTTCAGAAATGGATTGCATTGCAGGGTCCAATTATGGGAGCTTATTTATAACAGTAAAAAACGTTGTTTTTTCTTTGAATTTTTTTTTATCAACGTCGAATCAACGTTATAAAATATGTTAGTAATTAGCATATCTGGAAAATGCATTACTATTACAATGAATCGTCAACGTCTAAAGCCGTTAGTCAACATGATACAAACGATATACACATGGAAAATGTCAAACATTACAGTCAGCTTTAACGAATCGAATCGTTACAGCAAGCTGTTATATCCGAAATGTTACAATCAATCATCAACGTTTGAAGCCGAAATGTTATATCCCAATTGACACGCGTTGTACAGCAGCCGTTACACTGAGCTGTCATGGTTATTAATCGTGACAATAACTGTTAAATCCAACATGTTACAATCAACTAAACAACGGTAAAAGCGTTGTTGTAGCTGTTACAAGGAAGGACACACAAAGTAGTCGTTACAGTAATTGTTACACCGAACTGTTACAGGCTAATCATTACGATATGCACAATAACGTCTATCCGTTATAACAAAATGACACCAGATTAATCTTGTGCTGACTAGATAACCGTTGGTGTATTTATTCCAACGAATGAAACCGTTATTTAATTAATTTTTATTGTAAGGAAATGAACTGTTGAAAAAATATTGTAACACTAATAATAACGGCACATTTCCAACGTTCTTTTGACATTACAATATATATACACTAACATTTTTTCCATGTTACAAATTCCCTAATTTCGTGTAGTGATTCTTGCTTCCTTAGCTATAGTATCCGCTGCCCAGTTGTGTTTTTTGCTTATGTATCTTACCTTAGATTGTGGAAGTGTATTTAAAATCGCTTCAACTTCTATAATTGTGTTTTCAGCTTCCCAAGATATGTCCTTAAAATTCTTATTGATGAAGTCAGCAATAACACTACAATCTGTGACAATTGACACACTAGATAAATATTATCTCTTAACCAAGAAGTAGCTTTTAACATTGCTTTTGCTTCTGCATGAACTGCTGTCATTGCTTTATCTAAACCCACTTCGATATGCATAAATTCCTCTTGATGTACTGAAAATAAAATAAACGCAAATCCCATTAATAAGTCTTCTTTCTTGAAAGCGGCGTCTATAAATATTATCCAATCCGTATTTATGGACGCCTAATTTGGCATAGATAAAACTCAATTTCTAGATATAGGAATCCGCAGAGAAGTAATGGAAGATGTTGAATATAAAAACTTGTTAATCTGATCTATCAGAATTGTCGGGTTCGGGTCTTTTCTTTCGAATACCACTGAGCATCTATGCTTTCAAATAAACTAGAGAATGGTAGCAATTTTATATGATATTTGATATGTATTCGGACCCTCCATCCAATTTTTTACCCAATTACTTTTTGAGTTTGGGAAAGTAGGATTGTTAATATGGTTTAAAGTTAAACCAAACCAAATGGCTCTCTCAAAGGGGCATTGTCTAGAAAGATGTTGTTCATCTTCTTGTATTTGAGAGTTGCATATCTGACAGTTTGCTGAAATGTTGGAGTTATGGGTCGCAAGTCTACTAGAAGTTGGTAATGCTTTCTAAACCAAATTCCAAATGCATAATCTAATTCTTGGGATTGCTTTAATTTTCAAAATACTCCCGAAGAATGATTTATCCCTGCTATGGAAAGTAGATAAAAGCGCTCGACGCGACTAATTATTTTCCATGTAGCAAAATATATGCAATAGAGCGAAACTTTATGTTCATTTTTATGTGGTCTGGCTGGTAAACGGTTTGTCGTGTAAAGGAACTGTCTGCAAGATCCCCTAAATGGAATCAAGGGGAGGGTCCAAGGATATGACATCGACGTATTTTACTTTGAAATGTGAATATTTTTTTTACTATTTTTTTCTTTGTTCGAAATTAGATTTTTGCAAAGGATTTTTGTTATTCGACAAGGTTTTTAACAATACAATGATAACTATAACATGTATTGCTACATATTGAAGTACAACAGATTGCATTGATATTATTGAACAATATCAGAATCAAAGAAATGAAACACAGTAGTTCGTCAAGCGAAATCATTTGCAAAATCAACCTTATGATGCAGTCAACTAGTAGTACTAATACTATTATTTTATTGCATCAATACTGGGTTATCATCAATCACCTATAAACATAGAAAGGATGCTACGTATGGGTGTTTGGAAAAGACATACTTCTAAACTTTATCGCGTTATACTATTTTCCATTCGCCAAGAAGTTATCCCACTAGTTTTTTCCCTTGTCAAGGTTTTAACGAGGAAACATATGTGAGCCAACATTGTTCTAGTTTTCTTAATATTTTACTCTTTTTTCTCGATCCATGCTTTGTCCCTTTGGGTTTTCCTTGTGAGGTTTTAATGACGTAATTGACTTAGACACAATATGGTCATCAATGAGGGAACTATAGGTGAAAACTATATTTGAAGAACCATGTTCGAAACACTGTATGTGAAGCACTACATATGAATAACTAATATTGGACCGCACAAGGGGGAATGTCTTAGGGTTTGGGGATCATATGTGTGTAACCCATATAGATGTTGTTAGAGCATAGCTCGGTTGAACCCACCAAGCGTTGGTATGTCAAGTTTGGTTGTCATATTTTAGTGAATCAAAACTCATTTAAAGAGTCGCTTGATTATATGCTAGAGTCAACTTCGTATAGGTTAGCTTGAAAGTTTTAGGATATGAGACATTACAAGTATTACGTGAAGACTTGAAGAATATGAAGAAGTAAGGAGCTACAACGACGACATCATCCTTCCACTTGAGGTTAGTAATATTTGACTTGAACTGTTTCATTCCCTAACGTATCTTTCAAGTCGTGCATATTGAAAACAAAACTGCGAAGCTATGAATGATTATACTCTAGTTAGACGTAGTATTAAGGAATACAATACGAAGTATAACGCTTATCTTTTGAACTTCGTATAAAAGACATCGACATAATCGTTTGAATGCTATTGTGATTATGTATGGGTATGAGGTGAAGATTTCATCCTAGGAAGCAATGTTTTACGTTCGTTTAAAGGAAGTAAATTCATGAACTTATTTATGAATCGAAAGGGAAATCGCTAGGCTTATTGGTATTGTTATTCATTGCATATATTTTTAACTACCAATATGTGTGTTTAGTATAAACGGTCATGACTTGATTATGTTCTTGGTAAAACTATTCACAAAGCCTGACTTTTGAATTGGTATGACTTTTATTAGTGAAACCGATCTTAAGTAATCACCTGAGATGGTATGATCGATTTGTTGTAATTGGTATGACCAACTCTAGGCAAAGGGGAACCGATCCTAGTAAGAGGTGCAAACGATCACAAAATGGGAATCAATCCTTGTAAGAGGTGCAACAATTTTCTAGATATTGGGGACCGATCCTATGAACATGTGCAACACGTTTTTAGATATTGGGAACCGATCCTGTGGACATGTGCAACAAATACAAGTTAGATACCATATATATGTGGGAAACGATCCTCGTACCTAGTCAACCAAGTTTTGGTAACTAGCGTGACTAATTATGGTACCCACATGGAGGTAGAACAGAAACTTGTTTTGGTAGAACCGTGAAACCCATGTTTGGTGATTTGATAGGATAATCAATCACATAGTTCTTGGAAGTAAGATGAACAAATTCTAAACATGTTTAGAAGTGTGGAAAATCGATTCCAAGATGGTAAGTATGAAAGAGGACTTACAAAGTAAAGATGTCGACATACTTTGAACATGTGCAGTAACGCTTATCTTTTATTGTTCAAAGATATTCCTTAATAGCTAAAGGAGAATCCCGGATCGAAAATAAATTGAGAATCTTTTAATTAAGGTTTTTAATTTTATATTTGGAAAATAAAAATTAGTAATGTGCATTTACTAATTGGAGATTTTCTAGTAAGATTTCGGTCAACATTTGGAAAAAGCATTTCCAGGAATTATGGAAACCGAATTTGGAATATATTGCATATCTTGAGAATATTTTCGGTTTTGGAAATTCCTTGGTGTCCAAACTTCCTTGGTCTATAAATATCAAAGTTTGCATTTCGAGCAAACTAATCCTCAGAGCCAGCAAAACTACCTAGTTGTGTGGTTACTGTTGGAGCCGCCTATTCGGAGAGGAATGTAACCTAATTAGGCGAAATCTCTTACGGCCGCTCAGTTTAAAGACTTCTTTGGGATTGAGAAGCTCTATTAGTACCGTTGGTGGGTAACTAGATAATTGCGGTTTATTATTAGTTTTCGATTGATTTGATCGACTAACGGTTGTTGAACTTTGATTGCACCTAGTTTGTTTATGCTTGAGAATCTTCTCTTCTGATATAAGATTCACTCAAACTAGATCGAAGTTTCGACGGGGATCTTCAGACTGTTTGTAGATCTAAATACGTCTTGTGATAATCCATTGTTAACAGACTCCGTTCTGTGTGTGATTGATCACAAGAGATTCAAGTTGATTGTGTGCGGGTGTTTATTAAAGATCTAAGAAGATTTGAAGACGAAGAAGATTTCTGATTTGGGTTCATAATCTTTGGTGTGCACAATACTTGTTTCGGGTAAAGGTGATCCAACTATAATCGATTTATCTTTGTGATAGATTGGATTGATTAGTTGAGTAGATTGGCATCAATACAATTCTTTGTGATTCAAAGTATTGATTGCAAAATATTAACAATTACTTTGGTAGTTGTTATTGGATAGATCTAAAGACCTGACAAAGGAGTTTATTTGGATAAACGGAAGAGCCTTTTGTCGAAATCATATCACTTGGTTGAAAAGAGTTGTTACCGAACAGATTTGTTGTTCCTTTACTGTTTGGAATACGAACCAAAGGAATTGTTCCAAGTGCGTGACTTATTAACAAGTTGGAGGCGCAGGGATACAGACAGAACTAGGTGAACTATAGGTTTAGTTGCTTGGTCTCAACTATACGAAGTTGGTTTGATTTTGTATATCGGCTTAATCCTGAGAGTATTCAATTCTGGACAAGGTCCCGGGGTTTTTCTTCATTTGCGGTTTCCTCGTTAACAAAATCTTGCTGTGTCTTTTACTTTTCTATTTCTGGAATTATAATTGTTTTTATTATAATTAAAAGTAAAATACACAAACGTTAATTCCTATTTACTTGATAGTAATCCTATTGTGTCTGGTTAAGTCCGAACCATTTATCAAGTAAACATACTTCGTTGTTGTATTATCTCGATCTTGTATCCATAGACGATCACACGAAGTGTGAACCGATTAGTTGTATTGTCTCGACTCGGTCTATAGACAATCAATTTCGGAGAAAATACTTATAGGTGGAAAAGTTTTAGATTGAGGTATATTTGGGTACCCTCGTCTTTTCAATTGGTATCAGAGCAGGCAAACACGAAAAGATCTAATAATCTGTGTTTGGTGCGATCCAACCTATAAGAATTGAATCTAATGAATGATTCAGTTAACGTAAAGCAAGACATCAAGAGTTTTGAATTAACACTTGATGATGGCATCTACAATTCAATATCTGAAGAAATCATCTCTAGAGATTCTACGAGACAAGTTAATCTTGTTAATGATGTAGAAACCGATGACAACTGGAAAGTTTGTCTAGAAGAAAGGATGAATGAAATTTCCGATGATGATGACTCATATTTTGAACGAGAAGTAGAAGAGGATATCTCAGAATACTCTAAACTACTGAATCCTTTGAAAAATAAAAAACTGAGTTCTTCAGATTTCGTTGGTCTTATGACTCCTCTTTGCCGTGAAAACAAGAAATTGAAGAAGGTTTTTCAAGGATATTATATTGGTTACCAAATCAGTGATTCTCTTCTTAAAGATCGTACTGACGAGCTAAATTCTAAGAAATTAGAATGTGAAAATCTTCGAAGAGATCTCTTTTTGTCGAAAAAGAAACTTGCTGAATCTTAAGCAAGGGTTAATTCTCAACCAAAGAGTTTTGAAGAGCAAGAAGGTGTATATCTCTCACGAGAAAAACATCTTAAGGATGATCTAACTGGTGCTCTTAATAAAATCAAGACATTGTAAGAAGAAATTTTGGACCTTAAAAAGTTCAATGTTAGCTCAAACAATTTAACCATAATGTTAGAAGCAAGTAGAAATCATCGTGATACCCGAGGATTGGGCTATAAGGGAATAGATGCTTCAAATATTAACAAAATGGTAAAATTTGTTAAAGCTACTAATTCTTCTCAACCAGAGGCTTCCAATGTTGTCAAAAATGATACTATTTCTTATGAAGAAGTAAAGCCAGTCAAGCCTAAGAATTGTGTTCTACCTGCAGCAATCAAAGAGACCACTTCTGCTAATTTCAAGAAAGCAACAACGTTGAACTAGGATAAGAAGAAGAAGAAGAAAACTCGTCGAGCTCCAATACAAGAGGATCCACAAAAAGGTAACACTAAAACTCATACTTAGTATGTTTATACTAAGCATTGTTATTATTGTGGTAATAAAGGACACTTGCAATGGGGATGCAAAGTTCGTA
Source organism: Papaver atlanticum (assembly GCA_023531105.1). Classification (NCBI taxonomy): domain Eukaryota; kingdom Viridiplantae; phylum Streptophyta; class Magnoliopsida; order Ranunculales; family Papaveraceae; genus Papaver; species Papaver atlanticum. The sequence continues at coordinate 174,736 of JAJJMB010017331.1, forward strand.
AGATGCAAGATGCACTTTCTTTTGTATCAAACGAATTGTCTAAGATTGCTCCCCAAAGGAACTAAAATCGGTATTGTCCTAAGTTTAGGAAAAAGAATTATTATAATGATAGTTCAAATTTTGCATATCACTCGACAAGGTCATTTCATAAAAGACCCAATTATAGAAAGAGAGATGACTTTTTAAATGCAAAAACAAGATCTGATGTTCCAAATTGGAGAAAGGATGTTTTGCAAAGTATTCAAAAGGACAATCGTCCTAATGATATGAAGGAGAAATCCACTCCTGCGAAACCCATCTCTAAATGGGTCCTGAAGTCCTCCAAATCCAAGAAGGGACCAAAAGTTAGTCACAAGAATGACTCTCAGCTGTTAATTGTTGGTGACAATAATTATAAGAGTCTTCTTGAAAGACTAAAGAAAGACATCATGTCTAAAATCTCTTGTACTAGTAAAGGTTGTGATAATGACACTCTTCATCACAAGTCAAAGAAGAAAAACAAGAGATGGAACAAGAGAAAACAAACCAAGCAAGAGGTCAAGAATGATGATTCTGTCTTAGTCACTCATGACGAACAAGACAAGGCTCAACTCAACACAACCTAGTTGTGTTAGAATGTGCATGCTCACCTTGGTGCTCAATCTTTTGAAAGGTGAGGAAGTACATGAAACTGAGCACGTGATCTCAAGGTTATTATATGACTAATTAACATCCTTAGGGAGATTTCTTTTCTTCTATACTCATACTTTCTCTATCTATATTTGAGGTTTTGATAGAAACGGTAATTTTGAGTTTATGATGTTGATATCTACTGATCATATATGTGTATCTCTTGTTTTTACGGTTAAAACGAGCCAAAAATCACCGAATTCGGATATCGTATGCAAAAGTTATGTCAAAAACAGTTTAGTGTTGTGATCCGTCACAAGTAACTCTTGGGAACCGATCCTAGTGATAGGTGCAATGTTGGGAACCGATCCTAGTGAGAGGTCCCCATGCGAAGGAGTGTAAAACTGTTTTGCCTATAACTTCTTCGTTCGAACTCGGAATGACCTCATTCTTTTTGCGTTGGTTTCGCAATTCAATTCCCTACAAGATAGAGGTAATTGAAATACTTGATTTTATGTTGAATATTTATGGTGTATTGCAAATTGATTTATGAGATGTATGTTTTCGGTTTTCATGACCTTAATATTCGATCTCATAATGTGTGAACCCTTAAGGTTTGGGTGACTTTTTGGTTTAGCAGGATTAAGTTCTATCCCATGTTGGTAAGCTTTATCAAAGGATCATGAGGGGTTCTGATTGAAACAATATGTGAAAAAGTCACAATATGTTGAATCGTTTGGTTTAGCATAAAAGCATATGTGTTTCGGGGTTTCAACTTTTGCTTGCAATAGTTAAAACCGGTTTTCAACCTTTTTCTGGTAAAGGTTGGTTGTTTTTGTTCTTTTGTATTGCATGAGGATGACAACACAATGATATTTCGGTATCAATTCTCCCTGGAAAGAAGATGCAAACATTATTGGAGAAGAGGATGCGAAATTTGAGGTAACGATTTTGTTAGTTAATCATTTTCCTGTTTAAGAAAAGCCTGATTATTTTGCGTATATTTATTGCTTTTGCTTAACAAAATTTCGGTAAATTCCATTGTTTGTGTATGGATGTGTGTGTGATTCAATTGTTTCCAGTTAAGAAAAACTATTGTTATCTTGCTTTATTGTTTGGTATCAATCGTTTAGGCTTACAAAATTTCGGTGCAATTGTTTTTCTTTAATGTCTATGTTGTTTCAATTGCTTCGGTTGAGTTAAATAATTATGCAAGTTGATGTATTTGGTTTGTATGAATTGTTTATGGCTTAACAAAACAATAGGTTTTCGGGATGAATTGTTTAGTCCAATTTGATTCCGAATAAGAGAAACTAAGTTAATTCTGATCTTAGTTAGACTTATCAAAGTGGAGGTATCGGTTATTCAAGTCTAATCGAATGCCTTAACAAGAATTGCTAGTTAACTAACCTAGTACTTGTCTTGTTTAAAAGTGAAAGGTCTAAGTTATATGGATAATTAGAACCTGATGAGAAAAATAGAGTTATCTTTATTTTGGTCTTATCGAACAAGCGATTGTATTTGAACAATCGGTTTAGCAAAGGAACTAAGGTGCTTAGTCGATTTTTGATTTGCTAAACTATTAGGGAATATTGCTTCGGGAAATTGTTTCCTTGGTAACATATCAAAACAAAATTACTTTTTAGTTTCGGTTTTGATATTGGTTATAAAAAATGGTGTGTGGAACCCTCGTGCATAACTCTTATAGGTTGCAAGTCTTTTAAGATTTGTAAGATCCTTTCGGTTTGTCTTTTATTTGCTCGTACCTTTGTCATTTTGTGACAAAAAGGGGGAGAAATATATGGAGTAAACAAGTGATACTGGTATTGATTTAAATTGATTGGTATCACTAAGGGAAAGGACAATGGTGCTTAAACGTTTTATCTAACGAAAAGAGTAAAGCATAGACTAAGGGGGAGTAACATATCATATTGATGTTTGTGGTTATCTTAACTACAAAGGGAATAACAAAGACGTGCAGATTGAAAATATACCTATCTTACCTTTAAGGGGAGTATTAGCATTGTTATAATAATGTCAAGATCGACATTTATGGATTGAATGTATACATGTTATTGTGCTGTTGAATTTGGGAATCAAGCGTATGTGTAATGAATTCTTGTAATTTGTGTATCCATATGATGTAAGAGTTTTGTCACTAAAATTGACAAAGGGGGAGATTGTTAGAGCATAGCTCAGTTGAACCCACCAAGCGTTGGTATGTCAAGTTTGGTTGTCATATTTTAGTGAATTAAAACTCATTTAAAGAGTTGCTTGATTATATGCTAGAGTCAACTTCGTATAGGTTAGATTGAAAGTTTTAAGATATGAGACATTAAAAGCATTACGTGAAGACTTGAAGAATGTAAAGAAGTAAGGAGCTACAACGACGACGTCATCCTTCCACTTGAGGTTAGTAATATTTGACTTGAACTGTTTCATTCCCTAATGTATCTTTCAAGTCGTGCATATTGAAAACAAAACTGCGAAGCTATGAATGATTATACTCTAGTTAGACGTAGTATTAAGGAATACAATATGAAGTATAACGCTTATCTTTTGAACTTCGTATATAAGACATCTACATAATCGTTTGAATGCTATTGCGATTATGTATGGGTATGAGGTGAAGATTTCATCATAGGAAACAATGTTTTACATTCGTTTAAAGGAAGTAAATTCATGAACTTGTTTTATGAATCGAAAGGGAAATCGCTAGGCTTATTGGTATTGTTATTCATTGCATATCTTTTGAATTACCAATATGTGTGTTTAGTATAACCTCTCATGACTTGTTTATGTTCTTGGTAAAACTATTCACAAGGCCTGACTTTTGTATTGGTATGACTTTTATTAGTGAAACCGATCTTAAGTAATCACCTGAGATAGTATGATCGATTTGTTGTAATTGGTATGACCAACTCTAGGCAAAGGGGAACCGATCCTAGTAAGAGATGCAACCGATAACAAAAGGGGAATCGATCCTTGTAAGAGGTGCAACAAGTTCCTAGATATTGGGAACCTATCCTATGAACATGTGCAACACGTTTTTAGATATAGGGAACCGATCCTATGGACATGTGCAACAAATACAAGTTAGATACCATATATATGTGGGAACCGATCCTAGTACCTAGTCAACCAAGTTTTGGTAACTAGCGTGACTAATTCTAGTACCCACATGGAGGTAGAACCGAAACTTGTTTTGGTAGAACCGTGAAACCCATGTTTGGTGATTTGATAGGATAATCAATCACATATTTCTTGGAAGTCAGATGAACCAATTCTAAACTTGTTTGGAAGTGTGGCAAATCGATTCCAAGATTGTAAGTATGAAAGAGGACTTACAAAGTAAAGATGTCGACATACTTTGAACATGTGCAGTAACGCTTATCTTTTATTGTTTAAAGATATTCCTTAATAGCTAAAGGAGAATCCCGGATCGAAATAAATTGAGAATCTTTTAATTAAGGTTTTTAATTTTATATTTGGAAAATAAAAATTAGTAATGTGCATTTACTAATTGGAGATTTTCTAATGAGATTTCGGTCAACATTTGGACAAAGCATTTCTAGGAATTATGGAAAGCGAATTTGGAATATATTGCATATCTTGAGAATATTTTCGGTTTTGGAAATTCCTTGGTGTCCAAACTTCCTTGGTCTATAAATATCAAAGTTTGCATTTCGAGCAAACTAATCCCCAGAGCAAGAAAAACTACCTAGTTGTGTTGTTACTGGTGGAGCCGCCTATTCGGAGACGAAAGTAACCTAATTAGGCGAAATCTCTTACGTCCGCTCAGTTTAAAGACTTCTTTGGGATTGAGAAGCTCTATTAGTACCGTTGGTAGGAAAATAGATAATTGCGGTTTATTATTAGTTTTTGATTGATTTGATTGACTAACGGTTGTTGAACTTTGATTGCACCTAGTTTGTTTATGCTTGAGAATATTCTCTTCTGATATAAGATTAACTCAAACTAGATCGAAGTTTCGACGGGGATCTTCAGACTGTTTGTAGATCTAAAGACGTCTTGTGATAATCCATTGTTAACAGACTCCGTTCTGTATGTTATTGATCACAAGAGATTCAAGTTGATTGTGTGCAGGTGTTTATTGAAGATCTAAGAAGATTTGAAGACGAAGAAGATTTCTGATTTGGGTTCATAATCTTTGGTGTGCACAATACTTGTTTCGGGTAAAGAGGATCCAACTATAATTGATTTATCTTTGTGATAGATTGGATTGATTAGTTGAGTAGATCGACATCAATACAATTCTTTGTGATTCAAAGTATTGATTGCGAAATCTTGACAATTACTTTGGTAGTTGTTATTGGATAGATCTAAGGACCTGACAAAGGAGTTTATTGGGATAAACGGAAGAGCCTTTTGTCGAACTCATATCACTTGGTTGAAAATAGTTGTTACCGAACAGATTTGTTGTTCTTTACTATTTGGAATACGAACCAAAGTAATTGTTCCAAGTGCGTGACTTATTAACAAGTTGGAGGCGCAGGGATACAGACGGAACTAGGTGAACTATAGGTTTAGTTGCTTGGTCTAACCTATACGAAGTTGGTTTGATTTTGTATAGCGACTTAATCCTTAGAGTATTTAATTCTGGACAAGGTCCCGGGGTTTTTCTGCATTTGCGGTTTCTTCGCTAACAAAATCTTGCTGTGTCTTTTACTTTTCTATTTCCACAATTATAATTGTTTTTATTATAATTAGAAGTAAAATACACAAACGTTAATTCCTATTTACTTGATAGTAATCCTATTGTGTTTGGTTAAGTCCGAACCATTTATCAAGTAAACATATTTTGTTGTTGTATTGTCTCGATCTTGTATCCATAGACGATCACACGAAGTGTGAACCGATTAGTTGTATTGTCTCGACTCGGTCTATAGACAATCACTTTCGGAGAAAAGACTTATAGGTGGATTTTTTTTAGATTGAGGTATATTTGGGTACCCTCATCTTTTCAGATGTAACCAGAATTTACCTCATATGCTGTATATAGAAACTTGAACCAATGTAACACATGTAACTTATCCCTAAGAGCAATGGTTAGGTAATGAATGTTTTTAACACTCATTCATTTCCCAAACCAATGAGAGTAAGGATACACATGGGATGATACAGTCCGGGTTTCTTAAGAACCCGATACATGTACCTCTTACTGACCGGTCCCTTATTTGAGTACATGTACCTGTACATGTGAGACCGGTCCGGTTATAGCCTATAATGGGTTTTTACATCAATTAAATTTGAAGGAATAACGATGGAATCTGGATGGGGTTTTGACAAGGTATGCAAATGGGTTTCTTTCGAAGTTCTCAATGAAGAAAAATGAACAGACACATGCGGTGATGGATTGAATCTTCTGTTGGTAATGGGTTCTATCTAGATGAGTAATTGCAAGCAACAACAATGGAATTTAGGGGTTCTTTTCACAGACTTGATTGGGGCAGTAAGAAGAAGGCAAAGAAAAGATGGAACATGGAAGAATGAGATCTAGGATGGCTGTTTTTGTCCTGAAAACTGTGATGAGGATTATACCAGATTATCTTAACCTAAAATGAATCAATCTGAATCAAATTTTCTTAGGTTGTGATTTTTCTTCTGAAAGGGGTATTGTGATCGATAAATTTTGATTTTGATAAGAACATATGATTATGATTAGAGTTCATATTTCTGCTGCTGATTCATGGCAAGAAAAAGATAAGTAACTGAAGAGTAAATATGTATTTTTGTTGGTGATTGAGTTACAGAGATGGGTTCAATTAGTTTTAGGGATTTGAACTGATTTAAATTGATCAATTGATGATTATTTAGGGTTTGTACAAGATGGATCTGTGGCGATTTATTAGAAGAATAATTGGTAGTTTAGGTTTGTATTTGTGTCATTCTCAGATTCAGGATGGACAATATTAATGAAGTCATGAATTGACTTGATTTGCAGGTGAGCTTGTGAGCTAGTTTGGTGTTGAGATTGATTTCAAGGTGAAGAGATGTCAATGTTGTTGTTGATTTGGGATGCAAAGTATGATGAGAACTTGGACAAGATGTGGTAGTTGTGATGGTTTCTGAGATGAAGATGGTGTTTGTGCCCGATTGGTTTAGATGGGATCTTAACCTAATGAACGGCTTAGATGAGCCGATTCTCAGGTACCTGGTACTATCGGGAATAGGTTTAGAACCATTCCCTATACCCCCATACAACCGATTCTTAGGTTTAGAACCGTTCCCTGTACCCCTTCTCCGGTTCCATCCCGAGTTTTTGGTTCTTGTCCGGTTTCCCAGTTCCAGTCCGGTTCCTTTGCGTCTCTAAATGAGAGACTAGATAAACAAGTGATTTTGTGACCATGGTAAGCAAGTTTAACGGGCTAATGGCTAATGTTCGGGCCATTTTTTTTTAATTATTATTATTATTTATTTATTTTAAATCTCAAATACTTTCAAATTCTTAGATAAAGATTATTACTACAAGAAACTAGTTGGAAGCCTAACAAGCTAAGCTCCAACAACACACTACTACATTACTTTAACAGGTTGTCGTGCTATTCTACTAGCGAGCCTCATGAGGAACCAGCCAAGGGAGCCGAAGAGGATAGGGGGGCTGATTATGTCGCAAGGGGAGCAATCTAACTCTATCTTCCATGTCAAATTCTGCAGTATTGCGCCATCGGAGACTCAAACCTGGGACCTCCTGGAGCGCATCAAATCTTTGTGGAACGGGGATGACCAGCTGAGCTAGCTACCCGTTTTCAAAAATTAAAAAATTATTAGCCGCTTTACCTTTTTTAGGATATTTTGATAATAAAAATTATAAAGGGTCCACTTTAAAGAGTTTTAAATTAATAAAATAAGGAGGCATATCTTCGGCAATTAAGGATATATGTTTAAATTTAGTATAAAAATGGAAGATAATATAGACAATTTCTATTTTTAAGACATCCCATCCATAACCATCTTTATTGATTGGGTATAAAAATGTCACCGCTAAAAATACATGATTTGTATGGGCTGATACCAGCTCTACTAAGGGATGATACCTGTCCATATAGGACAAAAAAATCCCAACGATCCTCACCATTGGATCGATGGACTGGTATCAGCCCATATAAATCATATAAAAATACCAGATGTTTTTATTTTTACAAGACTATTCAATAAAAAGATAAAAATCAATCACTATTATTTTTTTGTTTACGTGACTTTGGCCAACCACCCTCACGGGCCACCATATCATCAGTGTGATTCGAATCGATCACAAAATGTTGAAACCGTTGTCCATTTTCTTGGAATCCTAACAAAATCTTTGCTTGGAATCGATCATATAAAGGTAAAAAGGAAACTAGAGAGATGAAAGCAAGGAAACTCCATTGACTGAAGTTTGACTAAAACAAAACCAAGTCTTTCATACTGCTTTCTCAAAAATTTGAACTTCAACGCAGATAAACACGGTTGCCCGTCAACCTCATTCTTAGAGCCCAGATATGAGAAGTTAAGGTTTTCACTTCAGTATCAGAATTAGGACCAAAATTTTGACAGGGTCTTCCGATTGCTGTTTTATGACGACACTACTACGCTATGCGTCCATCAATTCAAGTCATTTCTTGTTACCACTACACATACATTTTCTACTAGGAACTTAATGATCATTCTTAGACTTAGTTTGGTATTGCCGCAGCTTTTGTAAAAGCATTTTTTTACTGTGCTGTGCTGTGTTGTGAGAAAGAAGCAGTTAGACGTTTGGTAAAAAATTAATTAAAGTTAAAGCTGATTAAAAAAGCAATCAAAGTGTGTTTTGTAAAATATGAGATTCAACCATTGTTGTTGTAGTAAATGACAAAAGCAGACATATTTCTGAAAATAGTTTTATTCAATTTTATTTGGGTTAGAAATAATTAATTTTTTAGTATTAAATATAAACATATATAATATTAAATTTACTAATTATCACTATTATTATGATTGTTAAAAAAATTATTTTACTTAGCCACTTTTTAATATATATATGTATGTATTTTCAAACAAAAAGTCAAACTAAAATAAAATAATTATTTAATTTTAATTTTAATTTTTATTATTGACAAATTAAATGAAATGGTACATAAAATAATTTGAAAATAAAAAGTAATAATATTTAAAGAACAAAATATAAGAAATAAAAGCTTGATTGTATATAAATTTAAGGGTAACTTTTGTCAAGCATTAAATTTAGGTGGGACCAAAGCTTATGCTTTTAAAAGCTCCTCTACCCCAGCTTTTGAAAATTAAGGAATTTTGGAAGTGCTTTGGATAAAAAGCGCTTTAATTTTTTTTTAACCAAACACTAGTTTCAAAAATTATTGATATATATAGGTTTTGAAAGCGTTTTAAAAATTTTTTCAAACCCAGCCTAATTTTACGAGTATGATATGTCAACAACAGTCAACATACATACAACTCTTTTATTCTTTTCAGCGTACACAACTGCACAGATGATAAAATATGGCCCCTCTCTGGTGTCACATTGCAGCTAGCAAACCTCAAATGCTAACGTATTAGCTTAACAACCTCTTCCGCAGGTCACACAAATGTTGTCCATAAATAGCCACCAATTTGGAGGTTGCAATATCAAACAGATTCCTCAAACTCAATTTGTGAGAAAGATTTATTGTAGTATTCTTAACAACATTTTACAGTCAACTATTATGGGTTCATTAGGTTCAATGAATTCATGCAACGAAGAAGAATTGTTAATTCAAAATGTTTCTGAAATCTACAACAACTTATCAACCTTAGAGAGCCTCAAACCTTCAAAAGATGTCAACGCTCTTTTCACTCAACTAGTCCTAACTTGCATTCCACCATTCCCCATTGATGTAACCAAATTATCAAAGAATCCGTTCCAAACTCATCCGTCTCTGTGGGGAAGCTGAAGGCCTCTTAGAAGCTCATTATTCGACACTTTTAGGTTCTTACGATTTCCCACTTGATCATATCGACACCTTTCCATACTACACAAATTATGTCAAACTTGGCCGCCTCGAGTACACTATACTGAGCAATTATATCACAAACCAAATCCCAAATCACATTGCGTTCATTGGTTCTGGTCCAATGCCTCTTACTTCCATTGTATTGGCTTCAAACCACTTGAAGACAACTACCTTTCACAACTACGATATCGACATATCTGCCAATGCTTTGGCTTCTAAGTTGGTTTGTGCCGATCCCGACTTGTCAAAGCGGATGTTATTTCATGATACTGATATTATGGATGTCACCAACGGTTTATGACTATGAAGTTGTTTTCTTGGCTGCTTTAGTTGGTTTGAACAAAGCGGATAAACGCAAAGTTATTGATCATTTGGCTAAGCACATGGCACCAGGGTCCTTACTGATGTTGAGGAGTGCTCATGGTGCTCGTGGGTTTCTCTATCCCATTGTTGAGCCTAGTGATTTACCTGGTTTTGAGGTTCTCGCGGTCTTTCACCCAATGGACGAGGTAATAAATTCAGTTCTTGTTGCCCGTAAGATTAAGAATGGAGTGAAGCAGTACTAGCAAGTTCGTTATTTTCATCCACTTACTGTGAGCACCTGAATGTCTGTTTTTCTTTCTGTTGGTAGAGGTTGATCTGAAAGTCGAGAAGCCTCTGCTTCAATATAAATTTCTGTATTTTCAAATGTGTAAGATGTAAGCTTGATTTCAACTTATATAAAATTATGTTCCATCAATGTCTTAAAGGAAATCCGGGCAAAAAACAGTGTGAATCCTGTCAGTGACATTTTTTACTTAAAAAAGAAGAAATCTAAAATGTTTTTTCATTAACAGAAAGATAAAAATGGTTTCAGCCATTACAGACACCATCAAAGACAGACACCATGAACACCTACAATAAACAACTGACTAGCCAGGTAAATCACTAGCCAGAGCAGAGTTTCCAGGATTCAATGAACAAGAAGTTAACTTCAAAGTTAAAGTTCAGCTTCTTTAATTCATGTTAACTGCTTATCTTGTCTTTCAATTATTCAAGTATCAACTTGTAGAAATCAACAGACACTAAAAAATCCTAAAAAGACAGACAAATTCACTGGGAGATGCCCAGAATCCCTTGCTCTCTTGAATATATTTTGTCTTTAAGCTCTCAGCAGTCGTGTTCTCCCAAAATAAAAGACTTTCTAGTAAAGATTCAGCTATTATCTCTTTAGCTCTTTCAATATAGACTTCTAGTGACGTTTGTGAAAAACGCACTTAGGCCAAAGTTTTCACAAAATCACAACTGATATTGAAACGTAAGAGTGTAAACAGTAAACTAAGACACAGTTAGCCTTAATGAAAAGTCGCGGCAAAAATACAGTGCAAATCCTAAAAAGGCAGACAAATACAAGTTGACTACCAAAACCCTAAAACCCGTTTTAAGATGCCAATAATTTGCTCTTCAATAAGGAAAAAAGAAACAACAAAGACCATAAAATTGCTGCTGATATGAACTCTTCAATGCTCGTCAGTCAAAAGATGTAGTAAAAGAGATACACAAAAACAGCTGCACTAATCCATATTTCCTCTTTAAAACAGAAATAGAACCTAGACAATCCAAAATTGCATTAAAAGAAAATACAATGACTTGTAAAAGTTCATATGAATGAAATACCAGCATTATCAAAGAAGATGTAATAGAGCAGGATAAAACAATGCACTAGATGGCATAAGACCTACGATAGTCCATAGCAACATGTTCCGACGCCAGAATGAGCTTATTAGAGTTATGTAATTCAGCACTGACTTATGGCTATAACCAACTATTAAGAGCACTAGGTTAAACTGGATGCCATTTCAGGCTCATCGAACTTAATACAATGACTTTAATAAGTTCATGAGAACAAAATAAATTAATCCGACTGCCAGTTCAGGCTTCTCTGTGCATTGTCAGCTGATCCAGAGTGATCTACTCGGTACAACCTAGAAAGTGGACACCCCAACTAAGCAGTATCTCTACACAACAAAGTCAAGAATACCATTGTTCAGAAATAAAACTGAGAACTTAGTGATGGTGGTCACATTCAACACGAAATGCATCATAAAACAATTGTACCAGAACCATAATGTTCTGTTTTAGCATACCAAATTTCGCTATTCCAAGACGGATCATTGTTTCCTGAGATGAAAAATCATAACTTCAATTAAGGATTCTCGTGCCTCCATCAGTCCATCTCCTTTAGTAAATTCTCATATTCGAAGTAACCTAATGAGCAAAATCCACTGAAGTTTAAGCATGACAACCAAGATGAATTTTCAATTGCAGCAGTTTTAATTCATACGTTAATGGGAATGAAACAAGGATATACATTTGAATTACCTTGGTGCTGTCAGAATCATCCTGCAATAATTTCATAATAATTTTGTTTGTTTTCTAACTCAACCGACTTGCCTCAAATGACTCGTCAGAATTTGATTCATTGCATGTGGATCGGAGTCATAATAATTTGACTCATTGCATGTGATTCGAAGTTATAATTATTTCATCGACGCTTAAAACAGCAGTCCTATTTAACTCTCTCTTTTCCACCTCCCTACAATCTAAACCCCATATCTGGGAAATGGTGAACCCCTCTTGTACGTGAATATGAATTCAAATCTAGATGTGTGGTTTAGATTATAGGAAGGTGAATACGGAGGTGGAAGAGAGGGAGTCGTATAACATTTCCGGACTTAAAAATTATAAAATAAAATAATTTTGAAAAGATTCCGAAAATAAAATAAAATCTAAGTAGACATATCCATCAAGTTAAACACAAAATATTGCACCATAGTACTTTTGAATTAAATAATGAGAAGATCATACCTAGCCAAAAAAATAAACACCAAAGTCAGATTCAGATTCCCGATGACATCCACACAAACAATGTAAGTTGGCTGAGGGCATGGCTCTAAAGTCCCATATATATTTGAAGTAAACTTCAAGGAAGTAATATACCTTCCTTCTACAGGCTGGAGTTGGGTGATGCCTGGCAACATTCAACACTTTTTGGAGCTGTGGTATAAAATGAACTTCAAGGATTTGGGTGCTGTCATTTTGAGAATGATGTTTTACGTCACTTTTCGGCGGTTCTGGAAAGAATGTAACCATTGGACCTGACAAGACCAAATCTCCACATCAGTTAGCTTGTTTTATTAAAACCTCAGTTTTCTTGTGGGTGAGAATTTTTATCTAGAGTTTGTCTATCCTTTTAGCAACTCGATGTTTAGTTGGGATAGTCTCTTTGTTTGGCAGCCATCAATAAGTTTTGATTCTATGGATCGAGTCTTTTTTTTTTTTTTTTAGGAAATACTATTTAGTCCTAAGAATAATATAGTAGGGAAATTCCTATGGGAATGAACAAACCCATTTTTTTGTTGAGCCAGGTGGATGGCCAAACAGGCTTTTCCACTATGGTAAAGCACTCGGCGTTCGATAACCAAGCGCGCGGGCAAAAAACAAATGCTAGCGTTCGTAAGTAAAACGCCAGCGTTGGAAGGACAGGCGCCGGCGCTCAAAGCTTCAACGCTGCGCTTGTACGTAGGTCGCCGGCGTTTGTAGCAAAAATGCCAACGGGTAGTTTTTTAAAAATTCAAAATTCACTTTTTACCTCTATAAATTACCATCAATTTCAAACAATTCACTCACACGAAAATTGACTTCTCTTGAATTTTCTCTTCTAAAATCTATTTCAATGGCTGAAAAGGCGATCACACTTTTTTGCGATGCAAAACTTGAAGCTACTGTTTCTAAGATATGTGGGAGTTTTAAAAAGATTGAAAATTGTAAGAGGGAAGTGCAAGTTTTTGAAGTTGCTCCAAGAAAATGTTCCGCTAAAAGGCAAAGAAGAGCTCCAGTTTTGAAAGTTAACAACAAAAAATTCAAAAACAAAGGCGAAACTGTCAAAGAGCGCGTTGAATGGAAGATAAGTCAAATGAAGATAAACAGGAGGCCAAAACTTGTACTTGATTTTTATTGAAGTTGTTTAGTACGTTTTATTATTGCCTAAGTTTATATCTTGTAAAAGAATTGGCATCAATGAATGAAGCGAAATTTATTACAATTTAAACTTGCAAATAACATCAAACTATATTTTAATAAACCACAACAAAAACATCAAACTACATCAAATCCAGCGACATTCTCTCTGTAGAGTTCATAACACTCAAAATGCTTAAACTCTCTTCCGCTTTCTTCAGTAAACTTGGTCTGAGCGATGGTTTTCTGTAAAACAGATAAACAACAGGTGCAGATATTTATGATGCAGTTAATCAGTGAGGACAATAAGATACTCACCAGTTCTTCGTTGGATAGTCCAAATTGAAGAAGGAGTTATTACACTGCAAGCATTGTGGATACGGAGATCACGCATACGAACATTGTCCACAGAGAATCAGTGGATGCTCAAAGCCCGATTGCAAGACTTTTATGCATTTGCGGACTTCTTATGAAGAAGACACATATGGAAGGCATTTCTGGGAATGTCCTAAGTGTTTTTTGGTGGAGTGGGCTGATTGAAGATGAAGGACAAATCGATTCACTATGGTATTATGTTATTTAGTTTGTTGTTTATTGTGTGTTATTACGATTATCTAAAACCATCAATATCATAAGTAATTTAATTTTTTCCTCGATTAAACACTGCACCATCAATCTCATAAATAAAAACATACTGCATTGAACAACCACATCATACATGAGAATAAAAGAAATACATTAAATTAAAACAATTACTACATAGGCGTCAATTCTCGGCGGGTGGTGGAATTCCTAGGGCGATGTAGGGATCGTATCTGTTGAGCACCCTAAGAATGTTGAAACAAGCATGGAAGTCGAAAGGACGACCACCATGAGATGCTGCCCACATCGCTAGAGTTCTGGGCAATACTTTATGTTCGGCTTCACCGTTGAGCTTATTTTTGTGATTCTCAATTAGTAAAGCGGCGAACTGCGATACATTTATACTAATTGAACTAAAGCGATACGACAATCCGCCAGAATCACGCCCATGGATGTTCCCCGTTTCAGCGGTGAACATTCTGTAAACTTTCTCCCAAAAAGTTTCGGTCGAATCGGCTACATTACTCATGATAGCATCTTGTGTGTGAAAAACAAAGGCTCTACAAATAACTAAATCCTCTTGTTGAGTGAATCTAACACCACGAACTCTGGGAGGAATTTTTGTAGATGGTTTGAGAGTGAAGAATGTGTAGAATGTGTGAATTTGGAGTTGAAATGAGGAGTATTTATAGAACTAAAAAATTATAGCCGTTAGATCACAAGAGTTTGCAGCCGTCCAGATTCAGTCGTTGGCGCTTCTATGAATCACGCGGCGCTGGAAGGACAAGTGCTAGCGCTTTACTCAAGAGCGCGCGCTGGAGATACAATCGCTAGCGTTTATGGCTCCAACGCCAGCGCTGGAGAGAAGTTCGCCCGTCCTTTCATCAAGCGCCCGCTACATCTTCCAACTCAATGAACAAACCAGCAAATTTATTGGTTTGAACATCCATTTTTCATGTTTGTTGAGTCCATAGTGGGAGCAAAATGAACAAACTCAGAGTTTGTTCATTCCATAGGAACTGCTCTTAGAGCTCATTTGGTTCAGTTGACTCAGTCAACTGTCTGTTTGGTCCTTTTCTAAAATATATATTACTGTTTGGTCCTAAAAATTATTGTTTAGTCCTAGGGTGGACAACACCCACGTGGGATGACGTCATTGATGATGTAATTGTCATTTGGTAGTGGCAGAAATACCCTTTTGGTGGATCATATATATACTCAATTATTAAGAGAGAAGGGAATCATTTTAGAATTTATTTTCTCTCTCCTTTATTTTTTCCATATCTACTTTCTCTCTCTGTTTCTTCTTCTTTTTTTCTTATGAAGAAGATGATGATGAAGGCGACGATGATTAAGAAGACGACGATGATGATGAAGATGATGAAGTTTTTTACGTTTTTGTTGTTGCTATTGTTGTTGAAGATGATGAAGATTTTCTGTTTTTTCTTTTCTTTTGCTGTTGTTGTTGTTGTTGTTGAAGATGATGAAGACGATGAAGATTTACATTTTTATGATATTTGTTCTTCGATTTCTAATGAACTTTCAATTTTTATGGATTTTTGTTGTGTGTTCATGTTAAAGAATGAACTCTGTTTTTAGATCTTGAATTATTAGGTGTTCATTCGAAATAATGAACTCTGTTTTTTTTTTTTTTGTATTCATGTTAAAGAATGAACTCTGTTCTAGGTTTTAATTAGGTTGTTTTTGATTGGTGTTCATTTTGAAGAAAGAACTCTGATTTTTGTTAATAATAATGAACTCTGATTTTTGTTCATGATAATGAACTTTTATTGGGTGTTCACTTTGACGAATGAACTCTGATTTTTGTTTATAATAATGAACTTTTATTGGGTGTTCATTTGAAAAAGTGAACTCTGATTTAATAATGAGCTTTGATTGGGTGTTCATTTAAAATAATGAACTCTGATTTTTGTTCATAATATTGAACTTGATTGGGTGTTCATTTTGACGAATGAACTCTGACTTTTGTTCATAATAATAAACTTTGACTGGGTGGTCATTTGAAAGAATGAACTCTGATTTTTGTTCATATTAATAAACTTTGACTGGGTGTTCCTTTTGACGAATGAACTCTGTTTTTTAAGAATAAACTATGTTTGTTCATATTAATGAATTTTTTGTTGTGTGTTCATTTTTAAGAATGAACTCGAATCTACAAAAAGCATTACCAAACACCTGATAGTTCATCAAACAGACTGAACTCCTATAAGAAAATAAAAAATGGAAGTATAGAGTAAATCATAGAGCATGAACTCAAATAATTATGAAAATATAAAAGTTACGAAAATTAATGCTATACGGAAGGATATATTTGTCCATTTTATATTTTCAAATAATTATGGACCAAAGAGGAAACACGGTTTCCCAAAGGACCAAACAGACTTGGAACCACCTAAAAAAGGACCAAACGATTATTTCCCCTATTTGAACAGCTCTTCAGAGTTTAGAGACCTTTTGTTGTTTTGTACACTTTGAACAGCTCTTTTTGATCAAATACCCTATTTCAAAAAATATATTTGAAGTAAACTGTCCAGATCGTCATACTAGAATTTATTCTATTTTTCAAGAATTTTACTTGCCATTCAAATAAAAAAATTACTTTGATTGTAGTAATTAGTTAGGTAATCTTCGTATTTTTCTTGTTGTGGTTTGAGATCTGATTCTGGCTTGTCCCATATATAAACAAATTAAAAAGTTTTATGTAAGCCCACTTAGTTGGTTAGTTTTCCATGTTGCCTTTTGATCTTGAGAGGTAAATATCTTAGGGGTATTTTGTTTCCCTTTGGTTTTGGGTCGTTGTACTCGCTTAGTGATTTCTTGTAAGCTTTCCATCGATTAAATTCTTAGACTTTTTGGGAGAAAAAATAAAAATGAATGAAAACATTAATAAAAAAAATGAGGTATTACTTCGAAACCCTACCTTGATTCTGGTTTGTAGGATCGAGCAAGAGAGGGGAGAATAAATGCGAAAGCAAAAAAAGACTACATTGATAATAATCTTGGTGTATTGATTCTCAAAGATCAACAACCTATTTATAGTTTAACAAACTTGACGACTAAGCAAAGAAACTTTCCTAATAAGATCAAACTCTAATAATAGAACTCTGATCTAGAACCAAAAACAACTTGTTTCTCAAGTTTACTTCATCTTCAAGTATGACACATCGTGTCAACTATAGCTTGTTGATCCAGAAAGACTATATCAAATGTCTCAATTGATCCACAATAACCGTAGTCTTGGTTTATTATTTCAACATCCTCTCTTAAACCAAGACTCCATTATTTTAATGTTCAAGCTTCACACCTGAATCATCTTACTGCTCTCAGGCCCCCTTGATTTCTTCAGTAGAATGTGATCATCCTAGACAACATGCCTTCTTGCACATCCCTCCATCTTCCTCAGACCGATGATGGGAAATCACATCCCGCCGTCTCTTTGAGATACTTTATGATACCGCAATATCATATAAACATTCCCCAACAAGCTCCAGAATCGCAATCATCTTTGTTGCTATCTTTGTTGCTATCTATCCACTTGCTAGCCGAACAAGCTCCATAATCACTATCAACTGTGTTGCTAGCTATCTATCCATTTGATCATACTAAGACTACATCAAGTTCCGGCTCTTCCCCCAACTCATAGGCTCGCTCACCTACCTCTTGTTGATCTTCTTCCACAACTCATAGGTTTTCTAACCTCCTCTTGTTGATCTTCTTCCACAACTCATAGGTTTTTGTAACCTCCTCTTGTTGATCTCTACTTTCTTATCACCTTCTCTTGGTGATTAATTCTCTTTCTTTACAACCTTTTTGTTGTTTTTTCTTATTCTTCTCTTCTTTGTTTCAGTCACGCTTTTGTTAGGAGACCTTCACACTTCTTTGTTTTTCAAGTTTCTCTCACAATCTTTTCATCACGCTTCTGCCATAAGCTCTAACTATTCTTCTTGTTATATTATAGTTACAAAGTTTTCCACACAATTCAGAATTTCCATACTTCTAAATTTATAAAAAGTTTGCAACACTTCTGTCACAACTGTGATATCCTTCTGTTTTATCCTGCAGACCTCTATTACTGCCATCAACAACAACATGTTTGAGCTTAAACTCCAACATGATACCATCCTCCCTTAAGCTCAAACATAGCCACACAACATTCCTTTTCATTCTAAGTCTCTAAATTCGAAGTCAACTCCATCAAACTGTACCGGTTCCTTCTCGACCGAAATGCCTATGTTTGATCATCAAACGATACCAGTCCCTTCTCGACTGAAATACCTACGTTTGATCTTCTATTTTATTGATTTCGAATCCATTACCTAACGCTTTTTAATCAACCACTCACCCAAATCTTCTTCATCTTCTAAAATCCTTCAATTCTCTGCCACATCATCCCTTGTTTACTACGACATTACCAATCACAACCATCATCAAACCTCTTGCTGATTTCATTACCTCGAACATGTCTATTTTTTTTCTTTCTTTTCTAATGTTTCGCTGATTTTTTTCAATTATATCTCGACGCAATATTCACTACTATAATTGGTCGTGACAGCAACCTTCACCTTGCTCAATTTCCTCCAATCGTTTCCTCCGAATACCTCTAAACCCTTGTAGAAACATTGTTGATTTATTATCATCAATACACAGCGGCAACCAGCTTGGTTATATAATTCCGACAACAACCTCAGTAATAAGTCAACCTAGTGTACTCGTTCTCTTCAGCAGTAGATACTTATGATTACCACTGACCAACAAATACTAAATCCTTCTCAGTTGTGTTGTGTCTCTGTCCCGATCTCCAATCAAACACAAACCAAACCTTTTGATTCTTTTAAATCTCACGGATTACCTTTTAATAGCCACATTCATCTCTACAATCATGGAAAAACCCTAATTGCTCTTTCCTTGCAACCTAATTTGATTTATGATGCTAAAACACCAGCTTGATGCAGCTATACCTTCATCACAGATTTATCTCTACCATTGATCATCACGCAACAAGACATCATTATCATCACTTCCTACATCACCGTGAACAACCATCGTTTCTCGGTCACAATATGACCCAAACTTAATTAGATTCGAACCTGATGCGAGTTTTTCTCACTATACCCTGTAGTACCTTGCGAACCTTGGCCTCCAAAAACCAACACACCCACGAAACCTAGGCAGCAACATCAACATCCATATCTCCTTCATCAAATATTTCACCTCCCTAAACTTCATGTTAGAGCATTGCTCGGTCGAACTCGCAAGTGTTGCTATCTCAAGCTTGTTTGTCAAGTGTAGTTGATCAAAATTATAGTCTTGATTCCTAGTCTACCAATCGGAGTTTCAGACTGGGATAGATTGTATAGTTGAGCTTTAGACTTCATGGCACTTACAACTGAAGACGAAGATCTACTGAAGAACTCGGAGGAACTTCATCAACAAAAGGTATGTGGAGACTAAAACTTTTTTATCACTCAGAAGTCTATTCTATTCTTAATTATCTCTTATTGAGACAAAAGTCGTATACGACATAGTCTTTCGTATCATACACTTTTGAGATTTCGAGCTGAGTTTAACTCGCTTATCTTTTTCTCGAAATATGTGTTGGTAGCTTTCTGTCTTAGGTTCATCATTATTCTTGACATTATGTAAAAATATGATCATGTGGAAATTGCCTTGAAACATCTTACATGATTTGTGTGAGACAATCATTTGATGTCGACTCAGAAAGTTTCGTATTGATCATCGATCACTTGGAAATTTCTTATTAGCTAATGGTGTGTGTGAGACATCCATTGTCGTCTACTAAGAATGTTTCAATGATTGAAATGGGAGTTAGGAGCTAAAACCCATGTCTGGATACATTACAGGATGCGTACTAAGTATGCGATCTGTTTTGATATAATTCAGGAACGGAAACTAAGTTTACATATGTAATGACCCTCATTTTTACATAAGCCCGGCTGGCACTTACGCAAAATTTAAGCCATTATTTTTGATGAAGCGACAACTATAGAAGAAACAATTGATACAATACGACGCCATTGTAAAGAAAAAAATAGGATGTATAAAGGATTTTAATAAATATATAAAATAAAAAGGCTCACATAGGTTTGATAAAACAATTACAATTGTCGTAGTAATTTCTAACCCAAAAGATTGACAAAAGATACTCAGTCTCCAAATACCCCCACTGCCTCTCACTACTGAAATCGGAAAACACTAGAACAATGAGGAAGAATATAGATGTCCACTCTTAGTTAAATATCTCTGAAATATCCACCCTAAACTGGAGTAAATAAACTCCTTCACGATCCCTACTAACACCTGAAAAGTTATCAACGGGAGTTAAACTCCAAGCAAGTTCACTCGGTCGCCAAGTCAAGGAAGGATACACGAATTAAATATATAGTTCATATAAAGGTATAAAACAATAAAATACTACAGTTAGTAGCTAAGCATTGGTGCACTTGAGCAATATGGCGACAGTAAATACACTTAATAGAAGTAATCTAAGCCTGGTTATGTAAATCACAGTTCTACAAGCAATAACATCTAAATTGCAAATCACACAACGGTATACTTATAAAAACTTACCTGCAAACCTTAAATGGTGTATGAGAACATATCCAAATACAACACTAGACGACGAATAAGAACTCATCCAAACACATAACCGCCACCGAGAGTCCATATCAAACTTTAAGGGAAACGCACCCCGTCTCCTTCTATTTTCTGATAAAAATACTAAAGAACGCTAGAACCTACACTAATCCTTGAGCCAATACAAGGAACATTACCGATTTCTACAATTCATTTCACTAGTAGAAAACATACCACTCCACGTCAAAGTTGTCGTACAACTTTACATAATTATACTTCATAATGACATACACTACGAGTAAATACACAAGAGAGATAAGAGAACATTCTCTTATGTATAATCTCATTCACTTACATTAGTTAGTAATAGAAAACTAGCTAACTGCTCTATCAATACATGTGGATCAGTTATACCCTTAACAGGGATCTACACCAACTTATTTTTCTTTAAAATAAGTACACTACTACTGTTACAAGACCAAAACACACACCCATGGCACCATTAAGTATATATGATATTCAAAATAGACAACATCACGAGTAATTGATGTAGATAACTAAAAACAAGAAACTTGGATGACACTAGACCCAACTTGTCCACATACTCAATTGGTTTTTTTAATCGGTTTACGCATGATGCCTGGACCCATATTAACACTCCAAAAGTTTCTCTACACCTAACCAGATCCCAATCAATTACTTACTACAATTAATCATACATAATGAACAATAAAAACATCAATATGGGAAGCAATGCACAAATTCAGATTAAACAAAATATTGAAATCGACGCTGCCCATAATTCCTATAGGGTGAACTATTAAACCTAAGTTACATTGGTTGCCCTAAATATATGAACTACAAATTTAAACCCTTAAAACCAAAATTGACAAAGACATCAAGTAAATTTTCCTTAACCCTTCGCAGATGCAATCAAAGAAACATCCTAGGCAGAGCTCTCATTACTAATCAAGCCCTAATGAACAACAAAACATCAAAGGAACCAATCATAAGTATGGATATTTTCATTATGTACAAAATTCAATATGAAGACACAAACTAAAGGAGAAGTAGCTGATCCTTACTTCTGATCCCTTTAATTTATCCACTACGCTTCTATTTTATTTTTTTATTTTTCTTCTTTCATCTCTCTGTTCACTCGCCTCTCTCTTTCACTCCAACTCCTTTAAAGATTACCAAATCCAAAACCCTATTTCAATACTTGGTCAGAACTTTGAGCAACACTAAGCAAAGATTTAGTATTCGTTATGGGGTACTCATCCCTGCCAAAAGCTAAAATCGTCGGATATTTATGGATTTGTATGCTTTAAAATTGCTAATTCTATTCTTTTTTCGGGAAAACAAAGGAGGATATTACAATCTACCACACTAGGAAAGGATTTTGTCCCCAAAATCACATTTACGTTGTTAACAAAG
This sequence comes from Papaver atlanticum, assembly GCA_023531105.1. Taxonomy (NCBI): domain Eukaryota; kingdom Viridiplantae; phylum Streptophyta; class Magnoliopsida; order Ranunculales; family Papaveraceae; genus Papaver; species Papaver atlanticum. The sequence goes on from JAJJMB010017331.1 coordinate 196,968, forward strand.
ATATGCGGATGATAACGAATAACATCCTCATGTTCCCATAAGGCTTCTGTATCGTCTTGTGGATTCCCTTGCACATTAACAAATGTTATTGCTCGAGACCAAAGTAAACGAAGTTGTCTTACCTGTCATTCTAAAAGTGCGAGTCATAAGTGGCATGATGGCATCCAGCTGCACAACCAATTCCCTAAGGTATGCTTGATGTGCTCCCTCCTCATCCTTAAATTTCTGTGCAACATAAAACTTAACATAGATACATTGTGTACTCCATATAATTGTGTTGGTAGTTTTAGTTTTTACGCCACATTTCTATTCTTCTTAATAGTTCCAAAAGGTCCAATAGACCTCTGAGAAAAAAAAATTCTTTCTTCCCAAACTCATCACGCACCGAAACACCTCAAGTAATATTTTATCTCCAAACTTTGAGTAGTAATGGTCGTCGTTTCCTATCTGCATAACTTTTCTATCTACAGTTATGCAACCATTATCCTTAACCATTTGTTTATTTTGATACCTAACTGAACCCAGTAATATATTAAGAAGACTCATTTCTCCACCTTTTCCCAGCATACTGCTGACCGACAAGATTCTCATAAGAGATACATAAAAAGCAATTAAAATAAGACTGACTTTCATTAGATGCAAAATCAAACCATTGTAAGTATTTAACGAACTACCTTTGAAACTAACACACGGATACAAAGCCTATTTTTCACTCTTTTTGTTTGCATATTATATTTTCTTATTAAAACTTAACTCCCAAAACCATAGCATGATAAAAATCCTCTCAAAATCCAGAAGAAGAGTGTGTACCAATATCCAAAACGTTCAAGCATTGACCCTCCACGCTCCATAGGTACAATTGTTTTCACATCAACCTTACACAGTTTTCGTAGCAAGTAAGTAGGTTCACAAACTTTAAACAAATAAAACATATGTTGATTAGCTACCCTGCAGTATAAGAACCGAGCAGAACCCGTTTGGTTATGTTTAAATTGCATGACGAGGAGAATGCATCCATCTACCGTATTTTATTATCTTAAGAAATATAATGTTATCGAGTTCATCTAAAGCATACATAACACCTTAAACTTAATTACAGGATCAGCTATCCCAGTAAAAATACATATACCTGCATTCTAACAACCACGCTAAACACTCTCCTAGTGAGCTCACAACTATGACCAATGGGTCAATGAGGAGGTCCTGCCAATACACAACTTTTGCATTACTTCTAGGTTTAGTCCATACCCTATATCACATAGGACACAATCTGATAAATCTCAAATCCCACTGATACCCATTAGTAGAATATATGATACATAAATTTTGATAGGGTATATAGTATTAACCCAACAATTCTCATTGGCCTACAATGTTAAGGTGAATTGCATCATGTATATCTGCAACTAAACTATAAATATTGTTCAGGAAAGTCCAATGATTTGATGGGGTTAAATTCCTGGAAACTACACTAGTAAAGCAAACTAAACTGAAACACCAAAGTTTAAGCTGCAACACTTAGTAAAAAGCTGCAGCACTTAGTAAACAAGATCTCCCAAATTCTAAGGGTTTTTTTTTTATAGACTACATTTAATTATTCTCACATAATTAAGCATGGTGTTATACTAGTCAAACTTTCAAAAGTTGAATTAATCATGACCAAAAGTGTTCCTCATGTTTTCAGGTGTACTATATATTACACGGGGATGATATCAATAGTGACATCATACAACAACCCAGTCAAGAAATGCTCTGAATACTAGATTATTAAAATTCTCAATATTGGCTGATGTATTTGAAAGTCAAAACAACATTACAACAAATTTAAAGGAGCGAAGCTAAGTTCAAAGCAGTCATATGGATGCCTTGTTTCCTAACATGAAGTTAATGCTAACCATATTGCAAATCACAAACTGTTATTTACTTCCTTGCATGAGATGTTTATCTCTACTCAACTGATCACATGTGGTGACGATTCAAATCCACTGAAATCTTGATCTATTTGGTGTCACACCTAATAGTTTTTATGAAACTTGTCTATCTACTTGGTACCAAACCAGGGAACTCTAGATAGTCCACCGGAGATTGAAAATAAAATAATAGAAATAAAATAACTTTATAATCGGACTTCTCGGAATACATCCGCATTAATTCCAATCTCCAGAACACATCTGCCAGGATATTAGTGCTTTAAATACCTTATCGGATTACATCCGCAAAAGCCTAACTCTCCCCGAACACATCTGCCAGGATAATAGTGCATTAAATATCACTTTTATTTTGGATATTCAAAATAGACTTACCGGAACCCATCCGCACTAAGTCTAATCTCAAGAAAACATCTGCAAAGACTCAACTGCTTAAATCACTTTTTCATTTGCACAGTTGAAGACAGACGTACCAGAACGCATCCGCAAAAGTCCATCCACCACTGTTTTAGCTGTAAGAACACCTTTACACACAAGCTTCAACTTAAACTAGTTTGGGGTTTAAAGGGTAAATGGGTATTGAACTTGAGTAAACAGGCTAACGATCACTCAAACGAAACTGCATTTTATTTCACTCGAAACTTGGTCATATACAAATCCTTACTTTGTTACAAACTCACTCATATGACTACACCTACACCTACACCTACAAATTTCTTGGTGATGTCACTCGATTACTGACCTTACTACCCACTTTGAGTTTTCACTCAATTACAACTCAAAACACTACCACTCATGCCTATTTATAACTAAGGCTTAACCGACTACAAACCCTCTAGGGTACTCTAGAATATTCAAAGAAGAAATGATATATTATACTTTACACAACCGACTAGATAATTCTGGATTTAACCATTTATGTACACAACACTAGATGATTCTAGTATTAGCTGACCGCTTTCTTACCAGAGAAGTCTTCTAGACAGTTCGACCACTTTCTTATTAATTAAGTCTTTGAGACTATTCGAGACAATTCAAATTGTCTTAAAAACACATTTAATTACAGACAATAGGAATCCAATCAATTCATTCCTATTATTTCGTCACATGGTGTCATTTCTAACACCTCCCGATCAGCGAAACACCAATTCTCCAATCAATTTTTTTTTTTTTGTATATATACAAATTGTCCACTAAAAAATTCCCACACATGGGTAGCAACTTCAGAAACAACAATTGTCAAAGTTAGATGTACCCTCTCCCTTTTCATAAAGTGTGTGGAATTTCCACTGCACAAAAGAAGGAAATACAAGCCTATTGTAATGTACTTTAGTTGTTTATTTACTCTTTCCGAAAAACACCCGTGATCTTTTTTTTTTTTTTGGTCTCATTTGTCTAAATCACAGAAACAGTTAGGCCTACTCAAAGCTAATCAAGTATATATTTACATTGATTTCATGTAACCTAGTATTTGAAGGCAGATGTGAACTACACTCTCAAGATAAAAATAAATCTGAGAAAAATAATAAAATAAAAGCAGTCCTAACAGGATAAGCACAAAATTAACACATTCCCTTCGGTAACGGTGCATAACATCACATGAACCTTGAGTATAATTCTGCGCTGACTATAATTAACAAGGTACCTTAATACAATTTTAGAAAGTTGCACTAATCAATTCTCTAGAAAACACAAGGTTTTACATATCGTTACAATGAACTTATCTAATCTTACAAAGGTACTTTGCCTTATATTAGTGTACTTGTTATGGCAGCATCATGGGATGACAAATAAGCTACCCACCAATATCATATCTACTGCGTACATTCAAATATATCTGACTACTAGCAATTAACTATCTAACTTCGACCTAAGCTTTCCTCACTAAAAAAATGAAAAACATGGGGTATCGCTATATAGGTTATTTTTCTAATCCCAAATGGCTTCATGAGTAAATTTCACTCACTCAACTAAAATTCTAAGCAACCAACACAGGGAATTGAATATTGCTTGTACTACACCAAATATGTATGCATATATATAGATCTCAGATCTCATAAAAGTGTATCCAGACAATGGATATACTCGAGAAAAAAAAATCATGCTCACTCCCCAAGTCCTAAAGGTTCTTTAACCTAAGCTCTGATACCAACTGTAATGATCCTCATTTTTACATAAGCCCGGTCGGAACTTACGCAAAATTTAAGCCATTATTTTTGATGAAGCGACAACTATAGAAGAAACAATTGATACAATACGACGCCACTGTAAAGAGAAAAATAGGATATATAAAGGATTTTAATAAATATATAAAATAAAAAGGCTGACATAGGTTTGATAAAACAGTTACAATTGTCGTAATAATTTCTAACCCAAAAGATTGACAAGAGATACTCAGTCTCCAATTACCCCCACTGCCTCTCACTACTGAAATCGGAAAACACTAGAACAATGAGGAAGAATATAGATGTCCACTCTTAGTTAAATATCTCTGAAATATCCACCCTAAACTGGAGTCAATCAACCTCCTTCACGATCCCTACTAACACCTGAAAAGTTATCAACGGGAGTTAAACTCCAAGCAAGCTCACTCGGTCGCCAAGTCAAGGAAGGATACACGAATTAAATATATAGTTCATATAAAGGTATAAAATAAGAAAATACTACAGTTAGTAGCTAAGTATCGGTGCACTTGAGAAATATGGCGACAATAAATACACTTAATAGAAGTAATCTAAGCCTGGTTATGTACATCACAGTTCTACAAGCAATGACATCTACAATGCAAATCACACAACAGTATTCCGGGGTATACTTATAAAAACTTACATGCAAACCTTAAATGGTGTATGATAACATATCCAAATACAACACTAGACGACGAATAGGAACTCATCCAAACACATAGCCGCCACCGAGAGTCCATATCCAACTTTAAGGGAAACGCACCCCGTCGCCTTCTATTTCTTCTGATAAAAATACTAAAGAACGCTAGAACCTACACTAATCCTTGTGCCAATATAAGGAACCTTACCGATTTCTACAATTCGTTTCACTAGTAGAAAACATACCACTCCACGTCAAAGTTGTCATACAATTTTACATAATTATACTTCATAAGGACATACACTATGAGTAAATACACAAGAGAGATAAGAGAACATTCTCTTATGTATAATCTCATTCACTTACATTAGTTAGTAATAGAAAACTAGCTAACTGCTCTATCAGTACATGTGGATCAGTTATACCCTTAACAGGGATCTACACCAACTTATTTTTCTTTAAAAATAAGTACACTACTACTGTTACAAGACCAAAACACACACCCATGGCACCATTAAGTATATATGCTAGTTAAAATAGACAACATCACGAGTAATTTATGTAGATAACTTAAAACAAGAAACTTGGATGACACTAGACCCAACTTGTCCACATACTCAATTGTTTTTTTTTAATCGGTTTACGCATGATGCCTGGACCCATATTAACACTCCAAAAGTTTATCTACACCTAACCAGATCCCAATCAATTACTTACTACAATTAATCATACATAATGAACAATAAAAACATCAATATGGGAAGCAATGCACAAATTCAGATTAAACAAAATATTGAAAACGACGCTGCCCATAATTCCTATAGGTGAACTATTAAACCAAGGTTACATTGGTTTCCCTAAATATATGAACTACAAATTTAAACCCTTAAAACCAAAATTGACAAAGAGATCAAGTAAACTTGCCTTAACCCTTCACAGATGCAATCAAAGAAACATCCTAGGCAGAGCTCCCATTACTAATCAAGCCCTAATGAACAACAAAACATCAAAGGAACCAATCATAAGTATGGATATTTTCATTATGTACAAAATTCAATATGAAGACACAGACTAAAGGAAAAGTAGCTGATCCTTACTTCTTATCCCTTCAATTTATCCACTACGCTTTTTTTTTTTTTTTTTTTTTTTTTTAATTCTTCTTCTTCTTTCATCTCTCTCTGTTCACTCGCCTCTATTTTTCACTCCAACTCCTTTAAAGATAACCACATCTAAACCCTATTTCAATACTTGGTCAAAACTTTGAGCAAAACTAAGCAAAGCTTTAATATTTGTTATGGGGCACTCATCCCTGCCAAAAGCTAAAATCGTCGGATATTTATGAATTTGTATGCTTTAAAATTGCTAATTCTATTCTTTAGTCGGGAAAACAAAGGAGGATATTACAGCAGACCCGTTTGCAAACTGCTTTAACTGTTAAGTCAGGTTACTTAAGTTTGCATACCCGTTCGCAAACTGATTTAACTGTTGAAGTCCGGGAACTAAGTTTGCATACCTGTTTGAGAACTTATTCACCTGAGTTTGGTCCGGAACCAAAGTTTGCGTACCCGTTTGCAAACTGTTGGTTATGACCAATGTACGGAACTTAAGTATGCATACCCGTTTGCAAACTTAATTGGTTCAAGTTCTAAAATCGGTTAAGTATGATTTCATACTCATGAAAAAATTCATTTATATAATACGGAATGCAATCTTTGCAAACCATGGCTTAAATGTTCATGAATTGATTCTTTCGAATCAATCCGATTTTGCTTCAATTGGATCATATATACTTTTATGTGATTGTTAATAACTGAACAACTCTATGAAGAACACAGTTAGATTCTTTGATTATCATTCATGATTGATTGATCATCATAGTTGATCTAGATGTGTAAGATGAATGTGGATTATACAAAAGTGTTCATATGGCTAACTTTGGTTAACTATTATTGAGCCAACTCAATGTACACGTTTAGGTACGGTTACCCATATCTAAATGAAGTATATTTCATTTGTGTGTGACAAGCTAAGTTCATATAATGGTGTAGAGATGTTGTTTTGGTTTCAAGCAGAACTTAGCTTGCATTTTAAATCAGGATTTCATTTAACGGTGAATAATGAATGTTTTGTTTCTAAGCTAACTAAGCAAACCCTGATTTGAAAGGCTATATAAATGAGAACTCTAGCAACTGAGAAACCTAATCCCCACACCTCCTGTGTGATACTAGTTGCGACTAGAATCGATTCTCTTTTAACCTAGGTTTTTCCTAAAACCATTATGGGTTAACGACTTAAAGACTTCATTGGTATTCTGAAGCCAGATCCAACTATTTTCTCTGTAGTTGCGTATTCTGATCTTACTTGTTCTATCATATTGAGTACTATCTTCTCTAAGATTTGCTCGATATTTAATATCCGATAGGTAAGATATAAAAAGTAATCACAAAGATATTAGTCTCATTCTTTGTGATTCCACAATAACTTGTTCTACTACCATATAGTTAAGTTATTGTGAGGTGATTGATATTTCTAAGTTGTTCTTCTGGAATATAAGACCGGATTATCAATTGGTTCCTGTACACCTTGATTTATCATAAGACGAAACAAAACTTCATAGGTATTTCTTTGGGAGACAGATTTATCTATCAGAATATACTTTTATGTGGGAGACAGATTGTTTATAAGTCTTCGACTTTGGGTCGTAGTAACTCTTAGTTGTGGGTGAGATCATCTAAGGGAATCAAGTGCGTAGAGTCTTGATGGGATTCAGAGGCGTAAGGAACGCGACTGTAGCTTGATCAGTGGGAGATTAGTTAGGGATCAACTACATTCCAGTCCGAAGTTAATCTTGTAGTAGGCTAGTGTCTGTAGCGGCTTAATACAGTGTGGTGTTTAATCTGGACTAGGTCCCGGGGTTTTTCTGCATTTGTGGTTTCCTCGTTAACAAAACTTATGGTGTCTGTGTTATTTCTTTTCCGCATTATATTTCTATATATAATTGAAATATCACAGGTTGTGCGTAGTTCGATCAATTGGTAAATCCAACCTTGCTTGTTGGATAATAATTGATTGACGCTTGGATATTGGTCTTTGGTACCATCCAAGTTATTTCTCATATCGATCCGGCTCACAGATTTCTATCTGTTCGATTTCAAATTGATTTGAGAAATTGAGATATAACTCTTGGATACTTTTCCGTGATTGAGTCTGACTGTCTAGTTGATTCTCTTAGAATTATACTGGAGTTGTCCATACAGATTGCCTAACGAAATATTGGGTGTGGTTGTTAGACCCCCGCGTTTTCACTTCATGCTCACCTTGTTTATGGTCAGCATACTCGTACTCTTCGTGATTTCGCTCCACAGTTTCTCTTTTCCTTGTTTTTTTTTAACTGCAACAGAATCTTCTTCGTTCCCTTAGAAAACACACACCGATTCCATAGCACATGAATTATCAAAACTATCGATGGCGGTGAATAGAGATGCAACACAATTCTCTTTAATGGAAGCCTCTTTGTTTTTACTATAACTTCTCTTTACCCAGATCTTTCTTGTCATGACTTGTACCATCTTTTTTTTTAAATGATTTTTTTTAAAAAACTAGAAACCCTAAAACCACCGTGAATTCTATGACCTTATCTAACTCTCTCCATCTCCTCTCTCCCTCTCACCTTACTCTGATACCAGATGTAGGATCGATCAAGAGAGAGGAGAATAAATGCGGAAGAAAAAAAAAACTACATTGATAATAATCTTGGTGTATTAATTCTCAAAGATCAACAACCTATTCATAGTTTAATAAACTTGGCGACTAAGCAAAGACACTTTCCTAATAAGATCAAACTCTAAGAATATAACTCTTATAGAAGCAATAACAACTTGTTTTTCAAGTTTACTTCATCTCCAAGTATGACACATACTTGTTGATCCACACATCGTGTCAACTATACTTGTTGATCCATAAAGACTGTATCATCTGTCTCAGTTGATCCACAATAACCATGGTCTTGGTTTACTATTTCCAACATGGTTGCAAATCAAATCCAGAAATAATATATATAACTACACAATTACAAGAAGTATAAACCCATTAAATAACCTCCAGCATTGAATGTGTTCTAATAAGGATTTAACAAATAAATAACCTGAATTTTTAATGTTATTGAGAGTGTGGAAAAACGAGATGGAGAAATGTAAGAAACCACAGTCAGGTTATATTATACATTTTTATTATGACATATAATGATTAGCAAGTCAACAAAAATTGACTGGTCAAGAGTGTTATAGTTTTACGTCAGGCCCATTTTTGGTCTCGCGCGTTATACCACCCCTATCCAAGATAACGAAGATTCATAAGACTAAACCTTAGGATTTTTTTAAGACTTTATATAGATCTGGATATTTTAGTTTACTCCAGAGAAATCAGTTGCATTAAGAAATAAAACCGGGGAAGATGCGAAAATGCTAGGTTTACTGACGAAAATTCCATTAAAAATTCCGAAGGAACAACTGTTTGTCCCCATTTTTCCGCATTCTCAATCCAAATGATAGGGGCGGCAAGAAACCCTCAAATCCCCTTTACGTGATTTTCACTGTAAAGATGACGGCAGGAGTACATTTCCCTAAGAAATTTTAAGAATTGTTGTAAAAATAGGCAATTGATTGGGGGAAAACCAATTTATATAGGAATGATAATTAGACCGTAAAGTTACGTGATTTATATGGGCTGATACTAGAACTACTAGGGGCTGATACCATTTCATATAGAACAAAAAGATCATAATCAGTCCTAACCATTAAATCGGCTAAATGGTATCAGCCATTAGTAATGCTGGTATCAGCTCATATAAATCATGGTAATATTACTAAATTTATCAGAAGATGGATATAAAATGACACCATACGTACTACATGATAAAATAACGAGAAAATGCACACAATTCAACGCAAAATAACATGAAAAACATGGTCACCTATTTACTCCTCAACGTATGGGATTTCACTGAAAAGACACCATGATATTCAACTCCTCTTTCTTTGCACATAAGTATCAGTGTGAATAGAGACTAGGTTAGGCATAAAATTGTCTGCACCTACAACAGTTTCATCCCCAGGAATCATCACTTCTTTATTGCTTTTACTATTCACATCATAATATATTACGCAATCTCAGCCGTTAGTAGTTACTGACCACCATTCTTGAAGTCTCGTACCAGCCTCGACGAGTAGTTTTTTGTAACATTCTCTTGGGTAATGGTGAAACGTTTATTCCAAGATTCCTTGACTCCATATTTATGCATCACTCATACATCAACACGAGCACCAAATACCTTGAAAACTAAACAAAGCGAGCCTGCTAAGATTTCCAAGCTATTATTATCCACCTCATCATCACTTTCTGTCGGATGTAGCATAGATCCTTCTACCACTGCCAACCCCTTGAATGTCTCTTCACTAATATCAAAAGCTACTATGAAGTCATTGCCGTCGTCATAGTAGCTATAGGTGGATTTTTGTGCCTCATAGATGTAGCAAAAGGAATATACTCAGAATTAAGAGCTTTAAGTGTGATAACCACCAATTCTCTATTAGATAAAATTTCACCAGAAGTAGCCAATTGATCTGACAAAAGTTTGATTTCATTAATGAGAGTTGGAATTGATTTGTCACCTTGAGAAATATTGAGAAGTTTTGTGCGTAACTGGATTGTGTGAGTTGATGATGCTCTTGCAAATCTTTCTTCAATACTTTTCCACAAATGATGAGATGAGGTAGATCTTGAAAAGTATGCTATAACAGAATCAGAAATTTTAGAGTTAATCCACATTCTGATTGTAGGATCTTCATCAATCCAGTCTGAAGAGTTAGGATTCTCAATTCGATCCATTAGCTTCATTTCTTGGAGATGTGTATTGAGGTGGACAAGGATAAGAACCATCCAAGAATCGCATTAATTTGTATCTTTGAATAACATGATTCATCAAATTTCTCCAAGTAAAGTAGTTATATATCATCCTTGAGTTTCAAAGTAACAAAATTATTAATCTGATTTAAAGAAACATTTGAGAATGTAATTGATGTTGGATTTTCCATTGTGTATGAAGTAGATGATGGAAAATCTTGAATCATAAAACAGATATGAGATGTAGAATGAGAAAAAGACCAAAAGATCTTTCAAAAAAGAAAGGTTGAATAGAACAATTCACAAATTTTGATGTTTGTGAAGAAAAGAAACAAAAAACCGAAAGTAGATCGCAGATTTGAGAGAAGAAAAATCAAGAAACTGTTGAATCTGTAACTCACCAAACACCATAAAATATCTTCAAGACAATGAAGAATCAGAGAAAAACAACAAATTTAAAAGATTGACTGCTGATTTCGCAGGATTGAAAGAGAAAAGGATGAAGAAATCCTAATCTAACCTGTCTGGTACCATGATTACATGGTGTTAATCATGATGAATTACAAAGAGATTATCTGATGAAAACAAACAGTTTCATTACAGACTAAACAAACAGAAGAGACAACATTTATAGTTGTCCGTACAGACTCATATCAGACACACATTAACACACACGTGCAAATGACACAAAAGATAAATCACGTGAACCATGCGCCTGAGCAGTTAACCTGCACCACTGTCACCCTTATCCTGCACTGCTTCATGAGCATAAGATATAACTTCAATTGCTCTGTCTTTAGAGACTCGGACGCTGACCTCAATTTTTGCGATTCGGAGGAGCTAATTTATGGGAATGATAATAAAAACCACTAAGTTACTAAAATTTCTCAAAAATGTTCTTCTAAATGGTCAAGCCAGATATAAAAAGACACACCACTGCATGATAAAATAACGACAAAGTACTCAAGATTCAAAGCAACATATGAGATAACATGACGAACATGGTCACCAGCAGAAAATGTTCTATCCCCCAAACAGTTGCAGGCCCTCAACGTCTGGGATTCCATGGAAAAGGCAATAATATGAAGGTGCGTATCATATTTAACTCCTCTTTCTTGGCACATAAGTACCAGAGTAAAGAGCGACTAGGCTAGGCACAAAATTATCTGCTCCTACAAAAAAAAATCCATCCCCAGGAATCATCACTTCTTTATCGTTTTCACTATTCACATCATAATAAATTACGGAATCATCAGCCGCTAGTAGAATCTGACCACCATTAATCTTGAAGTCCCGTACTAGCCTCAACGAGTAGTTGTTTCTTTCTTTTTTTTTCTTTTTTTTGGTGCTGGCGAGTTTCGAACTCAGGTCATTGGTATTATCACCCAATATCTTTATCACTGATCACCCATACGTCACCACGCTCACCATACACCTTAAAGAGTAAACAAAGCGACCCTCCTAAGACTCCCAAGCTATTATTATCCACCTCATCATCACTTTCTCGTGGATGTAGCATAGGCCCTTCTACTACTGCCAACCCTTTGAATGTCTCTTCACTAATATCAAAAGCTACTATGAGGTCGTCGCCGTCGTCAATTCCAACTCCTAGCCAGTGAAGAGCTCCGTTCACAATCACCCCGCAGTTTTTATCCCTAGGAAAATAATACGGTACGGAACCAATGCTTTTCCATGAATTCGAACGTAATGTATAGACTTGAACATAAGAGTTAATAGGGGACTCCTGATCCTGAATATAGTCCACGACTCTTACAACCTTGTAATCGTCAATCTTGTAATCATAGCCGAAGCCATAATAATCGATGTTATTGTTTGAGTTGTTTGATGGTTCGGGTAATTGCTTGTACTCATTAGAAGATGGATTCCAAATGGTAATGACAAAAGGGGAGCCAGCACTGTGTACGCAAAGCAAGCCATCACAAGAGCCCAAGATCCTATATCCTATGGCATTCATGTTTCTGTTGGCGATGATGCTAATGATGAATAATCTACTGTGTAGAACAGATTATATTCAGAACTCACCAAATACAGGAATATAAGTGTGCAGTTGTTGTCTTGGATGCTAAGATTAAGATGTTTATAAATGAAATTGGGGCTGCAGATCAGGTCACGCCAAGGCTTGCACACGCACCTACATCGTAAGAGATTCTTCACTTGTAACCTCAAAAAGATGTTCTCGACGATCTCTTCTGGGAGGCTTGACATTTCTGCTTCTGCTTACCTAGATCTAGAAATGTATTTGCAGAATGCTACATAGATCTAGAAGTGAAGTTGGAGAGAGCATCGCCATAGATCTAGAAGTAATATTTTTGTGACACATGCATTTTCTAATGACAATAGCAGCAAGCAACGAAATTCTGATATATAAACAACAAAAATTCAATGTGAATCAAGAATAGGAAAATTGAATACACAGTTGTCCAGATTTTGATAATCTTCAAAATTTAACGCTGCATGTATATACTTAATGGCATAACATCTTGTCCGGTAATCTCTCGCTCCGTAATCCTGCATTAATATTTAACCTCTACACGTAGTGTTCATGCTGCATCTATCTTGGGTAATGGCATAACATCTTGTCCGAGAAACGCTCCCTCCATGATCCTGCATTAATAATTGGCGGACTCCCAAAAACATCACAAATGAAGGTTCCCAGTGCCCACTCAGTTCTCCCACATTCTTACACGTTGACAAAAATGTTGGAGAGCCTGTACTTAATGCAGGAAAAGGAGCCTGTGGTTATCTTTAGTGTTGGTAAGGCACTGATGACTGATCTATTTGGTTCTGACAGTACCCTTTATCTCCTAAGAAAAAAAAAAAAAAAAAAAAGGAGCTAAGAGATATACCTTATCCCCTTGCACTGATGAATGACTTAACTCATTTACCTGTACTTTGTTCATAAAATTCATGAAATCCATGCAAGCAGGTAATCTTCAATTCTGGGGATGATTTCATATCCTTATGGCAAGAAGGTATTGAAGCTTAATACAGCGTCTAAATGGACTTTAAATAGGTTTTTAATCCTTGCTGCAACGCCTTGTGGGTCAGTTCTGCATTGAATGATCAAACTATACTCATAAACAAAATGCTCTTCACCTAGTAGTACTATCATTGTAAAACATTAAAAACAAAAAAAAAAAAACACGTAGCAATCCTGTATTAAACCACACTTTCATTAGCCACACTGCTCTTTGAATCTCTGAGTCTAACAACAGGATGCCTTAATTTAGAATAAAAATGAAAAGTAATCTGTGAGATAATCATAAATTGATAAATGATTTTGATATACTCATTTTTAAAATAAATTTTCCCAAACACTTTTTTTCAAATAATTGATTATCTTAGAATGATGATCTCAAAAAAAAGAGGAAAGAACCATGATCTTATCTTAGGTTTTTTTTTTTTAATCCTATGTTGTTTTTTTTGTCTCTTCCTTGATAGTTTAGAGAAAATAAGAAGAAAAAAATTCAATTTAAGTTTGTTAGAAAAAATAATCGATTATAATAAATTTTCAAAACAACTATTTTCTATTTATGGAAATAATAGATTTTTTCAATAATGATTAAAATAATCAATTATTATAATGGTTACCAAACATATATAGAATCCATTATAATCTGCATAATGGATTATGGACTAATAATCCATTAAAATAATGGTTACCAAACAGTCCTTATTGAAAAGACCTTCTGAATGGTGAAGATAACTTAAAATAACGAAAACATACTCAAAATCCAACACAGCATACGAAACATACAACGAACATGGCCACCTCTCGCAGGTGGAAATTCTTCAATCTTTCAAACAGTTGCAGGCCCTCAACATCTGACATTCCATGCAAAATGCAATACGAAAGTGCATATGATATTTAGCTCGTCTTTCTTTGCACATAAGTACCAGAGTGAAGAGAGACTAAGCTAGGCACAAAACTATCTACTCCTTTAAGACTTCCAGCCCAACGAATCATCACTTTTCTATCAATTTTACGATTCACATCATAATAAACTAAGAAATCATCGCCCACTAGTAGAATCTGATCACCGTTCTTGAAGTCCCATATTAGGCTCAACGAAACGTTTTTGGTAACATTCTCTTGCGTAATGGAGAAACGTTTATTCCAAGATTCCTTGACTCCATATTCCTGCATCACCCATACATCAACACGGACTTCAAATTCTTTGTAAAGTAAACAAAGCAACCCTCCTAAGACACCCAAATTATTATTATTATCCTCATCATAAATTTCCGGTGGTTGTATCATAGGCCCTTCTATTATTCCCAAGTCCTTGAATGTCTCTTCACTAATATCAAAAGCTACTATGGTGTCCTTGCTGTGGTCAATTCCAACTCCTATCCAGTGAAGAGCTCCATTCACAATCACCCCACAATTATGAACACTAGGAAAATAATAAGGTATAGCATCAATGTTTTTCCATGAATCCGAGCGCAATGAATAAACTTCAACATCAGATTTAGCACGGGTTTCCAGAAAATAGTCCACGATTCTTACGACCTTGTAATCACCAATCTTGTAATCATAACCGAACCCATAGTAATCGATGTCATAGTATGCGTTTTTTGATGGTCTAGGTAATTGCTTGTACTCGTTAGAAGATGGATTCCAAATTGTAATGACAGCAACATCATCAGCGGAGCTAGTACTGTATACGCAAAGTAAGCCATTACAAGATCCCAAGATCCTAACTGTACAATCTGTAGAATTTAATATCTGAACAGCCTCATAACATTCATATGTTTCTGCTGGCGAGGATGCTAATGATGACATTAATGGATTATAATCTATTGTGTAGAACAGATACGATTTATGATCCGGCCAATACAGGAACATAATACAGTTGTTGTCTTGGATACTAATATTAAGATGTTTATAAATGAAACTGGGGCTACAAATTAGAGCACGCCAAGCCTTGCACACGCACCTACATCGTAAGAGATTCTTCACTTTTAACCTTAAAAAGATATTCTCGAGTATCCCTTCTGGAAGCCTTGACATTTCTGCTCTCCTTGCTGCCTGTCGAACAAGAAAAGAACACTACATATATTTTGTTTCACAGAAGAGAAAAGAACGATGAAGTTGTAATATTTTTGTCACAGGTTCTCGAATGAAAAGAGCTATTATGTTTAAAAACTACACTGTCAATATGAACAAAGAATTCTAATATATATACAACAAGATTTTGATATGAACAACTGAACTTGGTAGTAAACCATCCGATAAGTTAAGTATTCAAGAAAAAGAAAATCTTATACGCAGATGTACAGATTCTTATAATCTTCAAATTTTAATATTTACGTGGCAATGTTCACGCTGTGCATTATCTTGGGACATGGCAAAACATCTTTTCCGAGAATCTTTGGTTCCATAATCCTGCATTAATAATATTGGGAGCATATACCTACGAAAGGTTCTTCTAGATCTCATGGGATTGTGACAGTCTCTCCAACCAATATGATGAAACAACCCATTTTCAACAAGACAACAATCAATACATTTACATCTATCATTTAACCTTTCTCCTCAACAAAAAAAAAAAAAAAACATTTACATCTAGAAGAATACAAATTGACAAACCTCTAATCGTCATTCATGTAAAGCTCGACAAAACTTTCTTGCTCTCTTCGTTTCCTTCTCTTTACAAATATGTTTCAACTTCAGTTGTTGATGTTCGACAGCAGAAGTGAAGCTTTCGTTTTAACCTATATACTTGGTTGCACGACGCCCTCTGATCGTACAAGGCAAGAAAAAGAAACAGTCGCACTAGACTAGAGAAAAAGAGAGCGAACAATATAATAGCTCGTGCAAAACGTGACTACACACGGAGTTTGATTAAATGTATTCAGTTCAGTGAGAGGTTTTAGATCGACGTAGCAGATTGTACAAATTATACTGCCAAATTCATACTCCGTGATCATCATGTTCCTTACTTCGATCTTTCCGAGAGAGAGAGGAACTAATCACTTGGTTTTTCGTTATTTAGCGTTTTTTTGGTCGATCAACTGTAACAAAAACAAATTAAATAAATTTGGTCACGGTAGGTACCCATGGTCAAACCATATACGTATATATATATATATATGTAGAATCTAAAACAAATGGGTCCTACTGATCAAGGTTTTTAAATCGTGATCGTGAATCGTTTTTTTTTAGTATATTAAATTGTGAATCGTAGATTCATGGTTGATTATTAAATCGTAAATGTATGCCTAAAAATATCATTGAATCATACAAAATATTCCTGAGGTTTAATTTTTGACATATAAATATAAAATATATTGAGTTTAGGCTAAGTCTTATGGGGTAGATTGAAGGTGCTAGATTAGTAGTTAAGTGTTGTAATTCAAAAAAAAAGTGTGGCCTAAAAGTTAACACTAGTTCTCTCTCCTACCGGTTGGTAGCATGTGAACTAGAAGCTAGATAGTTTCGCTGAATGATTCAGCGCCAAAAAAAACACTTTTTCGCTGAATGATTCAGCGCCAAAAAAAAACACCTTTTCGGTGAATGGCTCAGCGCTGGGCGATATATCTTTTAATCTGACGGCTGAGATTTAAAGCGCTAAACAGCGATGAATGGTTCATCGCTGGGCTGACGTGGATTGCTAATCTAGCTGCTAGATTAGCACTCCCATAAGACTTAGGAGGTAGTCATAGCTGACGTGGACTTCTAATTTATCTGCTAGATTAGCACACCATAAGACTTAGCCTTAACACCGACAACCAAGTTAGTACAATGGCTTAGGGGTTGGGTTTTCCAAGTTTTGGTATTTGATTTCTATATATACTAATAAAGTTCATTAGATATCAATAAAAATTGAGGTGGAACGGTGGTTGGATGCTTAAGGCTGTCTTCCGGAAAGACAGCCTTAAGCCTTCCGGAAAGACCAAAATGAGGTTGCACGGGGGTAGGCTGTCTATAGAGCACGATTTGTTTCAGAAAAAAGGAACAACGAATTCCCATACTGTTACTGGAAATTGGAAAAGCTTCCTTTTGATTGTTCGCCCCAAATATTTGGAGCGTATGGCAGCACCGGCCGTTCCAATCCTTCTTTTCAAATTTATCCAATTGTCCCTGAAGGGGCCTCCTGAAGTGTGGCTAACTGATTTTTTGTTTTTTCTACTTTATTTTCCTTGACGCCTGATAAAGCCATAATAGTAAGTGTACAAGACATTGGTAATCAGCTGCAAAATTTCAATCGTGATAGGCGCGGCATGATTGAAATTTCCTAGTTTGCAATAAGGGAGACATACAGTTGGCAATAGAAAACGAAATTTGATCAGCTTAGAGACCGATATCTCGAACCAACAGAAAACGAAAAAACCAGCTTAGAGACTGATATCACAATTCGTCCATGACATCTTATGTACGTATTTGATGAGTTTGAACTGATATGAAATCAGAATCAGGATTTTTATTATTGTATTTGCTATAACCTGCCATAATATGTACCTGCTCCTTCATACTAATCTTCCCAAGTTGACCTTCAGCACCCGCCACCTTTGTTACGTCTGAGGTGGGATTGATCTTCCTCTAATGAAAAGAGATATGAATATAAGGTTAGCATATGTACTAAACGAAGTGAATTGGTGTTTAGTCATTTATATATACTTGGAATAGACGAAAAGGAGATCAGCTGTAAGAGAGTTACCCCATCAATTTGGCCTCTGAATACGATAAACAGAACTAAAGGAAACATTTGAATTCATTGAGCAAGTCAGGATGCTGGTGAAAGAGATTCTCAACCTGCAAATATAGATAATTTGGTGGTTTGCGAATACTAGCTATAGTAACTAAGAAATAGAGTTCTTCCGTATATCCAACAATTAGGTGGCCTCGGACTACCTCATTGTAGACCTCAGCAATGGATTTCCTCTTGACTAAAATATCGAATAGCAACCCCAAGAACGATTCGTACACGTGATCCTCATTCTGAAACCGTGTCTGTCATATTCAACAAAATGTAATCAAATGTATTGTGATATTATTTATAACTGCAAGGACGCAAATTGGTAATGGGTGACTAGTGTTTTACCTGTACTTTGTTTAGAAATATCATGAAATCCACAAATTCATAAGGCTTCTTTAGTGGGGGTTCATCCTCGGCTGTGGTGGAAATCTCATATCCTTCCGGCAAGTAGGTATTAAAGCCTAAAATAAGGTCTGGATGGCCTTTAAATAAGTACCTAGGCCTTGCCACAACACCTAGTGTGTCAATTCTGCATTGATGGAAGAACAGACTCATAAACAAAATACTCATCATCCAGTACCTAAAGCTGAAACATGAAAAGGAAAAGGTAGTGATATGAAAACTCTTACTTTTGTGCCTTGAAATCCTTCATGATGTCGAGGAAATTCATCGTATTTCTCCCTTTCATTACGAAATTTGTCCCTCACAGCCTTCACGTAAGCAAGGGCATCATTGGTTGTTAATTTCTGTTTGGTACATGTACCTCCTTCTCCACTTCCTAGTCGACAGGCTTGTGGTTGCCTAGCGCTTTATTATCAACAAATAGCAAGCAAGAAAAAGGTATTGGTCAGACATTCTTTCAAAATATACTACGTTCTAGCTTATTGAAGACTTAAAGAGTACAAGAACAAGAAAATCTCATCAGTCATCCAAAAAGGCTTATGTTATGATCAAACGTTCTTCAGTCATCACTCTGAAGTCTCATCTATTTATAGGCGACGATTAAGATTTTAGATCATGTTAACTGACACTTATTAAGGTGTTTTGGAACTTCCCTGTCTCAGTTTAGAGTTACCAGTTTAACAGGCACAAAATTCTTTCAGACAGCCATAAATGAAACAAGTTGTGAGGTAGCATTATATTGTTGCAACAAAACACACAGTTCAAAGTTAAGTTTAGGAATATCTAACCTCTCTTTTTGAAGCCCCCAGTACTCTGATTCTGCTTTAACATGTGCCTACGACAAACAACCGATCAGGATCGGACAATTGTTATCAAACAAGCCGGTTCTCTCTTGGCTTCCTCCACCTTGCGAATACAAACAAAATGAAAATGGATTTCATGTTTGAATCAAATAGAATATATGTATACTTTGTCGAAAGCAGAAGCAAGTCCTAAAACCTTCCCTTCTAACATATTTACTTTGTCGCACAACATTTTTTGTTGCTGATCTTCTCCTTCTTTTCCCTTTTTACATAAATTTAGATCACGAATGAGTTCGATTAGAGATTTTAGATCTTCGCAACTGATTCTATTATCATAATCATCCTCGTCAACAATCATTTTCCTTCTTCGATCTTTACAAGATTGGGAATGGCACTGTGTTAGGGTTTTTCGCCAAATCTTGCAAAAAGAACTCACCAAACAAAAGCCCGAGATTATTTGTTTCAACGCCAGGCTGCCAAGGTTGGTAGTGAGTCGCCCGTTAGTCAAAGGGTCAAAAGATTTGGTCACGTGCAATCAAGATTCTTGAAATTTGATTTTCCGGACCTGTCGGTTTTTCGGTTGAGATTACTAGCTAGCAGGAGTAACAAACATTGTACGTATTATAATGATGACCCTCTCCAATTATTATGGCGCAAGATCTTTACATGCTGGGTTCGGCTCTAATTGCAAGTCTATTTTAGTCTCCCGACGTATAATAATAGAAAATGTGTTACAGGACCTACGGTCCATGGATGTGCGGTCCATCTAGTTATCTGGAGTTTACCTTTACATGTATATATAAAGGAAACTGTATCCATGTAACCCTATTATCCTGATTAATAGAAACCTCTTTTTTCCTCTTTATTTTCTCTATGTTTTCCCACTGCAACACGTTATAAGTACGATTCTACCACTTTGTGCAAATTTTTTTTAATTAGTTTTATTGTTCGAGATCAATCCTGGATTCCTTTAAGAAGATATTAGCGTGGTTCTGATCAAGATTAATTTTTATTATGGATGCATTATCAGGGAGATAGGTTTTATGGGAGAGGAGATGCAAGAAAAAGTACATACAAACTTGATATGTTTTATATCTAATAAGATGACCAAAATTTCAAACTCCCCGTCATTAAGTTGAACTTAGCTATAATAAGTTTTGAAGTCTTTGGGGGATGAAATTGGTGGCCCAACTTCGACACTCACTAATACCAAATTCTTTATTGATCTAAAACTACATAGCAGTATCATAATCTGATCAAAACTTGATACGTTTAACGTGTAAAATTATGATACTGCTATGTAGGCTCAATATTTTGACTGCCATACAACGAAAACCTTAGTCCTACGTCGTCCTACTCGGATATTAATTAGACAGCAATTGGTGTCAATGTCACCCCGGTAGGCTATATATCACTTGCATCCTGGTCCAGTGGTATACGCTTGGAGATATATATAACGGACATATTAATGTTGTCTCTTTATTTGTCTAATACTGTTGACTGACTCAGCTGTGGATATTGACTGACTCAGCAGTCAGCAGTGGATATTTTTGTGGACTAAATATAAAAATAAAGTGGGACTAAATACAAATACTGTACATGATAAAAATATGGGCTTTGTGATTTTAAGGGCTCATCATACTCGGTAGCCGGCAATGACACCTTTTTTCTATGGTAAAAGTTCTAGTACTAAGCGCATAGCTGAAAAGAATTGGAGTATGATGGACTAGAATTGATGAATGAATTTTATTAAAGATAATTAGTTTTAGTGCTAAAGATGTTTAGGCAATTATAGTTTAGTCAAACATTGCAATCAACTGGGGAGGATGTTTTTCAATTTCAGCTTCCTTGACCAAGGAAGGTATTTAAGTTTGAATTGACAAGCATTCAACTGTATTAATAATAGTAGTAGTGTTTAGTCTCAATAACTTAATTATAAGTGACTTAAGGTTTTTATCAAATTTAAGATTTATTAGAATTATTATGATCGATGAACTTTAACATAGCTTACGGATAATGTTTGGGATTGGATGGCAGTAATCCAGGAGTCCACATCCAAATGAGGCGTTTTTTCTACAAATGTCTACGTCTAATCACTTGACGCTAAGGAAGATTTGATCGTATAAGACTTGCTCTTAGTCTTCCTTCTCAATTCCAACCACTGAGGTCGTAATCAATTCGGAATTAAGGCATCACTAGATTTGTGCCCGTGCTACGCACCGGGTATTTTTTTTTCTTTTAATTTGGTGTGCGCGGTGCTTCGTCTCGCCCCGTGGCGATGCATTTTTTATTTGGTGTGTGTGGGTTTCGTCCCGCCCCGTGGCGATGCATTTTTTAATTTGGTGTGCGGAGCTTCTCCCCGCCCCGTGACGGTGCATTTTTGATTTGGTGTGAGCGGGGCGTGGCGATGTATTTTTGATTTGGTGTGGCGGGACAAATACATTAAATATGTGGAGAATATGTGCATATTTAATTTATTTTTTGTTTTTATTTCCGCAGAAAATATGTGTGAAATATGTGGATCCCCCCCCCCCCCCTATATATTAATTTGAAAAAAAGGATAATATGGTAGGTACTCGATTTCCAAATTTATTTAGACTTCCATAAAATTCCAAACACGGAAAGTTAGGTTTTCATTTTGAGTTTGTAATTTTTAAACCAATCATAGGTTGCCAAGTGTCCTCTCCTAAATACTGTCACATCATGAATTCCATTGAATTTCGTTTCTTTTTGTTTTAATCTTTTTCCTATTCTTTTTAAACCAATCATACGTTGTCAAGTGTTCACACCAAAACGCTCGTTTCACAAAACTCAAAAAAAACTTATTTCGGCCAATAGGAAGCGAGGGTTCCTCAACGTTCAACGTGGGAGCTTTATTTGTCACCGGGCATTTTTTTTTCTTTTAATTTGGTGTGTGCAGGGCTTCGTCTCTCCTCGCAGCGATGCATTTTTGATTTGGTGTGTGTGTGGCTTCGTCCCGCCCCATGGCGATGCATTTTTTATTTGGTGTGCGCGGGGCTTCGCCCCGCCCCTTGGCGATGTATTTTGATTTGATGTGGTGAGGCAAATACATTAAATATGTGGAGAATATATGCATACTTTATTTATATTTTTTCTTTTTATTTTCGCAGAAAATATGTGTATGTGGATTTTTTTTCCCTTTATATATTAATTTTGGAAAAAGGAGTCCTAATATGGTAGGTACTCGATTTCCAAATTTAATTTGGACTTCCATAAAATTCCAAACACGGTAAGTTAGGTTTTCCTTTTGTGCCAATTCAAAAATACATCGCCACGGGGCCGGACAAAGCCCCACGTACACTAAATTAAAAGAAATACCCGGTACGTAGCACGGGCACAAATCTAGTATATAGAAAATCCCATTGTGTTTTCATGTTCTTTAAAGGAAGCATCAAATTTAAAAGTCCATCCTGGATTTTTGGAGATGTCTAATTACCAACACAAATTATGGGCTTGAACCCTGGACAGAAGTAAAACATGTATCGGCCTCTCCGCCTCGGCTTACAAACACGCCCTGATTCAAGATCTCCTTTAGATTATAGTCGGTTGTCTGATCTCCAGGTATCATACCTTTTCTTTTTAAGAATTCT
Organism: Papaver atlanticum; assembly: GCA_023531105.1. Classification (NCBI taxonomy): domain Eukaryota; kingdom Viridiplantae; phylum Streptophyta; class Magnoliopsida; order Ranunculales; family Papaveraceae; genus Papaver; species Papaver atlanticum. Next base: position 220,163 of record JAJJMB010017331.1, read on the forward strand.
CGAAGTCTGAGAAAAAAGAGTGCGGTACAGAAAAGGAAAAAAAAATTCTTGCATATTTGATAAGTATATCCCTAGCTGAATCAACCATTGGAGAATTTTACACAGGTGTAATCAACATTCTGTCTAGGTTGCCAACTGACTATATATGTTTTGCGATTGTCCCTGACATTTGCAGAAGCCATAAAATTATTACGGCTACTGTCATTACAACAATGACATGAACATTGATTATTGTCATTGCCCCTATATAAACTGCGGGAGTTTGCAAAACACCTGCGCTCTGTTTACCGAAATGAGCATGCACGAACTATTTCTTATCGTAGTTTTGATATGTAGTACTTGATGGTGTTTTATTAGAGCCTTTATATACAATATTAGGTTTCCCTTTTCAGTTAGGTTTAGTTTCCTAACATGGACACGTTTTTGACTTCGAAATTTTTGCCGGACTGAGTTGTTACGTTACGTAGGAATTCCAAATTTTCATGGTTTGGATTCCAAACCGATTTTGTTTTCCTTTTCTTCTTTTTTTTCCTATTTTTCCTAAACCAATCATACGTTGCAAAGTGTCCTCATCAGAATGCTCGTTTCACAAAACTCAAAAAATGCATATTTCGGCCAATAGGAAGCGAGGGTTTCCTCACCATTCAACGTGAGAGCTTTATTTGTTTAGGCCTTTAAGTCTTTAGATAAGACTTGCTCTAATTAAGGGAAAACTCCTGGCATATTATGGCCAAATACCTTCGGGTACTTGAAAGGTGGGGTTCTTTACCTGCTCTTCTACGCATTACTCCAGAGATGAGTGACACAGTTAAGTCTTGCTTTCAAACGCTCAGCTGGTCCCGTGACAAAAAAAGAAAGAGGAACAAGTTTTTTGGTTATTTTATCCATGCATAATTTAGTGCTGACGATTAGTTTTTTAACAACAAGTTTTAGTATAACATGCACGAATGATCAAACATGCATGGATTCAAATCCAAATACATATACTTCAAGAATAGTATAAAGAAATTCAATCAGCGAGGGTGAATAGCAGAAATAGTTAGCCCATTTTGAGAGTGATCTAAAGTTTGTTCAGATGGAACGACGAATCTCCCAACAGAAACCGCAGGCAGTTGAGGTTGCGGAAGGACTAATGATTGACTGCCAAGCATCACAACGACTGATGACATGTTTGGTCTAACTGTTGGGTCTTTCTGGGCGCACAACAATCCTACCTGAATATGTCTCAGAAACTCAACTGTATCGCACGACTCTTCCGTTAACAATTGATCCAGCAATTCCAAACTTCTGCCTTCACTCCAAAACTGCCATGCCTGTAATCAAACATTGCTCAGATTAAGCTAAAACAAGAGTCTAAGTTAAACTCAACGTCCTTATTACGAGTAACTAAATGCGCGTGAGATGAATTAAAGAGAAGAACACTAACATATGCCATGAGACTTGGAGCTAGACCAGTGAGATGGAAGCCTGAATTCTTTTTGCCAGTCATTATTTCTAGCAAGAGAACTCCAAAACTGTAAACGTCACTTTTTACGGAATACAGTCCCTCCATAGCGTACTCAGGCGCCATGTACCCGCTATAATTGTATGGAAAAACATCAATTTGAACGTAGAATATTAGTAGTTCAAATGAAACTTAATATTGATAACATGACTTGGAATGGTACTTGTTAATTTAGCCAAAAAGAAGAAAAAAATATATAGTGCTCACTATGTTCCGACAATTCTAGCTGTATTAGCTTCACCAAGATTTCCTTGAAAAATCTTTGCCATGCCAAAATCTGAAATCTTTGGGTTCAGATCACGGTCTAACAAAACATTACCAACTTTGAGGTCTCGATGAATGATTCTATGTCTAGAATCTTGGTGAAGATAAAGTAGTCCTTTTGCAACTCCCATTATAATGTTAACTCGTTTTCTCCAATCAAGGTGCATCCGACGCCTTGGGGCTTTTGCAAAATTAAGAAAACAGAACAGAATAAGGTTTGCTTCTTATACGGAACGTTTATGTTTCCTCTGAAGTGCATTAGCATCCGATGTTAATAATGTCCACAACGATTAAAAGTTTTAACAGAAATTTAAAGAAAAGTTAAAGACTAGAGAGATATAACACACCGAGAAAAGCATCAAGTCCACCATTTTGCATGTATTCATAGACTAGAATCCGTTCATCATTCTCGATACAACAGCCGAGAAGTCTGACTAGATTTTTGTGTTGTAGTTTCATAATCAGTGATATTTCATTCATGAATTCATCAGAGCCTTGTTCTGATTCATTTGAAAGCCTCTTAATTGCTACTTCTTGTCCATCTTGTAGTTTACCCTGAAAGAGATTAGCAAATCAAGAAGTTCAGATAATCCATTTCAATTTAGTTTGTACTATATTTTAGACTGAATGAAGGCTATTCTCATTTTGTTTTCACATTTGGTACCTTAAAAACAGGGCCATACCCACCCTTTCCAAGTTTATTTGACTCAGAAAAGTTGTCTGTAGCTGTAAGTATATCAAGAAAACTTATCAAGGGGAAGTCTCGAGGTTTCATCTGATCCTCTCCTTGTATGTTTCGGTACACGAACTCCGCTTCTCGTGATGTTCCCGAAGGAGTAATACATCGAGATAGTTCTGCTTATAACCAAATAAGTTGCTTATCGTTGTCATTGATCAAAAAAATGGAACTTCCATAATTTATGCTTAAGCTAGCTCGTTCAACGTATTTAATCTAGTACCTTGATGTTTTGTTTTCCTCAAAACAAGATAGTACAAACAGATCCCAAGGATAACAATTCCGATAACCAGAATAGCAACAAATACAGCAACAAAGACATTCCTCCGGCTCCCTGCAATTTCTGTCCAATCCAATGGAAGGTTATGGTTCAAATAGAGCCCAAAACAGAGATGAAACTTTAAGGAAGATATGACATGCATACTTACTTTGGGAGGGAGGAGAGTTTGGATTGTCAGTACCGAGAAAGTCATACAATTCATACCTTAAATAACAACTTTTACTATAAACTCTTGCACCTCTATAAAAGTAGCAACACCTTAGAATTTGGTCTAGTGCAATTCGAAGGCAGCGTCTACATTTATCTGCTGATAAATCTGTAGTGCACTGAGCAAGACCATGCACAGTTTCAATATACGAGTTATTATCAGTGTGTCCAACTGATAACATATTTCTTGCTGAACCAAAAGCAGCTTCCTCGGTAAGATTACTCATCAATTTCTTCACAACATGCCTAAATAAATGTAGGTCTGTAACATTTTTCTTGTTCCAGAAATGTAAATTTAAGGCACCATCGTCCATAGTGCCGAAAAATGGCTCATCCGAATAACGTAGTTGGCAATCTTCCTCCCACACAATTGCTTGTTTCCTTGTACGACATGGTTCATTGATGTCTTGAGCTGCTCTTGTAACACAATCTTGGCACTTGGTTGGAGAAAAATGACCAAGACACAAGAAATTTCCGTACAGTTGATGGTCATTATCCCCCCCTACTGTAGTATTGTAGAACCAGGATATTGAAGCCTTTGATGATAGAATCCTGAAAAGATCATTGCGTACAGTTTGAAATTTAATATCGGTATCACTAACTGTGTTATTTCCAGAGGATGAACAATTCACATAGGGAGGATCAGCGAGAGTGGGAACATGAGTAAGAGCAATGAGAGAAACAAAAAATAGAAGTCGATACTTTATTGCTGGAAAACCTGTTCTACCACTCATATCTTAAAATATTTTAGTACAGTGTGATCAAACAAAATGCTGTAACGGGGATAAGAAATTATTGGCAATAAACAAGTTATGCTGATGGTTTAATAATAAAAAAAACTGGGTAATGAGTGTAAAAATGCTAAGAAGTGCAGAAAATACAAAGTCAATATGTCAATGGAAAAGAAAACTTTTTCGGGTATCAAAGAAATCTTTGTGAGCCCCCACATATGGTCTTGTGGTCTCTCCTATGTCTTTATCAGTCGTGGGTCGTAACTTGTGCATTGAGCAAGAAATGAGCAAGAGACTTTTATTCAGAACGACCATTAGCAGTAAGAGACGTTCGGAATGGCCATTTTATTTGACTGATGCAGGATAGGAATACATTAAAAAAAAAAAAAAAAAAAAAAAAAAAAAAAAAGACGTTTTTGATATTCGGCATCTTCTGGAGTAAGAATAAGAAAGAGAGAGAAAGATTTTTCATTAACCAGAGAGGATCCCCATTACATAGGTATAGTATTTTATTTATACAAGAGTAAAAGGGAAAACCCTAGAATACTAATGAACCGCACATCCATGGGCCATAGGCCCTATAACACTCCCCCTTGTGCGGTTCACAAGCGGAACTTCAAATGTGTTGCCTCATTAAAACCTTGACAAAGAAAAACTAAATGGGACAAAACCTTGACGAAGGGAAAAGAGTACAACGTGTTGATAAAGCTGGCCACTTGTCTTCAGAAAAACCTAAAATATAAAAACCCTGTGGGAAAAAGATAATCTCAATCGGGGAATCATAACCATGGTGTTCTTGTTGTCTCATTAAAAACCTTGCCGGGTAACAAAACCCATTAGGACAAAATAAACTCGATAAAGGGGAAAAGAGTTCAACAAACACTCCCCCTGATGTTGACATCGTATCATTAAATACTCCCCCTGATTGCAATCAAGGGAGTTCGGACAATTTCCTTAGTCCAATACTCTTTACGTGTTTTTCAAATAAGGACTTAGGAAGTGACTTAGTAAATAAGTTTGCCACATTCTCATCAAACGGTACTTTGTTGACTTGAATGTTTAAGAGACAGTTGTTGCTGATTGTAAAAGAACTTTGGTGAAATATGTTTCGTATTATCACCCTTGATATATCTTTGCTTCATCTGTTCGATACAAGCTGCATTATCTTCATAAATGCATGTTGGCTCTTCAGTGGTAGAATTCAAACCACTAGTCCCTCGAATATGTGTAATGATAGACCTTAACCATATACACTCACGAACCGCTTCATGTAGGGCAATGATCTCCCAGTGGTTCGTGGAGGTAGCTACAAGAGTTTGCTTGGTCGATCTCCAGGATATCGCTGTGTTCCCTATGGTGAATACATAACCAGCTTGGGATCGAGCTTTATGTGGGTCAGAGAGGTACCCAACATCAGCAAAACCAACCAAAATATTATTTGGGGTTTCAGTGTAGGGGGTTGCTTTAGCAATCCTCCTTTCGTCTTCATAGGGATAAAATATACCCATGTCAATGGTTCCTTTAAGGTATAAGAATACATTCTTTATACCATTCCAATGACGTTGCGTTGGCGCTGAGCTATATCTAGCTAACAAGTTCACTGAGAATGATATATCAGGTCGAGTACATTGCGCTAAGTACAATAATGCGCCTATTGCACTTAGGTAGGGAATTTCAGCTCCCAATACCTCTTCGCCATCTTCCTTTGGACAAAATGGATCCTTTTGTACATCTAAACTTCGACCAATCATGGGAGTGCTAGCAGGATGCACCTTGTCTATATTGAATTTCCTGAGTATCTTATGGACATATACAGACTGGTGGATTAGTATTCCACTGGCTCGGTGTTCTAGCTCGAGTCCTAGACAAAACCGAGTTTTTCCAAGATCTTTCATCTCAAATTCAGATTTCAGGTAGCTTGCGGTTTCTCTTATTTCATCAAGAGTACCTATTATGTTCATATCATCAACATAAACAGCTATAATTGCAAATCCGGAACTCGTTTTCTTTATAAATACGCAGGGGCATAACTCATTATTTGTATATCCCTTCCCAATCAAATAATCACTTAGACGGGTATACCACATCCACCCGGATTGCTTTAATCCGTAAAGTGAGCGTTTCAACTTAACCGAAAACGCACTCCGTGGTTAAGAGTTACTTGATTCGGGCAATGGAAGGCCATCAGGAACTTTCATGTATATCTCTTAATATAGATCCCCATAGAGATATGTTGTAACCACATCCATAAGCTGCATTTCAAGTCCTTATGAAACTACCAAGCTAACTAAGTAGCGGAACGTTATGACGTCCATTACGGGAGAGTATGTTTCCTCATAATCAATTCCAGGGCGCTGTGAGAAACCTTGCGCCACAAGGCGAGCCTTATACCTCAAGACTTCATTCTTCTCATTACGCTTTCTGATAAATACCCATTTATGTCCTACGGGCTTTACACCTAGTGGGGTTAGCACTACTGCACCAAATACCCGTCTTTTTGCCAGTGAATTTAATTCTTCCTGGATTGCAACTTCCCATTTAAGCCAGTCTGCTCTTTTTTGACATTCTGCAATATAGCGTGGTTCGATGTTATCGTGCTCAATGATCTCTTGAGCAACAGTGTATGCAAATGCATCATAAATCTGCGTGGAGGATCTTTCCATCAACACGTATGCACTCTCATAATCCATAGAGATTTCTTTGTTCTCTGGAATCATTTCAAACATCAGAGCGTCCTCCAGTATTGATTCATGGACATAACTATAATCAGAGACAATTTCATGAGAGGGATTATCTGTATTGATGATAAATGGATCGGGTTGTGCCTTACTTACTCTTTTCTTCCTTGGGTGAGTATCCATCGAACCAGGTGGTCTTCCCATTTTCCTTTGGGGGGCCACGGCCTCAGCTACACTTCCACCAAGTGTAGGTTTGAAACCTCTATATAGGGTTCCTTTTCCCGTATTAGGGATTTCTAACCTTACAGGCACGTTTGCAGCTGGTATGTATGATCTCGGGTTTTTATAAAACAGGGAAGAAAAATAAAATAAAAATGGAAACAGGCAAGTTTCGAATTATATTTGGAAGTTACGTGCTATATTTTGCAAGGATTTGTTTGTAGAAGCATAAGAGGATAGTTTGGATAATTCAGGAAGGAGGTGAAGTGATTAAACAGGTTAGAATATCCAAAACTTGGCCGACAAGAAAAAATTATTTTTAGGGAAGAAAAATAGATTTTGATCGAGTTTAAACCGAGCTGTGAGGTATATATAAGCTCTAGAGAGGCTAAGGAAGGGTTGGAAACACTTTGGAGAAGTTTAGAAGAGAACAGAGAGCTGAAATCACGAGTTGAAATTTGTTTCTGCTGCTGCGAAGAAGAAGAACACGAAGAACATAAGACCCTCGGAGTCAGTTGCAGAGGCAGACTTATTTTCAGTGACAACGAGGTACGGTCGCATCTTCCTGCAGTCACCGAAGCCCTTCAGCAACGATTCAGACGTCTGTTTTAGACCTTCAGCAACTATAGAATCCGTTGTTTTAACACTTTTCTCCCTTTTAATCAACTGTTGAGCCATAAACATGTATTTTGAGATTATGATTAATATGAGGAGCTAAACCCCTTAGCCGAGGTGACGGAGGAAGCCATTAATCCATGAAAAGTGGTATAATTCTATTTTAATTATTTTTGCAATTTCTTATATGATTATTTGCTTTGATTGAGAATTGATTGAATGATTTTTCTTAAACAATTGTGATTTCTCTTGATAGATTATGCTTAGACCTATGTTTTTGATATTCTATGCTTTCGAAATACATTTGTTATTCCAAAAATCTACTTTTGCAAAATATTAGAATCACTTTAAACGTAAAAAAAATTCATGAATATTAATTAGATTAAATCACATAAAATTGGTTAATGGTGGAATCCAGAGTCTCGGTGTTTTTTATATTTTTGATACAACTTATTTAATTGTTGAGTTTAATTTGAGTCTAAAAAAAATCCTTCACAAGTCTTAGAGTTCGAATCTTATTACCACTATTTCTACAACAAAATTAAAACACATCAATAGGTTAACAGGTTCGCTTAGCTAACCCCAAAATTCCTCGTTTCACTGAATAACAGGTTCGATTAGTTATCAGATTCTATTCAATAGAACTACCTTGAGGTTTGCTTACAAGATGTAATTCTATGAACGCATTAAGATTTATGAATTTAGGTTTGATACTAGTAGTTAGACTCGGTTCGCTCGGTCCACATTCTAGCGTTGTTTTCACACACAAATGCTCCACGGAATCCCTCCGCAAGGTCTTGTGTTTTCTACTTGTGTAGTGAATTATTCAACAATTAGGTATTCCCTAACCACCACTAGCTTTAGATTAATCAACAAATCAATTTAGTTGGCCACCTAAACAGTCTATCAATCAAGTATAAACATTAATAATAGTATAAACAATCGAAAATCATGTGAAAACTACAAAATAGCTTTAAAACAAAACTCAAATCATGTCAAGAACTAGGAATTCATCCTCGAACAATAAGAAAATTAGCTACTCATGTTTTTAAAATTCACACCAATAATTAAAAGAAGAATTTTTAAGTTCACACAAATAATTAAAAGAAGAAAAGATGTGAAAGCAAACAAAAACACAAGTGTTGTGTGTGTAGAGGTGTAGAGAGAAAATTAAAGAACTTCTCTATTTAAAGGCTTCAATTTTGCCTGCAATCTTCTTAGGATTAGGATCCTTTTCCCATTCAATCTCCAAGTCCTTGTCTTTGTAAAATTCCTCCACTTCTTTTCCAGATTTCAGTCCAAGTCCAATTCCAATTCCAAATCCAAGTCTTCACACCCATTAGAAAAGTTCACACAAAATTCTATTATTTTTGGTCACTGGAAAAGTCCTTAGGATCACCGGAATATGCCGGAAAAGTCACCGCCGGTCGCCTGAATTTTGTCGCCGTCGGTAGAATATTCTGTCAAGATACCATCAGAATTAACGGTCAAACTGGTAGTCAAAAGGTTAAGGGGAGGGAGAGTCAGCTAAGTCAGTCAGCTACATCTGACTTGTCTGAATCGCCTTACTCTACTGAGTCATTGGCTGGATCGTTCATCTGCTCACCTGACACGGTGACCGCTGGTCCGAGTTGACTTGTCAGAGTAGAAAACCGGCCGAGTTTCGGCTGCTTACAAGACATTCCGGCCATTGTTTCTGGCCATTTTTCTCTTTAACATTCATCTAGTTGAAGCAGCATTTCATCTGCTAGTTCAAACATCAACAGTAGCAGCAGCTTCAACCTCCAAACTCGTATGACATCTTCAGTAAACTCAAACTCCTACTTCAGTGAATCGAACACATTCATTTTTCCCCGTTTCTCCTTTATTCAATTCTAAACCCAACAGCAACAAATTAGGGTTATAATCCCCTGAAGTCTTCTCAATCATCAATTCCAATTCTTCCAATTTCACCAAACCCATGTAAATCAACATCTCCAACTTGAATTCAGGCTAACCACAAATCGAACCCATCTGCAGTTCAAACTTACAGCATCACCAGATTCTCAAAACTTCAACCAATGTTTCCCTCAAACAGCACCAAACCCATCTCTGTTGTGCTCTTCTTTATCTCCAAAACCAACAACAGCAGCAACAGCTGTTCTTCCCTGAATTTCTTCATTCGGCTGAAACTTTAATTCTTTCACAATCATCCACAAACCCAACTCGAATCTTCAAATTTCACTTCGATCTCCTCCATCAATCACAGACCCATTCATTCATTGTTTCAGAACCGGAAGCAAAACCCCGAATTCCTTCGAACCCTAACTTCAATATCAACTCAAATTCATCCTCTCAGCATCAACAGATTCTGCTTACACTTAGAAAAGATTTTTTGTGAATGTCTTCCACACTTAAACAGTGGGAGAGAAAGATTTATTTATATGTGAAGATTTCTTCTGGCTGTTTCAGAAGTTGTTACAAAGTTAACTCTTTCAAAAACAAACTAACAACTTAGCCTAGAACGAATATTATGCTACTGACTTTCAGCTATTTACCAGGTCTCTTGACTGACCCAGTTTAGATTATCAGGACTGTCGATACGGTTATCCTTCACACTCCCCCTCAAGTTGTACTTCAGCTGGCGAACGTGCAACTTGTTTCGAATAATCTGAAAACGAAGTGAAGATAGGCCCTTGGTGAAGATATCATCTAACTGGTCCTTGGAGCTAATGAATCTGACATGAAGCTGTTTATTGGCAACTCTCTCCCTGACAAAGTGGTAGTCTATTTCGATGTGTTTGGTTCTTGCATGGAAAACTGGGTTCGCAGTGAGGTACGTAGCTCCCAAGTTATCAAACCATAATGTTGGAGTTGTTGTAGAAAGTCCCAGTTCTTTTAGCAGTGACTGAATCTAGATTACCTCTGAAGTAGCAATCGCCACACCTCTATACTCATCCTCTGTACTCGATTTTGAAACCGTTTTATGTTTTCTCGCACTCCAGGATATCAAGTTGCCTCCAAAATATATACAATATCCGTTGGTCGATCTGCGATCATCTAAACTGCCTTCCCAGTCTGCATCCGAGTATGCACTAAGAGAAAAATCTTGTGATGGTTGTAGGTGAAGACCATAGTCCACTGTGCTCTTTAGATATCAAATTATCCTCTTGACAAGCTCCCAATGTTCAACATAGGGATCATGCATATACTGACATACCTTGTTTACAGCCACCGAGATATCTGGTCATGTCAGATATAAATATTGTAGCGCACCTACAACACTTCGATACAATGTAGCATCCTTAAACTTCTCTGAGCCTAGCTTCTGTATTTTGGTATTCGGAGCCAATGGTGTGCATACTGGTTTTACACCATCCAGTTTTGTACGCTGCAGAAGATCAGTCACATATTTTCTTTGAGGGAGTACCAATCTTTGCCCTTGTCTGATGACTTCAACTCCTAAAAAGAATGATAATTCACCCATATCCTTCACAGCAAAAACTGCACCTAGATCATCAATCAGCTGCCTAATCTGAGCAGGATGTGACCAAGTCACAATGATATCGTCTACATACACCAAGACATAAGTTATAGATTTCGATGTCTGACGAACAAACAAAGAACTATCTGCAATCGAACCCTTCAAAACTAACTGAATTAGATGACTACTCAGCTTCGAAAACCAGGCCCGTGGAGCTTGCTTGAGTCCATAAAGCGATTTGTGTAATTTGCACACATGATCAGGATAGTTAAGATCAACATATCTTGCCGGCTATTTCATATACACATCTTCCTCTAGTTGTTCCTGAAGAAAAGCATTCTCCACATCCAACTGACGCAGCTTCCATTGATTCATTACGGCGATGGACAAGAGTAGTCTGATAGTACATGGCTTTATAAAAGGGATGAAAGTTTCCCCATAATCAATACCCTCCTGTTTGTTAAAACCTTTAGCTACCAGACGTGCTTTATATCATTCAATTCTACCATCCAAATTTTTCTTAATACGAAAAACCCATTTAGAGCCTACAACATTCATGCCCTTCTCATATTTCACCAAAAAATACGTACGATTGCGTATGAGAGCATTTATTTGCACATCCATTGCCTTTCTCCATTTTGGATTTTTGCAAGCACTTGAATAGCAAGTTGGTTCCATAAAATCAAGGTCTGGTAGTGGATGTTTAGTTGTTGTTAAACATAACTTCTGTATAGGCTTTGTAATCCCAGACTTTGCTCGTGTGACCATTGGATGTTTCTGCAGTTCAGTCTGACTTGGCTGCTCAAGTTGTTGAACTAGTACGTCATGTGCAGAGATAGCAGGTGAAGTTGATGTTGACTGGACATCACTTAATTGTTGTTGAGGTTGAACAGGAGGAGGCGTGACTGACACATCTGGTGATATGATATTTTCTGCCAAGACAGGAGAAGCTGGATTGGACGACTGACTTGGAGTTGGTGTATGCAGATCTGCTGCTGCATTTATAACTGACTTACTGCTGCATGTAAAAGGTGAGGAGGATAATAAACTTGTACTGGTTTGAGCAATACCTTGACAATGCAACGGTTCCTTCCGCTGGAGAGTCATGAATGGGAATGAGCTTTATTCAAAACGCACATGGCGTGAGATGTAAACTCTGTTTGTTTGTCGATGCAAACACAGGTAGCCTTTGTGTGCACGACTGTAGCCTATAAAAATACAAGGCAGTGATCTTGGCTCTAGCTTGTCAGCATTATACTGTCTAAGACAAGGATATGCCAAACATCCAAAACTCTCAAGAATGAGAAATCTGGTTTTTTGTTAAAAAGAAGTTCCAATGGTGTTTTTATCTCTGAGTTGGATTTAGGAAGCCTATTTATGAGATAACAAGTTGTGGTAAAAGCATGGCATATGAGCATGAAATAGAAGTGCTAAGCCGGATTCCGTGACATGTCTAATTCGACGTTCAGCTAGACCATTTTGAAGAGATGTACGTGGGAAAGAAAATGTGTTGTATGCCCGAATCATTGAGATATGCAGTGCATTTCTTATATTCTAATGCATTATCTGGTTGAAAAAATCTTTATTTTGTGTTCAGTCAGATTCTCTACTTGTTTGCGAAAATGAATAAAAGTTTGTAGAGCATCTGATCATTGAACAAGGGGAAATACCCATGTGAAGTGAGAATAGACATCCATAAGAAGCATATAGTAACGAAAACCATTTCTAGATAGATTAGGTGAAACCCAAATGTCTGAAACAATTAAGCTCAAAAGCTCATCATAAACAGTATCGCTAACAGAAAAAGGTTACTTCTTGCTCTTGCTAATGTGACAAGAATGACAAAAATAAAACTTTTTGTTTCATACTGGAAGAGAAAATTGATGATTTTTTTTTGAAACAGTGCTGAGCATAGGATGACCTAGACGCTGGTGCCATAGTGGGAAGGTAGGGGAGACATGTGATTGTGGCATGATTGGTTTGCTTATCTTGTCAACTGCTTCAAATATGTAAAGCCCATTCCTATTCAGCCCTCGCAGCAGTGTTAGCCCCGTGCTCTTGTCCTTCACAACAAAGTAAGATGTGTGAAATTCGAAGAAAACATCATTATCTTTACAAAACTTAGAAACTGACAGTAAATTGGTTTTTATTTGTGGTACATGCTAAATATTTTTAAAAAGAAATGATCTTGATTTATATGTAAAAGAGGCATTACCAATATTGGCAATGTTCAGTGCATTACCATTACCAACATGTACTTGCTCAGTACCATCATACTCATGTGGAATTGTCAGGTTTCTTATGTTTGTAGTCAAGGGATGTGTGGCACCGGTATCCGTGATCCATTGATTGTCATTTGGACCTCCAGGAAAAGCAATATAAGCAGCTGGTTTCCTTTGCTGATTGTTGTTGGGCTTATAGCGAAACCAACACCTGTCGGCTTGGTGATTTCGTTTCTTGCAGATCTGACAAGGTTGTTCTTCTTGATTGAAACCTCTCTGAGGTGGTTGATTTCTTCGGTGGAATTGGTTGTTTTGATTTTGTTTCGGACCACGGCTTTGATTTTTGAACCTTGGTGGACCATTTCTGCTGGATGAAGCTGAATTGGAAACAACAACATTGGCTATTGGCTGTTGCAGTAAAGCCAAGTGTTGTTCGAGTCGCATATCAAAAGTACGGAGATGAGCATAAAATGTCTCCATGTCCATATCTTCCAAAGTGCTCAAGGCAGTAACTATAGGGTCGTAAGTTTAATTCAAGCCATTGCTAATAGACTGCTTCATCTCATCAGCAGTTACATCATAACCAGACGCTGTAAGTTGATCAAACAAACTTTTAGCTTCATTAAAAAATGCTTTTAGGGTTTTGTTACCTTTGTTCAGAGAGTGTAGTTACTTTTTAAGATGCATCTGATGAGCCTTTGTTTTTGGAGCAAAGTGTCTCTCCAATGTATCCCAGACCTCCTTGGATGTTTGTAATCCACTGACTTTACCAAGAACGACTTCTGTTAAAGTAGAGTTCAGCCAGCCAACAGGAAGAGCATCTTGTTCTTCATATGACGTGTAATCTGGATTGATTGCTTCTGAGTTTGGTAATGTTCTTGGTGGTTTTGGTTTCGTTCCATCTATGAATCATGTGACTCCATGACCTTTAAGAATAGGTTTGAACTGTGTTTTCCAGAGCAAATAGTTTGTTTGGGTGAGTTTTAGGGTAACTAGGTGATGAATCTGAATTTGTCGAAGTTGATTTGTTGTTTCCATTGATAGGGTTTTTTTTTTTGGTTTTGAAGCGTGGGTTGGATCAGGCTGATACCAACTTAGAAAAGATTTTTGGTGAATGTCTTCCACACTTAAACAGTGGGAGAGAAAGATTTATTTATATGTGAAGATTTCTTCTGGCTGTTTCAGAAGTTGTTACAAAGTTAAACTCTTTCAAAATTAGACTAACAACTTAGCCTAGAACGAATATTATGCTGCTGACTTTGAGCTATTTACCAGGTCTCTTAAATGACCCAGTTTAGAGTTATCAAGACTGTCGATACGGTTATTCTTCACATTTACAAACCCTAATTATCAACATCTCTTCAATTAACTGCTTCATCTTCTTCATGACTCTCGATTTCTCTGTCTAACTATCGATCCGTTCTCTTGGTTTCAGCAGCAGCTGCGCTGCTTTTCTCTCTCTCTCAATTTCATGTTCTGCTTCTTTATTTCAGGTGAAAAAATGATTGAGAAAATAAATCTTCTCGATTTAGGTTTAGGGTTATAAATTGGAGCAGATTCTGCCACCCCACCACTTTAGATAAGGGTCACCCAGATGGAAACCCCCTTAACCTTGGCCGGTCTGTATTTAGTACTCCTTCAAATAGAGTTTCCCCTTAACCTTGGCTCAACTGCCACTAGTACATGCCCATGAAATGACCATTTTGCCCTTTTGTCTTAAATTATGATGACTTCTTCTTCTTTTGCTGCGTGTGACTCCAAAGTATCTATTAAACTCAAAACACGCGTAAAATACATAATTTTCAAGAAAAATAACAAATAAAGCATAAACAATAGATAATAAATCGGGTGTATTCTACACCTATCAGAACGCAAGTATGCTACAAGGAGGGGTTGCAATCAGATTAATTTATAAGGTGAAGGATATGGAGATTCTAGTGCATATAAAATGTCTAAGTCACGCTCCCCTAATATAAACCCAACTTAAAACAAAATCAAAACCAATTCCAATTTTTTCCCTAGCCCTTGTCATGAAAACTGATTTCTTTATTCTCCTTCTTTAAACCTGACGATTCATTATTGGTTCCATAATTTTGTTGATATACGGTTGTGTTGTTCTCGTTGACAATGTTTTACATTAAGTTGGAACATATACGCTTTGATTATTCATAATGAAGCAAAATATGATCTACTATTTGAAAAAGCGGGGATCTAACAACCACACCCAATATTTCGTTAGGCAATCTGTATGGACTAACTCCAATATAATTCCAAGAGAATCAACTAAATAGTCAGACTCAATCAAGGAAAATATATCCAAGAGTTATATCTCTGTTTCTCAATGTAATCAGCAAATCAAACAGAGGGGAATCCACGAGCCTGATTATTATGAGAAACAACTTGAACGGTACCAAAGACCAATGTCCAAGTGTCAATCAATTTCAATCAACAACCAAAGGTTGGATTTACCAATTGATTGAACTACGCACAACCTGTGATATTCCAATCATATAAACAAATATAATGCGGAAAAGAAATAACACAGACACTAGATGTTTTGGTAACGAGGAAACTGCAAATGCAGAAAACCCCCGGGACCTAGTCCAGATTTGAACACCACAATGTATTAAGCCGCTACAGACTCTAGCTTACTACAAGTTAACTTCGGACTAGAAGGTAGTTGAGCCCTAACCAATCTCACACTGATTAAGGTACAATCGCGTCCCTTACGTCTCTGAATCCCAGCAGGACTCTACGCACTTGATTCCCTTAGCTGATCTCACCCACAACTAAGAGTTGCTATGACCCAAATTCGAAGACTTGATAAACAAATCTGTCTCCAACAAAAAAGCCTATTCTGATAGATAAATCTGTCTCCCACAGAAATACCTACGAAGTTTTTGTTCCGTCTTTTGATAAATCAAGGTGAACAGGAACCAATTAATAATCCGCTCTTATATTCTCGAAGAACAGCCTAGAAATATCAATCACCTCACAATAACTTAACTATATGGTAGTAGAACAAGTTATTGTTGAATCACAAAGAATGAGACGAAGAGCTTTGTGATTACTTTTTATATCTTACCTATCGGAGATAAATCTCGAGCAAATCTTAGAGAATATAGTACTCAATACGATAGAAAAAGTAAGATCAGAACACGCAACTACAGATAAAATAGTTGGGTATGGCTTCAGAATCCCAATGAAGTCTTTAAGTCGTTAATCTATAATGGTTTTAGGAAAAACCTAGGTTAAAGGAGAATCGACTCTAGTCGCAACTAGTATCACACAGGAGGTGTGGGGATTAGGTTTCCCAGTTGCTAGAGTTCTCCCTTATATGGTCTTCAAATGAGGGTTTGACAACTTTGTAACAAAGCAATCAATATTCACCGTTAGATGAAAAAACTGATTTAAGATTCAAACTAAGTTTCCACCGTTAGATGGTTTTAGCTTGTTACACACAAATGGAATATACCTTCATTTAGATATGGGTAACTGTACCTAAACGTGTATATTGAGTTGGCTCAATAACAGTTAACCGAAGTTAGCCATATGAACAATTTTGTGTTAACCATGTTCATCTTAACACTTATAGATCAAATGATACTCAAATGAATCTAATCGTGTTACTCATAGAGTTGTTCAATTGTTTATATTCTTATAGAAGTATACAAGACACAATAGAAGTAAAATCGTATTGATTCAAAAGAATCAGTTCATGAACATTTTAGCCACGGTTTGCAAAGATTGCATTCCTTAATTTATAAATGTATTTTTTCATGAGTACGAAATAATACTTAACCGATTTTTGAACTTAACCACATAAGTTTGTAAACGGGTACGCAAACTTAAGTTCCGGACTTGATCATTTCCGACAGTTCACAAACGGGTATGCATACTGTCGTTCCAGACCGAACTCAGGTGAATAAGTTTTCAAACGGGTATGCAAACTTAGTTCATAGACTTTGATAGTTAAAAACGTTCACATATGGGTATGCATACTTGGTTCCCGGACCTGAATTACTCTTACAACGGTTTGCATACAAGTATGCATACTGTGCTATGTCCAGACAATGATTAATTTTCACTCTCATTTCAATCATTGAAACATTCTTAGAAGACGACAATAGCTGTCTCACACAAACTATTAGCTTATAAGCAATTTTCAAGTGATCGAATGATCAATACAAAACATTCCGAGTCTACATCAAATGACTGTCTCACACAAATCATGTAAGATATTACCAGGCGATTTTCACATGATCATGTTTTGACTTTTATCAAGAATAATGATGATCGTAGTTAAAGCAAAAAGCTTTCCAACACATATTTCGAGAAATATATAAGCGAGTTAAACTCAGCTCGAAATATCAAATGTGTATAATGTAAAGTCTATATAGATATACGACTTTTGTCTCAATGGGAGATATAATAGAATAGACTTCTGAGTGATAGATGAGTTCAAGTCTCCACATACCTTTTGTTGATGAAGTTCCTCTAAGCTCCCCTCAGTATATCTTCGTCTTCAATCGATGAACGCCGTGAAGTCTAAAGCTCAACTACACACTCTATCCTAATCCGAGACATAGCTATAAGTAGACTAGAAATCAAGACTTATAGTTTCGACAACTAAAATTGACAAACAAGCTTGAGGTAGCAACGCTTGCGAGTTCGACCAAGTAGTGCTCTAACACTATTAGGTTGGTTCTTTTATTGTTCTTCATAAAACTAGAAAGTATTAGATGACAGTCTTACATTTTTCAGAGAGGCATAGTATGCTCAGTTTGTGTCAAAATTTAGAGACATAAAGCCTTCAAAAGATAGGTGGTTCTGTTGATTTCTTGAGTTCTTGATATGAAGAAGATGATTGAGTCACACCGAATTAGCAATGACTCACTTGAGTCAGACCGAGTTAGATGGGTTAATAGATCTGGTCATGGATCGATTAAATGGGTGAACGGGTTAGATAGTATCTCTGTTGAATTGGTTATGGCATGGTATGTTGTGTCGGTCTGGGTTAGGCCCGCGGGGCTTAGTTGGGTGTATCCCCAGGTATTTAATTAATTTTCTTTTATGGACCATTTTGGGTTCGAATTGGCTTTCGCTTTCTTTTGAGAAATTATAGAGTTTTCCGATTCATTTCCAGTAACATATGCGGTAGTAGGTAAACTAGTTAGTGATATATAAATCAAACCATCGTATTTGGATAAGTAGATTATAACTATGGCCGTAATTAGTAAATAATAGGCTATAGAACAATTAATGTAAATAAAAGTATTAGTGGAGTCACTTAGTTAGTAATCATGAAGTTAATTTCAACCGGTTGTCAGAGTTATGATAATTTGCTTATTCATTAGAATTGTTGCAGGAATTTGGAGTTGGTACTATTAGTAATTAAGGATGTTGATTCATATAGGTTTTATAAAGTTTTTAAAGCTTGTTTTTATTGTTTTATTTGTTTTGTATGAATTCATCGAATTCGTCTATTCATTTAGTTATTGCAACAAAATAATAAAAAATTGTGACGGGAGTGGGTATGCCTAGCTCAGGTTGTTGAGCCGTGGGTTTTTATGAATGAAAGTTTTTAATGCTTAAGTTTTTTGTTTTATTTTCGTAAGGATTCATTGAAATGCCTATGTTCCCTTTGTTGCCACGGAAAGAGATTTAATGTTTGTAATATGAGTTGTTATGTTTTGATTAGGTTATATTCACTTGACAGTATGTATGCTACTTAATTTCATTCATTACGTATCCACTATGTCATATATTAACAATAAATGTTTTTCAGTCGTTTCGTATAAGTAGTCATATGTATATCAGTGTAAAAAAGGTACGCAAATTATATCGCCTAGAATATCTGTTGTAGAAAAGTATGCACATTTCCATATATTTTGTGATTGGAATGGTTAATCAATATATTTATATCTTTAACCTAATTATAACAATTACAGAAAAGGAAAGGGTACCAAGTAGGCCACCAAAATTTTCGTTCGGCAATTTGTATGGATAAAACCTAATACAATTGCAAGTAGATCTAAATTAAAGATCCTTGAACAATATATATATAGAGAGTTTTTCTCTTATCTCTTCTATAATCAATATATTTAGACTGATAAGTCCATGAACCTGATTGTGTAGAAGAAGATTTCTTCGACGATCTCACAAATCAATATCCAAGACCAATCTAGTTGTATCCATATCAAGAGATTCCGAATTCTGACAAGTATGAAACTTGTAAGCTATCTTTCAAGAAATGAATTCAACAATAATAAGTCTCGCTATTGATCACAATTAATTAGGACTTAAACTACCTAGATTGAATAAGTACTTCTTTTGTTATTCCTATTATAAAGATAAAACAATGTAATGCGGAAAAGGAAAAACACACAAAAAACCAGAAGTTTTGTTAATGAGGAAAATTGTACCTGCAGAAAAACCCTGGGATCTCGTCCATCTTTGAACACCAAAATGTATTAAATTTTTGTAGACACTAAGCCTACTATCAGATTTCGGACATGAATATAGTCTAAACCGAATTAACCCTCAAAGCAATTCAGTTGCAGTTGTGTTCCTTACGTCTCTTGAGCCTCGCAAGGCTCTACGCAATTGATTTCCTTGGATGACGTTCTTTACAGCCTAAGAGTTTCTTCAACCTTAGTAAGTACTTTTGATACCAATCTGCCACCTGATTTCCCTTTTGATCATTCGATCTAGGTTTATAAATATGCTTTCAATAGAAAAAATCCAGAAAACCTCATTAATCAGGAACACTTACACTCAGTTGGATGAGAATCCCGGATTACTAACCATCTCTTAAAAACAATCTAAGCAAATCAATGAAGAAGAGTTTTAGATATCTATCTTGAGGAATCACAAAGTCTGAGAAGATTTTTTTTTTTTTTTTGGATTTCTATATATCTCGTTTCTAATCGGAGATTTACGAGAACCTCAACGATCAATAAGAATAAGGTCATGATACATGAACTATCAGGTAAAAGATAGTCGGACCTAGCTTCATGAATCCCTAAGTGAAGTCTTTAAGTCTTAAACCTAATTATGTTTCTAAGAGGAAATATAGGTTAATAGAGGACGACTCTAGCAAACAACTAGGACACATAAGTGTCGGGAATTAAGAAGTCATATTGCATGAATCTCTTTATTTATAGATCGTCAAGGCTCTAGGTAGCTTTGAATTCAAGCTAAGATAACTTGAGATTTAAGCGAACACTTTCTAAGATGAAATTATTTTTAGGAATTCATGTAAGCATGTAAGAAGTTCGCGTTGAAATTACACAAAAAATATACACTTTGGTCCACGAGACTGGAACCGTGTACAAATGATAGTTCGTGGAAAATATTCTTTATGAATTTACAAGCATAAATCGTGTTCATTAACACTCAAACTTAAACCATGATTCACAAACACAAAATGATTTACTGAACATAGATGTACTACAAGTGTTTATGAGAGTTATAGCAATGCCAAACTGAAAAGACGAGGGTACCCAAATACACCACAATATTTTAATTATCCACCTATAATTCCTCTACCGAATGTGATCGTCTATGGACTTAGTTGACATAATACTATAATTCGGTCCATACTTCGTGTGATCGTCTATGGATACGAGATCGAGACAATACAACAACAAAGTGTGTACTTGATAATAAGTTCGGAAATAACCAAAACTCTATAGGATCAATATCAAGTATTACGGAGTTAACGTACTTGTGTATTTTACTTAATTATAATGAGGAAAACAAAGTAAAACACACAAGAATATTTTTTTAACGAGGAGACCGCATATGCAGAAAAACCCCGGGACCTAGTCCAGATTTGAATACTCTCATAATTAAGCCGCTATACAAAATCTAATACCAACTTCGTATAGTTGAGACCAAGACGACTACCCCTAGATACTTAGTTCCCTCAATATCCCTGCGCCTTCGACTTCTAGAGCCACGCACGTAAATAGCAAGTCTTTTGGATCGTATTCCAAACAGCAAGGAAGAATATGTTTGGTAACCACTCTAATCAATATTGCTAAAGATATTTGAGAGTCGTTGATAAATGCTCTTACATTTAATCCAATAAACTAATTTGTCTGGTTAGATCAATCTAAATATTGATTATCGAAATAATCAAGTTATAGATTCGCACTCAATCGATATAGATCTCAAAGAGAAACTATAGAGAGATTCCGATTTCACGCAACTAATCAACAAAGTCTATCAAAGATAAACCGATTCTAGTTGGATACCAACCGATCAAGGTTTGTGCACTAAATCCACAAGATATGAAAACTAATAAGAAATCTTCTTCGTCTTAAAATCTTTTATTGCCTTCAAATACCTGCACAACAACACTTGAATCCTCTTGTGATAAATCACACACAAAACAAATTCTGTTAACAATGTATTATCGCAAGATGTCTTTAGATCCGAAGATGGTTCTAAAGATCTCGTCGATACTTTGATCTAGACTGAGTGAATCTTATATCAGAAGAGGAGATTATCAAGAATAAACAAACTAGGTGCAATCAAAGTTTCAACAACCGTCAGTCAATCAAATCAATAATTGAAAACTAATAACACTGCAATTATCTAGTTTCCCACCAACGGTACTCGTAAAGCTTCTTGATCCCACAGAAGTCTTTAAATGAGTGGTCGTAAGAGATTTCACCTAGTTAGGATACTTTCCTCTCCGAATAGACGGTTCCACTATAAACAACAAGAAATGAAGTTTTCCTGGCTCTTAGGATAGTTTGCAAGAAATGCAAACTTAAGTATTTATAGACCAAGGTTGTTTGGACAACAAGGAAATTCCAAAACCGAAAATATTCTCAAGATATGTGTTAAAGTACCTAAATTCGGTTTTCATATTACCAATAAATGTTAACCAATATTTCCGAAAATTCTCATGGAAAACCTTCTATTATTAGTCTAGCACATTAACTAATAATATTTTCCAGAGGATATGTTTTAAATGCTTGTAATTAAAACATATATAATGAATATCATAATTAAATGCTTTTCACTTTTTTGGACCAGGGATCACCTTGAGTATCAAGGAATATCTTTGAACAATAAATGATAGGAGTTATGTACATGTTCAAATATGTCGACATCTAGAAGTTTCTTAGCAAACCTTAATTCCAAGTTTCACACAAAACTTACAGAGATATGTGAATATTGGAAACTCGGTTTTGCTTCTTGGGATCGGTTGTAACAACCTTAAAATGTAAGTTGTGATCGGTTATACCATGTTTCCCAAACCAGGTTGTGACCAGTTACACCTTGCTTCCCAAAGGTAGCTTGTGATCGGTTACACCTTAATTCCGGAGTTAGCTTGTGATCAGTTACACCTTGCATCCCAAAGGTAGCTTGTGATCGATTACAACTATCTTTCAATTCATCTTGTGACCTGATATACCTTGGTTCCAAAAGTAACTTATAAACGGTTACAACTTGCATTATAATATAGTTTCTGATCGGTTACAATTAGATTTATAATGAAGCTCATGACCGATTACAACAAACTATATTATAGAGGCTATGGCCAGTTATACAATAAATCTCAACAAGTTAAGATAGGTTCTACCAAAGTCATCTTCTATTAGAGCATTGCTCGGTCGAACTCGCGACCGTTGTTATCTCAAGCTTGTTTGTCAAGTTTAGTTGATCAAAACTATATACTTGATTTCTAGTCTACTTATAGCTATGCCTCGGATAAGGATAGAATGTGTATTTGAGCTTTAGACTTCACGACGTTCACCAATTGAAGACAAAGATCTGATGAGGAGATTGGAGGAACTTCATCCACAAAAGGTATGTGGAAACTAAAACTTATCTATCACTCAGAAGTCTATTATATTCCATATTCAAATGAGACTAAGTCGTATAGCTATACAGACTTTTACATTATACACATTTGATATTTCCAGTTGAGTTTATCTCGCTTATCTATTTCTCGAAATATGTGTTGGAAGGTTTTTGCTTTAGCTATGTTCATCATATTCTTGACGAGTTTAGTTGGAAACAATTTATTTGTTGGAAACTAAATATTATGTCAAAAGATGATCATGTGAAAATTACCTTAAACATCTTACATGATTTGTGTGAGACAGTCATTTGATGTTAGCTTGGGAAGTATCGTATTGATCATTCGATCACTTGAAAATTACTTGAAGCTAATGGTATGTGTGAGATTACCATTGTCGTCTTCCAAGGATGGTTCAATGATTGAAATGAGAGTTTAGAACAATTACACATGTGTAGATGCAACACGGTATGCATACTTAGTATGCGAACTATTTTGGAACGGTTCAGGTCCGAGACTCTTGTTTGCGTACCTAGTATGCGAACGGATTCACCTGAGAAGGTCTGGAACTCTTGTTTGCGTACCTAGTATGTGAACTGGTTTACCTAAGTTGGGTCCGGGACGGTTGTTCATGAACCTGGTTTGCGAACGGCTTGACTAGTCCAAGATCCGGAGCTACTGTTTGCGTACCCAGTTTGCGAACTCAGTGGTTAAGTTCTAAAATCGGTTATGTATGATTCTCATACTCATGAACTAAAACATTTATGGTTTAAGGAATGCAAATTAAATTTGCAAACCGTGGCTTAATGTTTATGATTTGATTCATGTATAAGTACTTTATACGATTACGAATAAATCCAATTTTGTTTCAGTTTGTTCGTATAAATTTCTATAAGATAGTGAATAATTGAACAACTCTATTTGAAAAACAATTAGACTCATTTGATTATCTTTCATGATTGATTGATTATCATATTTGATCTAGAAGTGTTAGATGAATATGGTTAAGACAAAAGTGTTCATATGGATAACTTCGATTAACTTTTATTGAGCCAACTCAATATACACATTTAGGTACGGTTACCCATATCTAAATATAAGTATATTTCATTTGTGTGTAACAATCTAAGACCATCTAACGATGGCGATTAATTGCTTAATTTCTTAGCAGATTTAGCTTGAATCTTAAATCAGGATTTCATTTAACGGTGAATATTGAATGCTTTGTTATTAAGCTATCTTAGCTTTCATTGTAAGCAACCCTGATTTTAAAGGCTATATAAGAGAGAACTCTAACAACTGGAAAACCTAATCCTGACACTTTCCTGTGTCCTAGTTGAAAATTAGAGCCGATTCTCCTTTAACCTAGGTTTTTGCAAAACCATATTAGGTAAACGACTTGAAGACTTCGTTTGGGATTCGTGAAACCAGATCCAATTATTTTCTATATAGTTGCATATTCTGATCTTACTTGTTCTATCTTATTGAGTTTTATCTTCTCTAAGATTCACTCGACATTTATCTCCGATAGGTAAGATATAAAAAGTAATCACAACAGTTCTTCATCTCAGACTCTTGTGATTCTGCAATAACTTTTTCTGTTAATCAGTTAGGTTATTGTGAGGTGATGCATATTCCTGGGCTGCTCTTCTGGAGTATAAGACCGGATTATCAATTGCCTCTTGTTCACCTTGATTTCTATCAAAAGACGGAACAAAAACCAAATAAATAATAGACATATTTGTGGGAGACAGATTTGTTTATAAGTCTTCGACTTTGGGTCGTAGCAACTCTTAGTTGATGGTGAGATCATCTAAGGGAATCAAGTGCGCAGAATCTGGCGTGGTTCTAGAGGCGTAAGGAACACGAATGTACCTTAATCGGTGTGAGACTTGGTTAGGGATCAACTACATTCCAGTCCAAAGTTAACTTGTAGTAGGCTAGTGTATGTAGCGGCTTAATACAGTGTGGTATTCAAAACTGGACTAAGTCCCGGGGGTTTTCTGCATTTACGATTTCCTCGTTAACAAAATTTCTGGTGTCTGTGTTATTTCTTTTCCGCATTATATTTGTTTATATAATTGAAATATCACGGGTTGTGCATAGTTCAATCAGTTGATAAATCTGACCTTGTTTGTTGGATATAACTTGATTGACACTCGGGGATTGGTCTTTGGTACCGTCCAAGTTATTTCTCATATCAATCATGCTCACGGATTTCTATCTGTTCGATTTGTTGATTATGTTGAGAAATAGAGATAAAGCTCTTTGATATATTTCTTGATTGAGTCTCACATTTTAGTTGGTGCTCTCGGAATTATATTGGAGTTTAGTCCATACAGATTGTCGAACGAATTATTTGGTGTGGTTGTTATACCCCCGCTTTTTTATTTAGTATCAGAGCAGGCAAACACGCTAAGACCTCACAAGTCTGTATTTATAGCAATCTGACTCTATGGACAGAAGTGTTATCTCCATAAACGTACCGCTAGTCTTCGATGGCTCGAATTACTTATGGTGGAAAATTGTTATGCGTTCCTTTCTATAAGCACGTGATTTTCAATCATGGGTTCATGTTTTTAATGGTTATAATCCTCCAATGCTTACAGTAGACGGTGTAACTTTTGCAAAGGATATTGGTGAGTATGAAGATCTCGAGATTCTTGCTGCAAAGCAAAATTATGACGGATTAAATGCCATTACCCCTGATCTTCAGCACCATTTGACTACGTGCACCCT
Source organism: Papaver atlanticum (assembly GCA_023531105.1). NCBI lineage: Eukaryota > Viridiplantae > Streptophyta > Magnoliopsida > Ranunculales > Papaveraceae > Papaver > Papaver atlanticum. The sequence continues at coordinate 245,641 of JAJJMB010017331.1, forward strand.
GTCTAAATATGCTTAGGATATCTAAGGGAATACCTCTGAAAAGGAAGCTAGGCTTCAAAACCTAAATTCTAATTGGGAAAACCTTCGTATGGATGATGAAGATTCATTTGATGAGTTTAATCATAAAGTGTCTGAAATTGTTAATGCATCTTTTGCGTTGGGTCAGACTATTCCTGAAAAGGACATTGTGATGAAAATTCTCAAATCGCTGCCAGCTAGAGAGGATTCTAAGAAACATGCCATCGTTGAGGGAAATAACCTTGAAACACTTTCCAGAAATGCTGTCGTTGGGAAGTTAAAGATCTTTGATCATGAGCATATATCCAAATATGGAAAGGATATTGCATTCAAATCACAAAAGAACACTAAATTACTTGATAAAAGTAAAAGTGTTGGCAACTCTGTGGATGATCCTATTGAGACTGATTCATTAGATGAAGATCTTGACAACTCAGTCTCTCTGATCACAAGACAGTTTAGAGTTCCTCTTTTGAAGAGAAGAAAACGATTCACCAGAGATAAACCTAGATCACCAGTTAAGCCTCATGATCGTGTTCCTCCTGAAAATAGGGATACTGTCGACACTGATGATGAGGATATGCCACAGTGCTTCAAGTGTAAAGGTTTTGGCCATTTTTATAATGAGTGTGTGAATCTTAGAAAATACACTGGGAACAAAGGTCTTGCTATAACTCTTGATGAAACATCTGATCACTATGATTCAAATGAAGTTGAAAAATCAAGTGTAGCTCTCCTTGGAGAAAATATTAATTTTGATAATTGTAGCAATACCCACATAAATCTTGATATTTTTCCTGGAGAAACTCCATCGACCACATTGGAGGATGAAATGGATTTTACTCTATCTACTGAAAATTTTATCTCACATGTTTCAGGTACTTCACTTTATTTAGCAGCATGTTTAGCTATGGTGCCTTAACCATCCTCCAAATTGACATCAAATTGACATGTTCTTTTGTACTATTAAGGGTCATAACTCTCTAATTGTTTTAATTACAAACATAAAGTAAGATATATCAACAAACTGCAACGAAGAACAAATCGATTAGCAAACAATCTCAAACTTGTTCTAAAGATGAATCCATCCGAGGTATGTAAATTTAACTCTTCTCCTAAGAAGTTGATTTCTAAAGAAAATGTTAAATCTCTACAGAAAAGAACTAGGTCTAAACGACCTATGAAAAAAGGTGTTGAAAATTACGTACAAGAATCATATAGTAGATAGATTATTGTTCACCCCAACACAGTCTAATTGTGTAGAAGGTGCATCTTGTCTCATGTGCCCGATTTCAAAGAGACAAGAGTTGTCACAATCGGGTTTTAGGATCAGAAAACATTTTGATTAATTTTTTTTTCTCGATTTCTATTGCTCTTTTCATATCCTCAAATGGTATTGAAAAGGTTTTACCCTGTTTGATTAATAAAATGGGGTTAAAATCGACATTTCTACCCTTTTTAGGGCTGTGTGTGTTGATCATACGTGAATCCTACTTACTATGTATATAGGTTCTGTAACCCTACATTCCTTTTTCCTTCCCTAAAAACTCTTTTTATCAAAAGATTGCTTGTGGAAACTCCAAGCATCATATCTTCTGATGGAAAAGATGTTAATATGATTGTTAAGCCATCAATCATTTAGGAAAAAGACAAATCCCATTCTTCTACAACTTTGAAGAGAAAAAGGAAGAATATGAAGAAACCAAGGGCTAACACCTCAAATCTTCATAAGTATTATGGTGTTCTTGAAGAGTTAAAAGAAACAAGGATGGAGATTCATCAAATTAAGGCTATTGTTCTAAGATCTCTTGAAATTCAGAAGGCCCTGGTTCGGCAACAGTCAAGAAGGTTTATTGGAATTGACTCCTTTCTTCAAGAACCTTATGTTCAAATGTCTGTTGACGACAAGGAGTTCGGGGACGATAAAGAATTTTTCAAGAATCTTAATGTCTAGGAAACTTCTTATGAGAATTTATTCTTATGTTTAAGAAGGATAACTAGGGTTTGGAATAGCAAATATTGTGATTACACATAGCTATTTCAACGATTTTCATCTTGCAATGTTTTTAGATTTATTTATTTAAATTCTAAGTTATTTAGAAGATGATTTTTGCAGTATTTAATCTTTTGATTTTATATATTGCAATTTCTTATGAGATGCATGCCTTGATGTTCGTGAATTGTGCTTGTATCTCATAAAAGCTCAAAAGTTAAGTCTATTATGTCTTTATGCAAATATTGATAAAAGATAGAATGAATTTTTTAAAATTCCGCAGTATTGATCTTTCCCTGTTCCACTTTTATGTGAAAGTACTGTATGGCTCCGTAAGTTTTCTTATGTTGAGCATTTCTGATTAAATTAATCAATAAGGACTTCTTGTGGTTAATTTATTCGAGTTTACTGGATACAAATCCATGTGATTTGTTAATGTCCAAAGAAATCCTTCTTTTCTTGTAAAAGTAAGGTCGCTCATGTTGTTCTCTTGGGAATGACATCAAATGGGGGAGAGTTCTTCATTGAACTTGTGCTTAATTGTCATATCTTTGTGGGGAGTGCGGCTGTGAAATATTATAGGAGTTATCTTGTATCTTTATAAACTCCTTGATGAATACACTAAGTTTCGACTATGTGAAATCATCGAAACAAAGTTGACATGTTCTCTTTTAGTTATGAATTATCTCTTTGAGAATTTCATTATGATCCAGTAGTTTTCGTACCTTTGCCAATTTATATTGACAAAAAGTGGGAGAATTATTTGGTAGTTCACACTACATACATATGGTTTACGGATGGTTATGTAAGGGGGAGTGGTTTTCATTGTGAGATGGAAGTATTGACTAAGGGGGGGTGATACATAACCATAATATTATTTCAAAGTTGTGATGGAATTGGACTTTGATTCTGTTTAATAATATTATGACACTGTATAACAATAATTGAGAACATATGTTTTCTTATTGTTATGGCTACGAATCTTCAACAAAAATGATGATGAGTTGAACACGTTCAGAATCGTTGAAGTACTTGGAGTAACGAAGAATTCAATGAATGTTGAAGAGCCAAGGAAATCAAGCATGATGGATGAGAAGCTACAAAGTTTATTTATTTTGTATTCCATATGTGTTGATAGTTTTGTCACTAAAATTGATAAATGGGGAGATTGTAAGAGCACTGCTCGATCGAACTCGCAAGCGTTGATATCTCAATCTTGTTTGTCAAGTTTAGTTGATCAAAGCTATATACTTGATTTCAAGTTTACTTATAGCTATGTCTCAGATTAGGATAGAATGTGTAGTTTAGCTTTAGACTTCACCGTGTTTACCAATTGAAGACGAAGATCTGCTGAGGAGCTTGGAGGAACTTCATCAACAAAAGGTATGTGGAGACTAAAACTTATCTATCATTTAGAAGTCTATTATATTCTATCTTCTAATGAGTCTAAGTCGTATAGCTATATAGACTTTTACATTATACACATTTGATATTTCGAGCTGAGTTTCTCTCGCTTATCTATTTCTCGAAATATGTGTTGGAAGCTTTTTGCTTTAGCTATGTTCATCATATTCTTGACGAGTTTAGTTGGAAACAATTTATTTGTTGGAAACTAAATATTATGTCAAAAGATGATCATGTGAAAATTACCTTGAACATCTTACTTGATTTGTGTGAAACAGTCATTTGATGTTAGCTTGGGAAGTTTCGTATTGATCATTCGATAACTTGAAAATTACTTGAAGCTAATGGTATGTGTGAGATTACCATTGTCGTCTTCTAAGGATGGTTCAATGATTGAAATGAAAGTTTAGAACAATTATCCATGTCTGGATGCAACACGGTATGCATACTTAGTATGCGAATTATTTTGTAACGATTCAGGTCCGGAACTCTTGTTTGCGTACCTAGTATGCGAACGGATTCACCTGAGAAGGTCCGGAACTCTTTTTTGCGTACCTAGTATGCGAACGAGTTTACCTGAGTTGGGTCCGGGACGGTTGTTCGCGAACCTGGTTTGCAAACGGATTGACTAGGCCAAAATCCGAAGCTTTTGTTCGCTTACCCAGTTTTCTAACTCAGTGGTTAAGTTCTAAAATAGGTTATGTATGATTCTCATACTCATGAACTAAAACATTTATGATTTGAGGAATGCAAATTAACTTTGCAAACCGTGGCTTAATTTTCATGATTTTATTCTTGTATATAAGTACTTTGTACGATTACGAATCAATCCGATTTTGTTTCAATTTGTTCATATATATTTCTATGAGATAGTAAACAATTGAACGGCTCTATTTGAAACACAATTAGATTCATTTGATTATCTTTCATGATTGATTGATTATCATATTTGATCTAGAAGTGTTAGATGAAAATGGTTAAGAAAAAAGTGTTCATATGGATAACTTCGATTAACTGTTATTGAGCCAACTCAATATACACGTTTAGGTACGGTTATCCATATCTAAATATAAGTATATTTCATTTGTGTGTAACAAGCTAAGGACATCTAATGGTAGAGATTAATTGCTTAATTTCTAAGCAGACTTAGCTTGAATCTTAAATCAGGATTTCATCTAACGGTGCATATTGAATGCTTTATTACTAAGCTATCTTAGCTTTGATTGTAAGTAACCCTAATTTGAAAGGCTATATAAGGGAGAACTCTATCAACATGAAAACCTAATCCCGACACTTTGTTGTGTCCTAGTTGAAAACTAGATTCGATTCTCCTTTAACCTAGGTTTTTCCAAAACCATATTAGGCTAACGACTTGAAGACTTCATTTGGGATTCGTGAAGCAGATCAACCTATTTTCTCTGTAGTTGTGTATTGTGATCTTACTTGTGATAGACGCATTTATGTGTCTATTTTGTTCTCGATTTTCTATAATGTTAGTACTCGAGTTTGTGCTTATTTGTCTATTCTATGTTTTTATAGGTGTTTTTGGAGAAATACACTTGTGCGGAGGAATTAGCTCGAAAAGTGGCATTCGAACCCTCGGAGAAAAGTGTTAAATAGGCACCCCAGATATGCGCTAAAGACACCCGGAGGAGTTGATAAATGCATCCATAAAAATAACTATTTCCACCCCAGTGCATGTGCTAAAGGGACCCCATGAACGGATAAGGAGAGGTTATCTTCAAGAATTCAAATTTCAGGTTTTGGCGGGAAGAATTGTTGTAGTATAGCTGATGGAATCGAATAACTTTGGCTGTATAATCCGGAATTCATGACAATAGAGTAGACAAAGCTACGGGTTCTCTGTTGATTTTCATGGAGTTCTTCTCGGATTTATTTGTGGGTTCCAGTTTCGTTTGGGCCTGTTTGGATTAGATATGGACTTCAGGTAGCCTGGAATCGAAGTAAACAAGATTATCGTAGTTATAAGAAAACAGGGAAAGAAAAGTGCAGCCATCTCCGTAACTTTAAGGAGATAATTTGGACGTGTTTGTGATCGATTTCTTCACGGATTTGGGTTTCTCTAGGCATGTTAGGACAACACAGGGATGGTAAGAGATTTGTAAACGTAAAAAAAAGGAAGATTGCACGTAATCTCGGTAAAACAGGGAAGGTACAAACATTCTCGAAATTTTTGTATTACGGGAAGTTACGTGTTATTCATGGGAAGACATCGTCCCTGTTGATTTGCTTGTGTCAAAAGTGGATAGATTTTTGAGAAATAATACAACCAACAGACGCGTAGAAGTGATAAAAGAGGGAAGAAATCCCGTGGCTTGGCAAGAAAGAAAAGGGAGGTATTTTTGGAGATTTCGTGGAGTTTTAATGAACCTACTACGTATATAAAGGATGGAGAGAAGAGAAGAAAATCGAGTTGCATGAATTATTTTTATGCTGGTGTAGAGGAAGAAAATGAAGAACATACTACGCCCTAGAGCATTCGTTTATTCTACAACAGCTTACTATTATCGTTTCCTGTAACAGTGCGATTGCAACACCTATAAACTGTTGCGAATCTCTGTATTAGCACTTTTCTCTTGTTTTTCACCTATTTGAGCTATGAACACCTATTTTGAGCACGTGAATAATATGAGAAGCTAAACCCCTTAGCATAGGCGACGGAGGAAGCTATTTTTCCAACAATTATGTGGTAACAATTATTCAGTTAATTTCTGCAATTCTTTTTATGATTATTTGCATTGAATCAAAATTGAAATAATTATTTTATTGACTTGTTGTGTTTTCACTTGATGGTGCATGCTTAGTTTAGGGCTCTTGATGTTCCATGCTTGAGATTAACAAATAATGTTTTGAAAATCTACCATTGGCAATATTTTAGAATCACAATTTCTTTTGGAGCTATATTGTCTAGAATTGCATGATAATTATTAATAGTGAATCACATGAAAAATTGGAAAATAGTGGAATCTCAGCCTCAGTGTTCTCAATACTCTTGATACAAACTTTTAATTAAATTTGCTACTTTTAATCTTAGAATTTAAGTCTAAAATCAAATCTCTACAAGTCTTAAACGAACCACTATTATTTATCACTTCAAAACTACATCAACTTGTTCTATCGTATTGATTTTTATCTTCTCTAAGATTCACTCGAGATTTATCTCCGATAGGTATGATATAAAAAATAACCACAGCAGTTCTTCGTCTCAGACTCTTTTGATTCCGCAATAACTTTTTCTGTTAATCAGTTGGGTTATTGTGAGGTGATTGATATTTCTAGGATGCTCTTCTGGAGTATAAGACCAGATTATCAATTGGTTCTTGTTTACCTTGATTTCTGACAAAAGACGGAACAAAAACCGAATAAAGAATAGACATATCTATGGGAGACAGATTTGTTTATAAGTCTTCGACTTTGGGTCGTAGAAACTCTTAGTTGTGGGTGAGATCAGCTAAGGGAATCAAGTGCGCAGAATCCGGCGTGGTTCTAGAGGCGTAAGGAACGCGACTGTACCTTAATCGGTGTGAGACTTTGTAAGGGCTAAACTACATTCCAGTCCGAAGTTAACTTGTAGTAGGCTAGTGTCTGTAGCGGCTTAATACAGTGTGGTGTTCAAAACTGGACTAGGTCCCTGGGTTTTTCTGTATTTTGCGGTTTCCTCGTTAACAAAATTTCTAGTATCTGTGTTATTTTTTTTCCGCGTTATATTTGTTTCTATAATTGAAATATCACAGGTTATGTGTAGTTCAATCAGTTAATAAATCTAACCCTGTTTGTTGGATATAACTTGATTGACACTTGGGCATTGGTCTTTGGTACCGTCCAAGTTATTTCTCATATCAATTAGGCTCATGGATTTCTATATATTCGATTTGCTGATTGTGTTGAGTAATAGAGATAAAGCTCTTTGATATATTTTTTGATTAAGTCTCACCTTTTAGTTGGTGCTCTCGGAATTATATTGGAGTGTAGTCCATACAGATTGCCGAATGAATTATTAGGTGTGGTTATACCCCCGGTTTTTCATCTTTCATATGGATTCAAACAATCCTTTATCAATTTTAGTGATAAAACTTTCAATACATATGGATTCTCAGCTCAGAATCCATCATACTTGATTTCTTTGGTTCTTCAACATCGTCTTGAATTCTTCGTTTTCTAAGTTTTTCTATGGCTCTGCATATGATCGTTTCAGCACCTTTGATCTTGAAGATATGTAGTGTTAACAAATTAAGAAAATACTTGTTTATATCCTTTCTAGAATGACAAAGTCACTCAACTCAATGGTTGTTATATCGGTGCATAGTATTGTTACCTTCATCAAAGTCCAATTGTACCAAAACTTTGAAAAAAAATACTACAGTGATATGTTCTCCCCCTTAATATTTACTTACCTCTTTTGCATGATATGTAAAACCTATAGCTTATAATCCATTCCCATTTACATAATGCTCATAAAATCCATATGTTATAGTAGAATACTACTAAATAATTCTATCTTTTTTTGTCAATAAAATGGGTAAAGGTGAAAAACAAGGGATCGTAATGAACTATACAAAAGAGTTAGAGACTAGAGACAGCATACTGGCTTTTTATTTAGACAATTCCTTCAAGACCATAAGGAGCAAAAGCATCGTTTCAAGACCATATACAAAATTCAACACTCACGGGAGAAATTAAGCCCTTGGCCCTCAAGGCACTCTTAGCCATGATTTATAGTATACGTCCCCGCGAGACATTGCTGGTCGTGATGCCGTGACTCCTAGCGTACATCCTCGACGAGATACTGCTGGTCACGTAGGTTCTGTAGATGCAGCTGATTGTAGAGCGTAAAACGTCCCCGACAGACTTATGAACCAGAACAGACACAATTCCAGCATGTCTTCGCAAGACGCAGCTGATTGTGATACAATGATTCCTAGTATACATCCTCGACGAGATACTGTTGGTCATATAGGCTCTGTAGATGCGTAAAAACGTCTCTGAAGGACTTATGATCCAGAGCGGAGATATGCATGTCTTCTGTAAGCACAACTCACCCTATTTGAGATCAAGGATTGATTCCTAGTACATCATCGCGAGATACACTGTCCATGTGTGCTTTAGGCTCTGACACGACTTACTGAGGTTTCTGAATAATTCCTAGGACATCCCCGCGAGATATGCTGGTTATTCAGCCTCCGGGCCCTTTCGACAGACTCCTAGAACATCATTTCGAGATACACTGGTCTTGTTGGCCCCATCATATGGACACACAGTTGATTTCTAGCACATCTCTGTAAGATACGCTGGTCAAATACAAGTGAGCCAAAGTCTCGCAGAGGCATTAATCGGGCGTACAAAGCCTTTTCTCTCTCTATGACGAGTCCCAGCTGACCACAGAGAGATTCAAATCTCTCTTCAAAATATCTTAGAGATTCAAATCTCTCGGGAAATCTCAGACAAGGCTGAATATTCCCCATAGTAGGCACGAGCCGCATGTGGGAATCGAGTCTCCTTTTCAGACTCTCCAAACGAATTCTGAGGCATCCCATGCCTTTTCACGTGACTCATCCTAGTCATTCTTACAAATCGGAGAATATCTCTATCTTGGCCAACTCGGCTAAAGAGAATATTTCTCTCGCTTAACACATCATCACAAAGGCTGACTCAGCTTCACACAAATGGGGAGATAACAATTAGGGTTTTTGTATGGCGGTCAGCGGCACGTGTGAGAAATACTCGGCTTATTTCTCACCGCTGAAGTGAGTAAAGGCGGTGGAATAATGAGATAAACTCAACCTAGTTTATCTCTATTCCTGAAGAGACGGGAGAATTACTCCGCACGGCATGGAAAGAAATCTTTATCTTCACCGACCTGAGATTAGAGAGTTCATCTATAAATGGGTCATCTATTTACCCAAGCTACGATCATCTTTCTCATAACCTCTAAGAGCAATTCTTCTTCAAACCCTAGAATTCTCTGATCTCTCTCTTTGTCTGCTTCCCTCCCTAAGACCATCCCTAAACCTCTTCCCTGTGACTGAAGCAGCCTTTGAACGTCCACTGTGCGTGGTTTAGGCAGAGACTGTTCGTGCTCAACCTCCCGTAACTCACTTTCAGAAATCCTAGAATCCCGCTTCTAACCTCTCTCAGTTTTTAGGTAACTACATTTTGGCGACCACAGTGGGAGGTTGTTCACTCAGTTACAGATATCAATCATGGTCTCTTGGGAAGGAAGACGATTCACCAATCCAAACACAAAAACGTTTCATTGATTCGGTCTATGTAAATCCATTATAGACTTAGCCGAGAGAGTTATCCCTACCAGCACTTTTTGTTTCTTTTAAGTTTGACCTTAGTGAATAGGTTAGTGTCACGTGGATCTCTTCCTGCATAACAAAACTCCTTACTAACCTATTTTCACAAATATCTACTGCTAAATCCTTGAAAACTTTGGGTAAGTACCAAGGAGAACTCCCAGAGACTCAACAGAATCTTGCAAAATCTCTGATCGACATCCAGACTTATCTGAAAACGCTTTTAGAGTTACCAGTAGGGATAGATCCAACAAATCTAGATCGAGTACACGTTTCCTAAAGAAATAGTACTAAACTGCTGAGGATAGCACTGGCGGGATCCTGCCTGCAATTGACCTCACCGGAGAAGATAAAGCTCATTACGATCGCGACAGTGCAAAGGAGCAACCATCCATCCGACATTATCACTCTTAAGGACCTCAAGGACCAGATGATGCTCTAAACTTGGGGATTCTGACGAATATTTGCTCCAAAATTCGTTTAGATCAAGGGCCCTCAACCTGATCACAGGGGACTCAGGAAGTTTACTTCACTCTACTATTTTACTTATAAGTCTTTCATTCTGTATCCGATTGACCTAGTTCTTTTTCCGTCGGATTTGTCTTTTCGTCGTCTATAGGATAAACTTAGCGAAAAAGCGTTGCAAAGCCACATAGGGTCATAAACCGCCAACAAAGATACATCTTGTCGCCCTTCCTGCTTCAGAGAATCGTGAAAAAAACGCGACAAAGTATGAAGCGAAACTAGATCCCAAGACGAGGCTCAACCGAAACTCAGCCTTATCCGAAGACGCAAAGCTGCTAGTCGATATGCTACCTCAACACCGGTTATGTAAGAAAGAAAAGGAACTAGATCTAGCAATTATATGACCAAGTCCCAATGATCCTCCATCTCAGCTACACCAAAGACTATACATCCAGTTTCATTTGTCGATGGGACCTCAGCTCATCTACGATGAAGAAGGAGAATATCTTTGCAGTCGAATCTATCAAGGGAAACGAAATCCATAGTAATACTCATGAGGCCAACAATTCAGATAAAGGCTCCATTAATTGACATACAGCCACAACCAACTAATACCACTTAAGTAAACATGGGAAGGATACGAAATCGTGAATCCAGAATAAACACTACTCATCCAATTGCATACTAGCAATTCCCTCAATCAAAATCTCTTCTATCAAAAAATCGGCTCAACAAGCTGCCCCATGTGTCAGAGTCAGACGTGATGACTAAAGGACAAGATATATCTTCCCCCAGTCCCAGAAGGTGTCTATTAATCTCGAGGTCGTTTGGCCATCTCCCATAAGAATAGATCTCAGTAGAGAAGTTGCAACGCAAATTCACATGAGTCCCTGTCAATACACCTAGCAGATACAAAACAATGACTTTATCTCATATATGAAGATTCAATCTCAAAAAAAAGAAAGGTCTTCCCCAATGATCAAACATCTCCACCAAACGAGAATCCATATTCATACAACAAACTGGGGACTGACGAAGAACCGTGCATCAGGCATCTTTGTGACTAACATGAGGCGGCTCAAACATCCAACTCCTAGATGAAAGACTCTTACACCATTAACCCAGAGATTCCGGGTGCAAAACAAATTGGTTGAATTCAGAACGCTTCAAGTTAGAGACTTCTCACTAGAAGTGTATGAACGAGAATCAGATATCTTGTCCGAGCCTCAGCTCCACGGCTGAACCTCAGGCACAAGCGCTTCAACCCTTGATATCAAACAAAAAAGTGCGGGATGCTATCCCATGGGAATGAACTCAATCCATGACAGAGATGCCAAAATACTTCTACAAGAAACGATTCTTACGCGTTGGGGTAATCTCGGTACATGCTTCCTCTCTAAAATACTTATACGGGGTTTTGTAAAACCTAGCTTGCTTGATCGTGATGGAAACCCTACATGGGTGAGTCTTTCTCTGGATGCGACAAAACCTGATTTTGACCTATGCTCAAGATTCACGGTTGAGACAAACTAGGGTTCGCGTTGGGTCAAAAAGAGTTCGTGGCTTATTTTCTCTCAAACTGCCTCACAATTCATCCAACCAACTCGACAAACTAGGACAAATGGGTTGAGAATTATACAACGCGCCCTTGATAAAAAAATATTCATCTACGTCTCTCCTACCATGTGTTAAAAGGCATGATCCAAGAGATATCATCAAAACACTTGAATAAGTCGTTATTAAATAGCTCTGGATTCCGAGTTCAACTTCATATGGACATATCACCGGAAGAAAAAACTCAGAATCCTAATTTTTCTCCAATATATTAAGGTTGTGTTATAGGGCCTATGTCCCATGGATGTGCGGTCCATTAGTATATTAGGGTTTTCCCTTTACTCTTGTATAAATAGAATGCATTACCTATGTAATGGGGTTCTGCTCTCTGGTTAATGAAAAGTCTTTCTCTCTTTCTTTTATCACTCCAATACGTCATCAACAACGAGCTTTAACCCTGCTGCTAAGATTTTTTTTAGATTGGTCTTATGCTTTTCAATCAATCAAATCAAAGCCGTTGGAAAGAAAGAAACAAAAAATCCTACGTTTAATCGGTCGTGATATCATTGGATCTGTACTTCAATTTTATTTCAATTTTTTTTTCTTTCAATCGGATACTTTCGAGGTATGCCTAAACAGATCCCCTTTTGTTTTTGTATAATATGCTTTCTGATGCTTGTTTGTGTTTGTATGGTTGATTAATAATGATTGATCGGACGTATGCTTTACATATCATTTCTATATCTAGAACAAAAAGTTAATGCCGTCTATGTTTATATCTGTCTCTGTACTAAATCACTTAATATTATATATTATTATAATGTTTGATATCTATCTTTATATAGATGATTGAAATCTCAATCATATCTGTTTGAACATGTTTTTGGTATTGGTTGTACTGTCACATGCTGCTTGTCTGTTCTATGCCATTTTTTTCTTCTCTTCACATGTCGGTCTAATCTATGTCTGCTGTGGTTGATTACCCATGATTCATTATTTTATTTGTATGTATGATTTGATCCGTACATTTTTAAGACTCATCCATATTTTGTCTGTTTATGAATATAAATAATTGTTATATTTTTAATCTTATCGTCGTATAAGCGGTCCCAAATTATAACAAGTTTAATAAATAAATTAACAAGAACTCTAATATCAGAATTAATTAAAACAGTAATGAAACAGACGGTATAAATATAAATGAATGATAACAAAGATAGAGATTAGATATACTCACAGAGTAGTTATATATTTATTGATACCAAAGCAAACTTGATCCACACACAAAGGTAGAAAAATGCACTCAGGAAGAAAACACTCCAAATTTTACACACACACTCACATTCAAACTCACACTCAAACTTGAACTAAAAACTTAAAAACTTCCAAAGAAAAACTTGCTCCTCTCCTTCATAAATATGAAGTATTTATAGAGGAGGAAAAACAACAAGATAAGATTTCTTCGAGCTAGAATCTTATCGCAAAATTACAACATCCAATAATAGAAGAATACGTGGTAGAGAATCCAAGATAAGGATAACCCAATCTTTTTGCTTTATGAAAAAGCAAATACGTGTCCGAACAAAGTGGCAGACAAAGACCTAGAAAACGATGCCCAAAGATTCCCTTCTAGAAAAGTGAATACGTGTCCTTGGAAAATAGTGGAGTCGAACAGAGCTTTATCTTGAAAAAACCTTTTAGGAAATTAATCCATAGCAATCGTCTTCATTAGCATTTAAGTCTTCTGAACCATCTTCTGACTTGACCACATCTTCATCCATAGAACTAGAGGAAGGTTGAGAGCTGATCTCTTCACTGTCCAAGATTTTTAAAATTTGTTTCCTGAAATCTTCCTTAGATAGATTTCCATGTTGTTGTTTTAATGCCAGAATATGTGTAGAAAAGTCCTTAGGTGAGACTGAAGAAGAGGCTGACACCAATAATTGAGGTGCCACAAATTGAACCACAAAATTAGATGGCTGAAGATGGGAAGCATTATACCTATCCCACCATTTTATGAACAATTGTCTATCCAAATATGGAATATATTCCCATTCAGGGTCATCATCTCTGGAAATTGAATAATTCCACCGCAAAATCCATGGGATTTCATATAATATAAAGAACCAAGACATTAACCGCCTTTTATCATACGAATGGCTGTTAGCCTTTATAAAATTTTCTAGGGCTTGTGAAATAAAGCCTAGTAATATATCTTTAGTAGGCCCCCATAGACCTAACCATGTTCGAAACCAATTGGGAAGGTCTTGAATTACCTTGAGCTTAAATCCAATATACCAGGAATGAGAAAATTTATGATTTTGAACACATAAAATATGTGTCCAGGCTTTGATATAATCAGTATAATTATAGAACTTTGGTTTCAAATGGGGGTAGTTTATAAAACTTTTTGAATCATGGGGATTCATTCCCAAATCTCTGTAAGAGAGGACTTTTAAAATCTCCAATTTGGAGAAGCCAGGGATATTATTATTATCCACGGCATTATGCTGTATAAGGACAGACCCTGTTTCCAGGAGAATCACTTCATAAAAATCTCTAGTCTTACCATAATGTGGTAAAATATGATTTTTCAAATACATTGAGGCAATTTCAGCCGGGTTTCTTTGAATATGTTCAGTTTCAATGGCTAGAAGAGGTAATGACAGGGTCATTATATAGGGAGAACGATCCTCTTGATGGGAGGAAGAATTACCTTTAATGAGGCTGGCTTTAATTAAAAAGGGATCATTCTTCTTGCTGAAAGGATCATTCTTTTTAATAGAGCGGGAAATAGTTGGGGATTTACCCTTAATCAATTGAGATTCCATTCTTTCCCTGCAAAAATTCACGAGTTTAGAAGTCTGGCAAAGAGTTAGTATCTCCTTTGATATATTCAATCTTTAAGTCAAAAGCTGAAAGAATAGCTTGTCATCTAGCAAAGATCTGACGAGATGCTAAATTTTTAACATCCTTAACTAACACTTCCTTGGCTGCTTGGCAGTCTACTCTGATAAGGAAAGCCTGATTTAACAAATCACCTTCAAATTTAGTGGCACAATGAATTATAGCCAAAATTTCTTTTTTTATTGTCGAATAATTCTGTTGTGCTGATTTCCACATACCAGAAGTATATCGCACTAATTGCTCCTTACCATTAACTGATTGTTTAAGAATTCCCCCATAACCAATATCAGAGGCATCTGTTTCTACTATTTTATAGGCCATAGGATTAGCTATATTTAAACATGGTAATTCTTTAGCCTTAGCTTTTATTTTTCTAACAGCAATAGTATGTTCACTAGCCCAATTTACAGGATTTTTCTTTAATCTAGCATATAAGGGTTTACTATCTTTTGCTAGATCCTTATAGAAATCTGCTATATAATTCAGACTCCCAAGAAACCTTTGTAATTGTTTTTTATCCTTGATTTCATCTGGGAACTTATCAGCAAAGGTTATAGCCCTGTCTATAGGTATAATAGCACCTTTATTAATATTATGCCCAAGAAATCTAACTTGGGTTTGGAATATCTTCATCTTTTTTGCAGATACGACTAGACCAGCTTGCTTCACTATTTTGAGAAAAGTTAATATGTGTTTAAAATACTGCTCAATAGATTCAGAGTATATTAATACATCATCTATGTAAACAATTGTAAAAGTTGAATACGGATTAAATATGTTATTCATGATATGCTGAAATTCTGATGGAGCATTTTTTAACCCGAAAGGCATGACATTCCATTCATAATGCCCGAATGGAACTGTAAATGTTGTTTTATATTTATCTTTTTCAGCAATTTGGATTTGCCAATATCCAGACTTTAGATCAAATTTTGAGAAGATTACAGCATTATATAATCTATCTAGGAGGTATTTTTTGTTAGGAATAGGGTACCTAATCCATCTTAAGGCTTTATTCAGTGGTTTGTAATTTATTACTAACCTTGGAGCCCATCTTTCTAATTCTGCTGCCTTCTCAACATAAAAGGCCGGACAACTCCATGGAGAATAGCTTTTCCTAATTAGACCTTTATCTAATAAATCCTGAATCTCAGTCTTGCATATTTCAAGTAGTCTGTTATTCATCTGAATTGGTCTAGCCTTAGTCGGAATCATTTTTTTCTGAAAAATCCGGTTCATAAGGCAACTCTACTATATGTTGCTTCCTTTCCCAAAATGCATTAGGGATATCAGCACAAACTTCCTTTATTAAAGGACATTTTAGTTTTTCTTCAATCCTTTTATACTGGATTTCTTCTTTTAAAAAGAATAAAAATTTCTCTTTTCGTTTAATCTTATCCTGAATATGATTAATAAATTTTTGCTTTTGTTCGGAAGCAAATTCAAAAGTAATTTTATGACCTTGGACCAAAGCTTCAATTCCTGTACTACTAATTTGTAATGGGTATAACATATTTAGGAATGGGGTTCCTAAGATGCATGTTTGAGATAGATTTTTCACCATAATAAATGGTGTTTGCAGACAAATCCCATTATTGCAAATTGCAGCATCTGATAACTTATAATTAATTATAAGTTTGTTTCCATCTGCAGTGTTAAGAATTTGGGTAGTTTTACTAAAATATTTTGTTGGTATTATTCCCTCATTTAGGCAGTTTAGATCTGCACCTGAATCTATAAGTGCCATGGTTTGAAAAGTATACTCTTTTCCTATAATTAATGTGACTAAAGTATACCATTTCTGAGTTACCACTTTATCAATTATATTAATAAATTGCAACTCCTTTATTTCTTGATTTTGAGTAGAGGATTCTGGTTTTTCTACATCTTTTTGTGTAGAAACTTTTTCCTGATAGTTCTGTAGGATATCATCAAAGGAATTTATTTCCTGTGAGTCATATCCTTCTTCTACCGGTTCATGAAGTTCTAATATCTGGATCCTGTGTTTGAGCTCTCGCAATTCAACCTTAACCTGATTAACCTCAGCCTGAAGCTCACTAATTGAGGGTTCTTTCTTAGAGTATCTATTTTCTACCCTTGATATAATTTCTTTGAAACTATAAGGTTGTAGATTCTTCTCAATTTTGTTTGGTTTGGGAGCATGTTTGGCCATCTCAATGTATCGTTCTAAGGCTACACGTTTTTCATTAGGATCACTTATTTTATCAATTAATTCTAAAATGAGATTCTCTTCATTGGTAAGGACATTAATTCCTAAGCCTGTCATTTCTTTATGCAGACAACTCTTACAGGAACAATTATCATTACAATCATTATCCTCTAACCCAGAAATAGAGTCTGAAGATTCCTCAGAATCTTCTCCAGAAGATTCCTCCTCAGTTTCATCTGAATTGTCAGATTCCATTAAGAGGATTTGGCTTAGTTGCCGTTTGAGCCCTTCATCTATATTTAGCTCATTTATCTTTTGTTTCGTTCTACATTTATTTTGGTAATGTCCAATTTTTCCACATTTGTAACAAACTGGAGGTTCTTTTTTATTATTATATTGTTGTGACTTCTTCTTATTCCTAGGAACATCTGGCTTTTTCCATTTCCTTGGGTATCTATTGTACCTAGCCATTCTTTTTCCTTGATATTGCGGAATATTTTTCCTTTTGGATCTAATGGTTGGTGGAAGAGAATTATAACCGAATTGTTCACAGAAATCTCCTAATTCCTCTTTTTTAGTTATTTTATTCTTTTGTAAATGCCTATGAAGTTTTATATCGGCACATAAAGCTAAACCTTCTGACATAATTTCTAAAGATAATTGCCCAAAGGTATATTCATTATAATCTATTCTACCTTGGGTATTCTTAGATTTAAGCCTGCTTCTAACTCTCTCAGCAAACAAGGGAGGCAATCCTGAAACAAATTTTTCTTTCCAAAATTCAGAGTCTGAAGAACAGTCTTCTCTGCTGAATAGTTTGGAGAAGAAAACATCTCTATACCATCTATAATGGGAGAGAGTAGGGCATTTCAAATTAATGAGTAATTCTCTTGACCTCTCCATCTGTTGAGAGTTTGTGCCTACAAAATGTAAAGCAATTGTATATAGTAATGTATTTACCGCATCAGCTTGATTCTGGACGAAACCATTTTCTAGTTTCACTTTCCTAACAGCATGTTCTATGCTCCATTTTTCCTGATCAGATAAGTGGAAATCCAACCATCCTTTAAGTTGACCAGTAAATCCAGTGACCATGGCTTTAAAGATCTGGTCATCGGGATTTTGGAAATTGATCCTAGACGCAGAACTATACATGGTCATTTGTCTAATTGTATTTAAAATATGGTATTCTGTCATTCCATCTATATTCCATTCTACTATAGATCTTCCATCAAAAGAGACCTGGTTCCAGTTATAGTCTTCTTCTAATTGTAAAACTACTGGTGTAGGTCTTGGGTAATAATTTCTGGTGGTAGGAAATGTAGCTACATATTTTTTACCGAAAGATATTTTATTGAGAGTACTAGGTTTTGATGTTTGAAATACCTCTTCCAGTTTATCAACATCAATATTATTGTATTGCTCTTGTTTGGATAAAACATTGACAGCCTGAGATGTTTCTTTAGAGTTATTAGGTGCTTTAGGAGTAGATAGACTTAGAGATTCTAGCTTTTCGACTAAAGCATCTACAAAACTACTTATAGGGCCTATGGCTCATGGATGTGCGGTCCATTAGATGGTTAGGTTTTCCGTTACATGTATATAAAGAACATTATGTGTATGTAATATATGATGCCTCTTTATCAATAAGAAGTTCTTCTCCTTCTCTAATTGTTACTCCAACACGTTATCATGCACGAAGCTATACCGCAGAGCTAGATTGGATCGGTTGATTTTTTTCCATGAATGCGTTACCAGGTATTTCTTTTGAACAAAGAAATTTCGTTTCATAGTATATATTAGGGTTCCAGAAAGCATGATTATCAAACGTAAAGATTTTACCGTTAGATTTTCATGAAAATTTAGTATGTTCTACCAAATTAGTCTTTATTTACTCTGTAAAAATTTCAATCAAGTCGGAATATGATGCAATCTCCAAATTCTGATTTTAGTAGAACTGTCATCGTTCAGAAAACCCTAATTATAGCAGCGTCTAAAAACCTAGGTTTCGTATAATTTTAACCGTTGGATTATTTTGTAATTTTTATATGTGGTATATGTATCCTCATGAAGATACTATAAAAAAATTATAAAGATCCAAAATACGTGAATACGTGATATTTCCTGCTGTTTCCACAGAAACGTGAATTGGAACAGTTATACGACATCATAAATATATTTTTATATAGCAGTTGGATGTCTTTAAAATTTTAATATGTTTGTAGAAACATTGTGTTGAATCTACTGTAAAAATTTAATAATAATCGGACAATGATGCATTTGTTTGTCGATCAGAACAGTTGAAAGAAGAATTTTGTCAATTTTTAGGGTTAACGATATGTTTTGGGCTCATATGCTAATAGTTTCAAACTTATTATCAATGGGACTGAATATTTCATATATAATGAACCATATATGTTTATATTCATTAACCATGACCTTGTCAACCCAATGGACCGGGTCTTGACCAAATAGTTGACCAAACTTTTACTAAACTAATTCGGCTCTAATTTTACCCTTGAACTCAGAAGTACTTGAGCACCATTAAAGAGTCTTTGATGTGGAAGTTTGTGTGCACAAGTA
Source organism: Papaver atlanticum (assembly GCA_023531105.1). NCBI lineage: Eukaryota > Viridiplantae > Streptophyta > Magnoliopsida > Ranunculales > Papaveraceae > Papaver > Papaver atlanticum. Next base: position 265,055 of record JAJJMB010017331.1, read on the forward strand.
CAATACTTTCGTCATAAAAATCTTGAACTTGTAAAGATACACCTTTCAAAGAGGAAGCAATACCTTCAACATTTCCAAGGCGACATATTAACTTCAGACGATGTAATGCTTTGAAGGAAGTTTGTCAAAACATTCATTTTCCCCCAAACTTGAATGTTCAGTGGGATGTAATCCACTTGTTAGACTATAATGAGTCAATAACTTTGATAATGACCTGTTGTAATTAAAAGCACACCTCACGTTTTGTGGAAAGATACTCACAAAAGTTTCCATGAGTCAGAGATGTAATTCTTGCTCCAGTAGTAATGATACAAAGTAAATGTATCTACCTATAATGGGACGAAAATGTAATTCTGACTCATACCAAATAGAGTTGCAAATCTTGGTATAAGCATTTTACTGAGAATGATACAAGCGTTGTAATGCAAGTATCATATATTAGTAGTCAACTACAAGAGATATAAGGAGTTTAAAGGAAAACAAACACACTATATTCTTGGAGAAGGTCATGCCCTAGACATCAACATTAATGGCAACAAGAAATTTGCCAAGTCAATACACTTGCCAAAAAAAATTTCTTACCTTTATTCAATCGAATTCGTATGGTTAGATTCTACATTTTGATCCTAAACTGTTGTCTACATGATAGTTTGACATAAATTTCATTAGCTAAAATAAAGATTTTTTTTTTTTGCGAAGAATTAAATTCATTGTCTACACTTATGGAATGAAAAGTATATCATGTTCATGAGATTGACATACTCTAAAGAACTTGAGATATACTCAAAAGTACTTGAGTTATAAGGAGCATTCGTACATTATGATGAAAAGTATATCATCTTCATGAACAGTAACATTCTAAAGTAAATGAGATAGATTTTCTTTTGTTACATAATAAGGTCACACCACTTATTACACGAAACTCTTAAGGAATTTAAA